>VZTB01010301.1:428942-584913 GCA_013397245.1 Thryothorus ludovicianus | reverse complement strand
TTTTTTTTTCCTACAACAACCCCCCCCAACCCCCCCAGAAGGGGATGTTGGGACTATTCCATCAGTGTGGTATGTCTGTGTAAACATCATTAGCTCCTATGAGCTGACACGCTGGAGATTTTCATTTCTTCTTACAAATCTCTCCCTTCCACAATAAAAATACCATGCATATTAGGCTGGATATGTTCGGAGGGAAGATGGAGATGTTTATTCTCCTTTGATCTCTCACAAAGCAAAAAGTCTTGGCAGAAGAATAGCGCTGGAGACGGGAGAGGGTGCGGGCGTCCCCGAGGGCGCTGGGCAGCCTTGGGGCTGCGGAGTGAGGACAGCTCCGATGGCCTCGCCACGGGCACGGTGGGATGAGCCAGAGCTCAGCACTGCCTGGGGAACCATCCCAAACCCCTGCGGGCCCAGCCAGGCCATGGCGTTTGGCAGGCCCCTCCAGAGGAGCTCTCATGCTCTTAGCGAGGCAAGGCTGTTTGAGAAAGTACTCAAATCCAGAGTACATCTGGAGAAAAATCGCCATTCTTTTAATTTTTTTTTTTTTTTCCTTAAATTCTCTGGGATTCTCAGCTGCCAGTGGGGTTACTCCACACAGGGAGCTCTGCACGTGCTGGGCTTGGCTGGGCTCCTCAGAGCAGAGCCCCGAAGAGCCCAGCAGAGCTGAGCCAAGCATGCTATCTCCCTCAATCCATTCCTTATCTCCGGGAGCAGTTGTAGCAAGCAGGGAGCTCCAGCAGAGAAGCTTCCCTCATCCACTTCCCCCTTCTGTCTGTTTGCCCTGGCAGAAAAGCAGCACTTTAGCAACCCAGAGATGTCCACACCCTTCTTCTTCCAAAGCCCTCTTCATTTTTCTTGCTTTGATGCCTTGGTAGGTATTGCTTGCTTCCCTCTCCTTAGTCTTATTGGAGTGGGGGGGAGCAAATTTGGTGGGATATTCTCTGTGTAGCAACAATAGAATCCATTACATACTTGCAGCTGACTTTATTGTTACAGGTTTATAGGTAGTTCTTTTTTTACACAAAGCATGAAAATAGATAATGTTAAGGTCATGGAAGTCAAAGAGAAGCAGGCCTTTCAAAACAAGACTCTGAGATGTGCTGGGCTCGTTTCTCCAGCTGTGCTTTGCCCGGCTCACCAGGAGAAGGCAGCAATCTCCGCACAGCATGCAGGAGCCCTCGCAAGCCTTTGCGGTGAGACTTCAGCCAGTTTTGCTAAGTCCTACGTCCCAAAGGCAGTTTTGGTCCAAAGATCCACCCAGATCCCAGACTTCACAGGCTTTCTCTTTTTGCTTTTGGAAATGTTTGCTTTTGCCTCTTTCTAGTGGTGTGTGTGTGCTGAGCCACATGAACAGCCACAGCCTGAATAGTTAAGGCCATCACAGAGGCCTGGATGCTGATCTGAGCTCTGCTGTTCCCACCTGACACCCCTGTGGGAGTGGGCAGCCCTGCTCCTGGGCTGCTGCACAGAGTGGTGGTGGCTCAGGTGCTAACACAAAACTGGCAAACTCCAAATGTCAGCCTCTTCCCCTCCACACGGCTGATCCCCCTCCAAGAGCAGGGATCGAGGTGCTGCAGTGCAAATCCCTTAGTCTGACTGCATTGGGTAATCTTTCCTGTTTGTCCTCCAGCATTTTTGTACCTCAAACCTCCTCTTCATGAATCTCTGGGGTGAGGGTGTGGGCAGAAACCCCCTTGTCCCCTTGTTCCCTGTCCAGTCCCCCAGTTCATCGGCTCAGTAGCTGTGTCAGAGCATTCAGCTCCTTCCTCCCACACACTTACAGTCATTAATCACTGAGGGCTCAATGAGGGAGCTTTGTTCAGATGCTCTCTTTTCCCAGGCAAACTGAAGTAATTTGTATCAAGAGCAACTCGTGAGAGGTTTTTCACAGGTCTCCACACTTACGTGGTTGTGTGAAGTGGAAAATCCATGGCTGCAAGATAGCAGGCTGCTACTGAAAAGGGCTTTTGCTTTCCACTTTACCTATGTATCTGGAGTTATTTCATGGCCTTCAAGACCTTCATTTTAGAGAGGCAGCTGGCTAACTAAGGACAGCATTTTGCTTAATGAGTGTCAAAAGTCAGAGGCGAAATGGAGTTATCACTTTTCCAGTGTCTGAGAATCTAGCCCTCATTCTTTGAATACATTTATATGCCATGTGATTGCAGATGCAGGACTGATAGGCCTGGAGCCCAAATCATGACCAAATAGTGAAGGAGTTAGGAATCCACATTTCTCAGCCACACATGAAAAGCTGGAGCCTTTCAATTCATATAGAAAAATAAATGATGAAAAAGATTCATCAATTAGGCAGAACAAAGTCATGAATTCAAAAGCCTGTTGAATTCATGCTATTCCCTTTATCCAAATAAGTACAAATGGAGATCTCAAAATGTTGTTCTTTAACAACCCAGGAGGAAATGCCCATTTCCAAGTTTGGAAGATCTGTTCTCATGTGGCCAAACTTGTGATTCCTTTGAAGATTTTCCTAGAGGTTATGTGTAGTCATTCCAGCATCCCTAATACATTAATTGTGTAGATAATGCTAAAATTTCTAGGCTGTATGATTTTAAGACATCTGTTTTATAAGACCAGATGGTTTCCTTCCACAACAGGGCATGGGCTGTGACTTTACTAACCTGGCTCTTGCACATCCCACTGCTGATGTCAGACTGTTCAGCCCACTGAGTGATCCCATGGGCTAATTGCCTTTACAGCAGTCCAGTGATGTCAGTTTTTCAGTTTTTCAGTGCTGGACATCCATGAATGACATTGTGAAGAAACAATGTATTCTCATTTTTATCACCAGAGATGCCTGAATATCTAAAAATTATCTTGAGTAAATAAGAAGCGTTCACCTTTTTTTTTTTTTGTGGCTTCTGCATTTATTCAATGTTAATAGCTTAACAAATAGTTAATTAGTAGAAGTCTGAAACTGTAAATTTTTTAACATAGTATTGATGGAAAGGCAATTTAAAATTCACTTATGCTGTCAATCACAGGAAAATAAGACAATATTTAGTTTTTCCTAACTTGGGCTCAGTGAAATGAGCTGTAAATCTTTAGGCAGACTAATGAGATCAAATCTTGGATCTGCAGAAGGATCACATTTGTTAATATTTGTACAGACCAAAGTTTCTTAAAAGCATGCAGAAAACATTTTTGACTAAGGACTCTGAAAAATCTCGTAACTCACAAACAGAATTAGCCAAGCCCTCTATTCCAATGAATTCTTTGCCTGGACATAATCCTCCTCCTCCTTCTCCTCTTCCAGCAGTATTTTTAAAATGAACAACCACAAATTTCTTGGGTTTTCATCTCCAGAGATTTGAAAAAGAGGTTCACAGAAATAAGTGGTTTTTTTCTCCTATTTTTGTAGAAGACTGTGAATTCCAATATAATAAATTATGATTGAAGTGGGCTCATCAGTGTGTCACTTCTGTTCCCTAAATTGGGAACCACTGGCTGTTTCTCCTGGAAGGTTCTCTAGTGTGAACTTTTCAGGCAGTGGAAAGTCTTGTGGGCAGAATCATTGTGCTGGCCACAAAGCAAATTGTAAAAACTAAGGAGGCTTTTCCCAAGGCTAGCTATCAGAACATAGTTTATGAAACACAAAAATTATAGGACAATCAAAAACTAAAATGGCACACTTTAAATGAGTTTTTTTTTTCAAAATTATTAGAACATATGTCATATATGAAATCTAATGAACTTTGCAATGCATATGTGAAAAGCTACCAACTCCCATTTAGAGAGCTGCCTTCCAGTGACACATTTCTTCAAATCAATGCAGATGCAGAGGGGCTGTTGTGCCATTTCTCCTTTATGTTCTTTGAAAAAACTTTGTTTTGGATAAACCATGTGTAGAATTTTGGAACTCACACAGCATGACAATGATAGGCTATGTATAATAATATCATCATATCATACACCATGATAATTGCCTTTTCTACTGCTGAAATAGCATCACTGCTTTAGTTTACTGAGCAGGTATCAAAAGCAAACCTTAGAAATACAGTGCAGCATATCTCATTTGTAAGGTAAAACCCCACAAATGATAGGGAGAGAAAAACTACACTTCTCCACATCTGCCTTGCCAACATCTCAGGGCAGCAGCTGAGATAAATCTAGCAGGAGAAAACTGGATTATATCCATAATATTGGGATATGCTTTGCAGATCTGGATGAGAGACTTTGTCTGTGTTCCATCCTGCAGATGCACAGCCAGTCTGAGTGCTCAGCTGGAAGTGGGAAAGCTCTCTGTTGCGAGCAGAACCCTTGAAATGAACCCCACATTGTCCATGCTTGGGAGCTCTCTGCAAAGATCTTACCCCAAAAATGCTTTTTTCCCCAAAACCAGACATGCTTCCTTCCTCCTACTTGCAAAAGATGCCGAGAAACATGTTCAGGCATTAACATCAGTTTGACTTTTTGAGGAATTGGTGAATTCACTACTTTGATGCAATTGCTAAGTACAAATTTCTTCATACCACTTACACTTTGTCTTGCCCCTACATGGCTCTGGTTTAGCGTCAGACTCATCAGGCTCAGAATGGAAATATAAATTGGTGGTAGCATTGTTGGTAATGACAAAACTCCTGTGCACTTTGAAGTTGGCAAACGGGTTACTTTTATTTTCATTGGCAATGTTTGTCAGGGCAATCATTATTTGGAGTTGCTGACTGCATTGTCTGAAGCCAGCCCTTTGGGCCCTGGTCTGGGTCTTCTACTTTGCAAGGTCTGCCAAGACCCAAACACTGGTGCAACAGTTTTTAGACACCTCAGATTTCCCCATTAAGCTGTGGCAATTTGTACTTTTCAGGAAAGGCAGCACTCAAGCACCTAGAAAACAGCTGCTGGCTGATACCCTCTGTATGTGCAGTGATTTGTGTGCCCACAGCAGCCCTGGGCAGTGCTGCACCCAGTGTTCCTCCAGTCTGAGTGACAGCTCTGCTTGAAGAGGTGTGACTTTTGGTGTAGCTGCCCAGACAAAAATGGTAAGTTACTCACTGAAACTGCTCCTACCCAGATTTCTCTCCAAGTTGTTATCTGGACTGCTGGCTGCAAACACCAGCACACAGAGTGTGGCTTGGTGATCATCCTTCTTCTCCCAAGCTGATCAACTTTTTTCCTGTAAAATTTTGCTCATATCTAAGGCTGTATTAGCATTTTAACTGTTTTAACATTTTTCACTCTTTTGTGAAAATCAGGCAAACATCATATGGCAGCTATACTCAGAGGTGACGTCTCGTCTTATGAAACTTCCTGGCATGGCAAAGTCTGGGCAATAGAACAAACCCACAGCCATGAGAGGCAGCAAAATGCCCTGAATCTGGCTCAGGGGCCATTTCCAAATGGGAAGCTTCTCTTGCTGCTTCACAGCATGGCTCTCCAGCTGCAAACACCTGGCACGTTAAAGAAAGCTAGCAAAAAGTGAGGTCTGATGAGAGCGCGACACATGGCTGCTTCTCCGTGTGGTGTGCCAGGACAGTCAGGCGGGAATTTTGTCTTAAACCCAGCTTTCACTAGTTTTCAGTGACTTATGGTGATTTTAATGACAGTTTGTTTGATTTGAACTTACCATTTTCTGGGTTTTCATTCTGAGAAGCACGAGATTTACTCTTTTGAGGAGAATGGAATGTGTGTTGTTATAAATGGCACTTGAGGATGGTACAAGGCAGCCACTTTTTCTCCCTCCTGCATCAGCTTCCCTCTGTGGTCTCAATGATGGCAACTTAATGCTTGTTGAAATATTATTTCCTGGATCATTCCAGATGTTGTTTCCCGGGGGAAGAAATACTAAAATAAATAAAAAATGCCTCTTTAAAAAACAAACAACATTTTCAGACAAACAAACACTAAAATCTGCCACATTTGATTACGCAGACAATGGAAAAGGGAGCCGATACAAATGTTTAGATTTAATTTTAAGCAAGAAAAGTAGTCCTATAAAGGAAAGTGTAAAGTAACAGGGTATGTTACTTTAGTAACTGTAGTATGTCTAGATCCAAGTGGAATCATTTGCAAAGGGTATGAAATAGTTAGAATGAGGGTTTTTTTACACAGCAGAATCAAGGCAACAATCCTCTATCATTAAGCTTTTCTAAATTCTCGCAAACAATTTCACCGCGAGTAGAACACAACCTTGAGAGCAGTCCTGGAAGAAATCCGAATGTCCAGTTCTCAAAACAAGATTTCAACATGCGTCACTTCCCTCCTTGGATTATTTTGGCCAAGGGTGACAGGATCAACCAGAATTCCAGGTTGCAGTTCATTAGTCCACAACAGCTAGATTATCACTGTCTGCAAGGGGGGCAGTTCTGGCCCTACACATTAGGATCTTTTAAATATTTCCAAGGGTACTTATCTGGACACAGTTTTTTGTTCCTCTGAACAGGAATAGAAGCAGTTAGACCTGAGCTGTAGATGGAATCAACTAGTTAACAAACTGAAAATCTATAAATGATAAATTCTCCCTCTGATGAGAAATTTCAGATATGCAAAAGAAGATTCTTTCAAGTCAGGCTTCAGAAATACATTTTTAGGTGGAGCTAGGTTATTTCATACAATTTGGCTTGGGTTTATGCTAGGCTGGGGAATCAGGAAAAAAAAGTGCTTTAAAATCATCCTGAGTTAGTGAAACAAATTATCAAGAGCATGGGTGACTAGTCACTGGGAATGCTTTACTCTGAGAAATGGTGAGTACTCCATTGATGTCATCAGATCAAGGCTGGACATCTTTCAGGAAGGTTTTGTGTCAGATGAGAAGTTATTGAGCTCAGCTTGTGATTATTTCTATTTCTGAATTTGAGATGGTTGACAAGGAACCCGAAAAAGTGATGACAAAATGTGAAAGCAGGTTAGTGGGGTTCCTTTTTTCATCTCTCAGTGTAATAGAGTAATTCTGGGCCCAAGAATGAAGTGAGTGTTGCCTGAAGTGTGACTGAGTCAGTACAGCTCCCCACTTGCTCTCAGCGCTGCGTTGACTCAGTAGTGCTGACAGCAGTAAAAAAATTGTTTATTGATCGTCAATGAAGTATCATTTGAAAAAGCAGTGTTCAAACAGAAGAGCAAAAAGATGATTTTACATCACCATCAGTCTGCCTATCACCATGAGTAGCTGCACTAAGCTGATCCAAAATTGTCTCTTCTGTTAAAGATGTTTTATTTTTAAGGAAAACTGTTCCCATCCTAGAAGAATTAAATAGCATCCTGGAAAAGAAAATGTTGACTCAGATAAAGAAAAAACTTCTGGAAACATCAGAAAGTAAATTCTGTCTTTTATTTAACTCTTTCACCCACATTCCCATGGGTGATGAGCAAAAACATAAAAAATATACAGAAAACAAGAAAAAAGTGAAAAGAGAAACAGAAGTGATTTGTGTAATTGAAAAACACCTTGAAATGTAGGAAGAAGCAAATTTTTTTACCGCCTATTATCCCCAGGCATTACTCTGCAAAAACAACACAAAAACATTTCAGCCTGTTCTAGCAATGACTTTGTAGGGCTGACTCCCACACTGAAAGCCAAAGCAGTGTCTGGGGCTCAGATAAGAGGCAACAAGCCCTATTTTGAAGGCAGCCTTTTGCAAAGGATGAATTCTACCCTTCAAACAGTTTCAGGTGTCCCTATCTGAGATGGGACAGACACTGAAGTGTCATCTCAGCAGCAGTGTTATGTCTGAAGAGGCTCTTTCCTGGTTTTGTGTGCGTATCACCCTGGTGTGTATCACCCGCTTTGTTGTGGGGCCCACTGGGCTAGGTGCAGTGCAAACTATACCAGCAAGGCAAAGCTTTGCTTGCAGGGTTTTTATGGCCTTTACATTTACACAGTTTTAAATATGCAGACAGCACGGAAGAATGGCATCTGCTCTTAGTGTCATTTTCTGTAAGAGCAGGGCAAAACAATATTAAAAGACAGAATCAAAAGCTGCAGAGTTAGACAATAGGTGACACATGGACTTTGCTTCAGTTGGTATAACTCCAAGACTGTATTCCAGAAGTTTCTGAATTCTTCCAATTGTATAGCAGTTCATGCTGACAAATGTGCTAGGCACAGGGTTAAGAGATGTGATTTAGGCCTCTGTTACCAGGTCTCCAAGCACATCAGCTCTCAAAGGTGGACTCATTTCTTCATTCCCTTGATGAGACAGGCTATAAGAGCCATATAGAACCCTGGGTTTAGTTCCACTGAAAAAAGTGGCCCAGACCCTTGTGGTCAAAGGCACAGAAGCTTCATGGCTGTCTGACTTCAGGCAGAGGAGCTCACCACATGCACCAGAAGCATTTGGAGCAATGCACAACTACCATGACAGGCCAGGTTTCCAGGGGGGTGTGAAACAGATCCCTGCTTCAAGGGAGATTTCATGTATCTGTTGATTCTAAGGAGTTCCCAGCCCAGTCTTTCTTCACTGCTTTGTACCACATAGTGAAAGCCCATGCTTCTTAAATTGTGTGTTTTGTCCATGGTGTTTGAAAATTCTGCCATCACCCCTGCCCAGAAGAGCATTACTAGTTAGGCAATTGTCTAAAGCCAGCAGCAGGGTTTATCTTGTCTTCCATTTGTTGCCACAGATGATTCTACATACTCAAGGGGCATTTGGGGACAAACTGGACTTGCACAGACCATGTTAATTCATGGGGATTTGGGGAGTTCAAATGTCTGAATAGAGTCAAAAAGCTCAAAATCTGGGGTCCAGTCATCATTTCATGGATGGAAAATACATTTTAGATTTCAAGTGTAATCTAGTACTCTAATGTAGCTTTCAGAACCATATTAACTTAAGGCCCATATGTATATACTGCTAATGTAACATTCTTTACACAGCATTTATGACTGCATCTATGTTTTAAAGCATGATGGGAAATTATTGACTTCCTCTGGTTGTCATTCCCATCATTGGAAGTGTGTGTGGAGATCCCAACATATTCAAAGGACATTGCATGAAATCCCAACAGACTCAATGGATGTTACATGAGAGCTACACAATGGAACCACCTCACAGAGGGTTGCATAAAACAAGGCCAGGGTGCTGTTTGATCTTAGTCCTCTTCTGATCTAATTTTTCTCTTTTTTTTTTTAACTGTTTCTTCACCCACAGCTTTGCCCTCTGTTTTCTGGACCCTCACAGGTACTTAAACATTGTCTTTGGTACTGAAACTAGGCCCTGATCTCATGTGAAAAAGAAGGGGAATCTTCTGAAGGAATAACCTAATTGTAGCACCAGATAAGTTAGAAATGCTCTCTGCTGTCATTCAACAAAGCCATGTGCAGACAGCAAATTTTCACAGCTATTAAAAAAAATGTGCTATTCAGTGCAACCTTGCCATCTGGCTCCTAATGCTGGATTCCACTACAGTGTTCTTCTTGAGATTACACTCATCTACCAGCCTCCCCCTCACCTCCCAAAGCACTTAGGAAAACTCTTCTGGGAATAGAAAGTGAATTATTTTATTCCAATCACCATGCAGCTAACTATACATGGTAATTAAACGAGGAGACATTCTCCTTCTGCCATTGGAGGCAAAGGTTTTCTTGCTAGTCATAAATAATGAGTGCTCACTGGGAAAATGAAGCTGAATACATTTGGAAAATTTACTGAATAAACTGTGTGTGTTATCACACTGATGGCCAGGCAAAGATAATCAAGTATTAAAACAGAAAACAATGGTAAAATATTCAAAACTCAGGCTTCTTACACCCTCTTTATTGGATGCAGTTTTTCAGATGATCGCAAACATTTTTAAGCACAGGAGAGAGAGAGGGAACATTTACCTTTGATATAAACAGCCATGAAGCCAGCACATTGCACTGGGAATGATTGTGGTTTGCTGGGAGACCTCACCTCCCATGGACAAGGAAGTAACTTTAATAACCCCAAAGGCCTCAGCAAACTTCGGTGTAAAAGTTTGCAGGATGAAGCCCCAAGGACTGGCAAGGTGTGGAGCTTTCCTGTGCAGTTCCCATGGTGTGTCTGGGAAATACCAACATTCAGGCAGAGGAAAAGGCTCTTGCTCGTACCAAGCACTGCTGACTTCAGCTGTGGGAGACCTGCAGAATGCAAACCTCCCCAGGGGCACCCACTCACTTGGCAGCTGCCCTCTCCTGTCTGCAGTCCCAGATGACTCAGGCTCTCCTCTCTGCTGCCTCCTCCATACTCCCTCCAGGCTCCAGACAGTTTGCTGAGCTAGAAATTCCCAACAACACACCACGGTTCATGCAGTTCTGACCCCAACACTGAAATTCCCAGATGGCTCAAGCTCTTCTTTTTTCTGATCTGAAGGTTTAGCTCCCTGATGACTCAAATGCACACAGTCTTTTTTTTACCATGCATTTAAAAGCTTTGATAATTTTCATTCACCTGCAGCTCCTGTCTCAATGTCAGGACTGCCAGCTGTAAATGACAAAAAAGCATCATAGTACACATGCTCCTAGCTCTATTCCACTCTGTAGTCATGATGATTACTTGAAGAACCTAATGAACTATTAATTTAGGCTTTTGGAGTCTTAGAATAAACCAAAGCTATGCTTCCAGGACCTTAAAAACTCAAACAAGCTACAAACCAAATAAACCAAAGATTCTGAAAAATCCCCAGTACTCCTGGATCTTAGCATTTGGTTAACCATTCAGTTAACAGGAAATTGGAAATTTCTCCTTAGTTCAACTACTTCCCATTCAAGCTTCAAACTACATCGTAATTTGGGATCTCAATTTGAATCTAAAATTTGATGACTCCCCCTAGCTTTCTTGGTGGCCTTCCAAAGTTTTCTGGACCTAAAATTTCTTATATATAACTCCTAATGGAGAAATTCTTCACTGAGTCCTAAATTCTTGCTTGGGTTCTCAGTTGTCTGCAGTTTTTGCTCACGAGACTGAATTTATCTTATTTCACAAATAGAGCTCTCTATAGGCTCCTGCTCATTGGTTGATTTTCCTCAATAGCTGACACTCCCCCATGGTTTTGTACTCTACTTCCCAATCTGCCAAGTAATATATAACATGTTATTCATAACTCCATAAATGTGTTTTGATACACCAGTTCATTGACTATCTTTGTTCCTGCTGATGTCACAGATCTGTTAGTTTGTCAGGCAAAGTCTTCCACTTGCCAAGACTTCAAAGTTTACTGATTTAAAACACATTAGGAAAACTATATATCCCTGAATTATTTTTAAACTCCTCCTTTTCTGAGAGATACAAAGTTTTATGAATTTACACCAGCTGTAATTTTGGTCTCTGGCAAAATGAACTGCCCTTGTGTGTCCATCTTGTTATCTTGGTGTGTTCCTAAGCTCATTTTCAACATTAGACTCAATCACCCTTAGCTTTTTGAGAAACCACCAACTTTCAAAATATGCAGAAGAGAAAGCCCAAGTCTGCTTGATGTATTAGGGCTGGAATTCCTCTTTTTTCAAACAGTTTAGCTCCACCAGGCTTTTTAACTTTGTCCTCCAGCCCCTGGCCTGACCTCAACCACCTCCAAACCCAGCAAAATATTGTGACATGGAGTGGACCTGGGCTACAGGCAACAACAAGAACAAAAATCAAGGGATATGAAAAGTTCTGGCTCCTGCTGAAATCTACCCTCACCACTTGAACAGCTGACACTTTTTTTTGAGCAGTTAGCATTGTTCTTTCTGTGATACCCCTGCCTACATGAGAGTGTTGGGGTAGAGCAGGAGCTAGGAGCAGAGACTAGACTCCTGATAGTCCAAACTTGGCCCTAGTCTGCTGCCCTATGATTCACTCACACACTATTGTTGCCTGTTAATAATATGCTTTTTCCAAGACACAGAAAATGAATTACTCATAGATAAGACACTGAAAATAAAGTCCTGTCAGCACTGTATATTTAGAAAGTGGCTGTGGGACAAATCCAGGTCAGTCCTCCATTCAATACAGAGTTAACATCTGAAAGGATTTGCTTGCTGCAGGGGACAGTACCCAGGAGTACTCAGCACCTTTCCCTCTTGCCATACACCAGCTATCTGGACCCATGGCTGCACCTTCATATAAAATTCCACAACATGGAGAAAAAAGCAGAGAGGTGAGATGCCAGCACATTCTGACCATGGACAGCGAGGTTCTGCAGTAAGTCAGGAGTTTTGGAAATTTACTGATGCTTTCCTGGACTTTTGCTCACCTCTCTTCCTTCCTCCATTGCTCTCATGTTCCTTCTCTCCTTCTCCAGAAGGACAGAGAGGGAAACAGGACTTTTGTATCTTCAGCACAAGACATCTACTGAACTGGTTTTCCCCCAAAGATTATGTATGGGTTGAATTTCAAAGGCAGCATCTAAGGGGTATTTTTGTCTTCTCAGAGGACTCTAGAATTTCTATCAGAACTCTTGTCAGGGATCAAAAATCTATTTTCATTTCAAGGTGAAGAATTTTTCAAAGTCACCTCTTCTTTACTAACTTTTGAATCATGCCAAGCTGCATCCAGTATTAAACTGAATTTCTGAAGTCTCAGGTCTGCATAAAGGCTAGGCATCAAGGCAAAGGGTATGTGAGGAAATGTAGTGCCCACGCTGGTAGATCTTCTTGGCTGATGGTGCATTGAGATTGTAGTGGGGATGTGAAAATATCAACTGGCTCTCTAGATTGCAACTGGGGACAAATTTCAAGTCAATACAGTAAAGTATTAATGCTATTGAACAAGGTATTTGCAGGACTTCAATGAGAAGTCCCTTCTAAGTGTTTTACCTCTCCTGGGCCAGAAAGATGAACTCAAAATAAGAAAGGTAAAGAAAGACAAAGAGGGTGATCAGGGTATAAAGAGCACTTCTTCTGACGGAGGACTTAAAAAGCCTACTTAGATGAGCAGGAGAATTCTGAGAAGGGAGAACTTTATATATAAATGCAGTAAGTAAGTACCACGTAAGGGGGATATCTATTTAGAATAAATGGTAATGATACTTCCTTTGGCAGTAGGACCCTATCATAGGTATCTCAGACTAGGCCACCATGATAGGATCAACTTCAGAGTAATTTCTAAGCCCAGATGTGCTGAGTGCTTGAGCATCAGCTGAGCCTCCAGGTATGAAGTGTGTCCTTCTTCTCCTCACTTCCCAGCCTGTCCAAACGTCTCTGTGTATGACAGGTAGATTTTGCCCACCAGCAGCAACCAACAGCTCTCTGCTCGGGATGTCTGGCCCTTCAATGTCCCGTTTCTTTCCTTTAACATGAGTGATGGTGACAGATCATGACCTCACTAAGTCTTTATATCCTGAATAAACATATGGCTTCCAGACTAGCCGGTACAGCCTACAGTCTTGTGGTGCTGGGGACAAATGATCACTCTGCTACTTCAGCCCCAGGTGTAAATCCTGCTGATCCATCACATGTTGCAAAAACTAATGTTAGAAGGCTTTTTTTCAAACATCCCTTCACAAACAGTTAAGGGATATGGTGTTCTGCTCAGCAAATAGCTTTACATCCATCCCATTGCACAGTTTCTCTTTGTACATGACAAGACATTGACAGTGTTTGGATATTATGGGTTGTTATTGTGACAACACCTAAAAATGACAGTTTGGTTTGTGTCCCAGACAATTTAAAAACATTAATTGCAGGATCATGAAAGGATCATGTGCTGTATTTACCAGAAAATGTGAAGAATCCTTCTAAGATCAACATGCTGTGAGTAAGAGATTCCTCCAGAAACAACCACAGAATGTAATAAAAGGAGTGTTTCTGACAGAAATGCAATCCCTGGCAATTGTGTCCATAGAAAGCAATGAAGCAAGGCTGGCAAACTGTCTATTTATGAGTGAAGTGTCTTTCCAGTGACAGTGGGAGCACAGCAACTTAAAAATAAAAACTACATACAGAAACACCTTACTGGAATGTATTTTAATTTAACTTCAACTAAACTGGGAATTCATTACTGTTGCTTCTTTGATGTGGCAGTAGGCAAGTGAAAGAATGTTCACGGTTTGTGCATTTATTGCTGGGAGAGGCAACCCTGAATTCCTTGTCAAAATAGTCTTTTTTTGCAGTGGGAAATCCTTTTCCACTAAATTTCCTTTGCCTTGATTTTCTGTCCATCTCATGCTCAGAAAGATCTAACATTCATATAAATTAGAAGCACTTTCACTTACCATGGCCAGTTATACAGTATGCATATGCAATCCTAGCCCCAGACACTGGGCCTGGCTGCTTCGGAAAGAAAGGAGATGCAAACCTAGTGCTTGTGAACTGACAGGGAATAGACAGCCAGGGCAACTCCAAGAAGTGAGCAACACTAGGCACACAGACTTGTCCTAAGCAGATATGATATGCTTCTGTGACAGAATTATTATTGGAGTCCTCGCTTGAGAATTAAAGAGCTTGAGCTGCAAAAGTGTTGAGACACCCATCTGCCTCTTTGGTACCATGGGCAATACATTGGCACCTCAACAGACTGTTGCACATGAACTGTTGTCAAACCCTGCAGGTCTCTGGATCCTTTAGGTGCCTTGATGACCCTTATGTCCCTTGTCTCACACCATTTCATGTGGCACAAGAGCACCTGCATGCAAAAGTTATGCTAGAAGAAGCTCCAAGAAACAGATGGTGATTTCTGTATCCTTAGCCAGTGCACCCAGTCACATCAGCCATCCTCCCCCTTTCATTTCTGCATCACAGGGTGGAAAAGCGGGATGTCCTATGCGAGCAGCTGACTAGGCTTAGAATACAGAGGATTTCTGCCTTGGAAATTAAAGATAGGGGAGGAACCATCTCTGACTAAATAAACTACATCATCCCGCTTCTTACTTCATTTTACTCTTTGCTTGGGTAAACACTCGAGTCTGTTCCAAAAAACTCTTTCTTGCATGTGTCTCCTTTTTTACACAGTGACACCAAGCACTGATTCATGACTGGAGTGTAAACAGGACAGACACAGTAGTGTCCCTGAATCTGCACCAGTTTTCCTTGTTTCCATGTCATCCAAGGCACACACTTTATTTTTCACACCTAATGTGACTTAGGACTTCTGTCCTGAGACTCCATGTAACCCCCTGCCTCCAACCCAGCTGCTCCAATACCCTTTTTATCTGAAAAATTCATACAGAGTGAGGGAATTTCAGGTTTCTGCTCAGGGAATTCTCAATTCTCAGCTGGACCTCCAGCTGGTCTCTGGTGTTTTGGTAAGAGGTTGGTGGTTTCAGGGTAATAATTAGTCCTCCTAATGCTTCTGCTGGGGAGCACGCAGGCTGTGGTACAGCCAGGGGGACAGAGTGACGGGAGATGGCAGCTGCAAACCTGTAGTTTCACCAAAGGTAGAACAGAAAAAAAAAACCCAAAACCGAACAGCAGGACAAAAAATTCTAGCGTTCCCTCTTCAAGTTCTCTCTGTCACCAATAAATTATTAACCCCGGTGATTAAATTAACATCTAAAAGAGTGCGCTAAAGCAGTAAAGACGGGCTAGCCGATGAGGGGCAGTTTCCTCATCCCCGCCTTCCCCCGGGTTTCCTCGTTGTGCATACCATCCTTCCCCCGGGTTTCCTCGCTGTGCATCCCGTCCTTCCCGCGATGCCAGCCGGGGCCGGGGCTGCTCCGAGCGCCCTCCTGTGCCGGCCGCGCCCTCGCGCCTCCGAGCCCCGGCGCTTTCGGGTGCCCTCCCTGCATTTAGCAGCTCGTCCGCCCCATCTTTGTGTCTGGGAAAAGAAAATAGAATTAATAAAGGGTAAAGGTAAAATAAAGCAGTAATAAAGCCAGCCCTCCTTTCAGGGTGAAGGAAGAAACCAAAGAGCATCTCTCTCTGCTTGCAGACTCCTCTCCTGATGCTGTGAAGCTGGGCTTAAACAATTTATTTATTTTACAGTAAAATCCGATTTCATTCACGCCTCCACCCCAGTCTTCTCAGTGCCAGTGGATTTATTCGCAGAATAAGAATACAGGCTGTGATTATTTTCCTCAGGTTTGTTTGACTTTTTTCACCTCAAAGAAAGTTTCTTCTATTGATCATGAACCTGCTGACACATCTGGCAGAAAAAGGTATGAATTTTTGTTCTTATTAGCAGCTTTCATATTAAAATCACAGCAAAGCAAACACAAAGCTCAGATATGAAATATAAATAACAAAAATGTCCAGATTGAAAACTTTCTAGAGATTACATTAGACCCTGGCAGGGCCCCTGACTCTGTCAAAGAAGTGTTATCTTGAGATTGTCAATGTGTGCTTCAGGGTAAGAGTGACTTTGTCCCCAGAGACCCAAGGGAACATAACAAGTGACATCAGTCATATTTTGGAGACTGCAGAGCCTAGTGTCACTAAATGTCAACTAAATGTCTGTACATGGATCTCTTCAAAGAGTCATTCCTGAAGTGCTGAAAGGTGAGAGGGGCTAACTAAGCCAATTAAAGGAGCATTTGCTAAGTACGGGAAGGACACGATGATGTACAGACCAGGTATGTACCTATTTTGTTTTCCTTCAGTTTCCATCAAGACCAAAGTGGGTGGGAAAAAAATGCCTCTTTAGCAGAGGTAGGACATTAGCTGACAAAATGCAGGAGGCTTATGCCAAAGCAATGGCCATTTCTTTTTCCCCCAGAGTTGGTGTTCTGTCTGTTCCACCTCAACATTCCTCATGAGCCAGAGACAACACACCAGAGACAACACAGCAGTCTACCCAAACACAAAAATTAAGCCCTAGACTGGCTTCTTTGGGAAAAGCAATGTTACATGTGAAGGAGGAATTGGAACTGGAATTTACAGGAATGCTAGCAGACATGTCATCAGGTCTCATCCTGATCCTACTTGCTGAATTGTAAATAAAGAACAGTTCTGGGGATATGCCAGCTGTGGCAGCTCCTTATTAGGCCCTTTATTCGTAAATCTGATCTCTTCAGAAATAATTAAGTGGGGCGACATGTTATAGTATTGAAAACAAACTCTTCTATTTTCTTGGTGAAACCAGTGTTTTTCCTTTTGCAGAAACTGACTCATGTAAAAAGTATCCACAAAAGAACCATGTGAATATACTCAGGGATACAAATAAACTGGGCTTTGTCAATCAGTCCCCTGCCACTTCACAGACAGGACAAAATTCTGCTTTAGAGCAAAGCAATTGCATAGTTTTGAGCACCATGGAGGGATGGAGGCAGAGCTGTTCTTGCAGGTCTAGCTGAGCAGTTAATGAAACAAGCCCTTATTCTCTGCCCCTGCTCTGGGGGTTATTTTTCCACTTCAGAGTCTGGTTGGGCAAAGCACAGCACATCTGGAAAAACCACCAGCTCGGCTCAATTAAACAGAAGTGATTTTGCAGACTTTGCACTGAAGCTGATTAGCACCAAGTCTGTTAATTTGGATCAGCTGAGGGCATGGCAACATCACACTGGCGAAAAGGAGATAGGCATAATATCAAAGTTTAGGAAAGCCCCCTTTGGAAAAAATCATGAATCTGAGCTTTAAGGGAAGAATTTGCACACGGCATCCTTATCTGGGATCTGAGTTCAAGGCTGTTTTATCTCCAGTGTTGGTTCAGTTGGGCGTGGAGATAAGTCCAAGCTGTGAAGTTTGAATCTGGACCAAATTTCTCCATGATTTGAAAGTGTGTGGTTCCATCATTTTGGAAAGGGCCTGTCACTAGGTCTTTTAAGCTTAGCAGCAGATCCACAAATAAACACTAAAATTAAAACACTAAAACCAAAACACTAAAACCAGAAATAAATATTCAGAAATCACTGTAGCTGCATCTAGGTGAACCCCCCAACACTTTACCAAGCTACTAATTTATGAATAAAGAAGGAATAATAAAGCATAAACAATAACTGAAACACACCCAACATTCCAATCAGCACAATTCACTTGTTATTAATAAGCTGCTATTAATATATTCTGCTAATGCAGGAAGTTTGGGGCAAAAATGAAAGCATAGGCAATTAGCAATACTTGTTGTAACCACAAGACATTTGAGAAAATATTGCTTGATATTTGAAAATGTATAATTAAAGAAGATCTCTATTGAAACTGTTTGTTAAGTTTAATGAATGTGACTATCTATTTATTAATCTATCCATCTATCTATCTATTTATCTATCTATCCCTGTGACAACACTACATCATTGATGTGATCTATATAACTATAGATTATAGGCAACTTCAGGCAACTAAAGAGACTACAGAAATGGGGTAGAAAGTAGAAAATATGGAGAGAGATGAAAGCCAGAGGCAGTGCTGTTTAGTCTGTACACACTGTGGAAATAAAAGATAGATCTGACACTTGGAGTCATCATTTCAATGTACCCTTCCTACTTGGGCCTGTGTAGTGGGAGTGCTTTGGGTCAGCAACATGGATATTCTTTGGGGACATTCATAGAAAATTTGGTGTCTTCTGATAAACACCTGAGAAATTTGGCCTTAAATCTGCAAATGTTAAGCAAGGGCAAAAAAAATTTTAAACATAGAGTTTGTTCCTGAGCCTGCTGAATTCCATGAAAGAGTTTATCAACATTGTCTGGCTTTTGTTCAGGCTTAGAGTCATTATTACAATTACTGACAAGAATGTAATACCACAAAGCAAGGTTCTGCAGGCGTAAAGTGCTGCTAATCTTTTTGCTGCATCTCAGCCTTGATTCTTCTTCCTGGGATAACTTTCCTATGCAGTCATCTTGTTTCTCTTGGTGGACAAAAAGTCAACTATTGGACATGCCCCATATTACTCTTTATTATGTTCATTTTAGATATACATTGGCATCATACAAACTCAGTAGGCAAGTGTTTGGCTTCATTTTAAGAAATGTTAAGGTGTTAAAATGCAGCTGAAACTGAAAGTATCCAGACTGTTTATTTTTTGATACTTTGACAGTGCGTAAAAACGTGAATGTGAATTGTAGTGAAATAGCAAAATGGAAATCCTAGGAGAGGAATACAGTGGCAAACCCAGCTAATCACCAATACTACAATCTTCCCAGGACCATAACATTTCAGGATCTCATGAGCTTTAGGTAATTTATCCTACATTCCTAGGAGCTAGGTGAATAAAAGATCTGTAGGTGTCAGGCATTGCCCAGGATGTTTGTGGTTGAACCTTGGTCTCCAAAGCCCTTAAGCAAGGCTCTCATTCTAGACTGTGTAATGAGGATCCTGGAAGAAGTGAAGGCTGCGCCTCACTGCTTATTTTTAATTTAGTTTAAAGCCAGGGGAGAGGGAGCTTGTAGGGTAGGACATGACCAAGGCCAGGAGGGCAGGAATTATGGAAAAAGAATTATTGGAAAACTTAGAGAAAACTGAGCACAAGTATGCAATATCTTTCTTTCTGTTTTCCTAGCCTGCATTTGAAGCAGGGTTGAGTGTTTTGTTTCTCTGTGTGTGGAGTTATCCCCATGCTGTACTTTCCTCTACAATGATTTACAAACTGCTCTCCTCTACTTTATTCTCCTTCTCAGGGAGATTGCCAGTCCTGTCAGCATTATCCTCTGACACTTTGGTCCAGAAATATTTCAGGATCAAACATGCTTTCCTTGCTGTTGCTGCCTGTATTTCTGGAAGGTCCATCAACCAGACAATGCTTTGCAGTTGATGGTCTGATGCCAGTGCCAGGACAGGGATGAGTTAGCAGCCACTTAGTCTGCAGAGTATAGTACCAACCTCACTCTACAAACAGTAGCAAACCTGAAAATCCAGGGAAAGAGGAAGCCCCTTGAAGTGCAAACTGTTCCCTTATTCAGACCTTCTGACTATAGCTGATGATGGAAAGGAATTTGCAGCAGGAATTGCAGATCAACCTGAATCTTCAACTAAATATAGTCTTGCACTGGTTGGGGGGAAGGAGGGGAAATATGGCAGGAAGGAGGAGAGCCAGGAGTACTCTTAATACACAAAACTCATGTTGAGAGCATCTAGGCATAATTAATTAATGATCAGATTTGATAGCAGGGTTTTTGTGTTTAGATTCTCTCTAAATAAAGTTGAAAAAAGAGAGAATCTGTATCAAAAAGACGCGTTACATAGCTGTGCATGTTACAAGAAGAAAATACGTGTAAGCACCAAATATTACTCATTGAACAAAAATAAAGCGAATGAGTCATATAAAACAACTCTATAAACAAAAATTGCAAAATGCCTGGGAAAACTAATTCAATTGCTAGGCATTGTGTTTCACTCATGTGGTAATCCTCTAGCAGGCCTGAAAAACTTATGCCAAAGGGAACTTAATGTGAACTGCAGAGGAAGAACATGAGGTATAAGGGCTAAGTGTGCATGATAGCATCATCTTTTCCCCACAGAACATGAAACAGCTGAGCAATGTGGTTTCAGCTCTCTCATCTCTCAGACAAACTTGCTTTTCAAGGAGATGTAGCCAAAATCATGGATTTTCTGCAGATCTTGAGCAGGAACAGGCTAAGGAAAGACTGGAGAAGGTGGGATTTTCATTTTAGCCTGTGACAAAAGAATCAGGAACATAAAAACTGATTTCATTTTGGCAGAATAACAGAGTACCACCAAAAATCGTTTCACAAAAATGTGATTTATGACTGATGTTCATCATGACAGGACTTAGTTCTGTCTAATCCTATGCATCATTTGAAGCTACTTCCAGTGTCAGTGCAGGGTTTAGAGAGTGCTCAGGGGCTAGTGAAGGTCTCAATCAAACTTGAACCCAGCATGGCAGTTTCAGGATTGCAAGACCGCCAGACTCTCAAAGGTTTTCTCTGTCTCTCTTAAAGTGTCTTCATGTATATTCTCCCCTCTGGTGTGACCTCACCAGCCCTCTAAAACTACCATGTCCTCCTGGATCGTGGCAGATTGATTCTGTGAGGGGTGCTGGGCATGCTGGGTAGAGCGCTAAAGTCCAAAGAGTTTCTGAAATGCAAACCCTGCCTAGACATGTACATAACAGCTAAAAGGTACTTCCATCTCTACCATTTCCATATCCACTTAGAAGATGGGAAAGCTCCCTCAGAATCCTTGTTTAGTCTAGGAGACTTGAAGAGTGCATTTCGAAGGTTTGAGCTAGTAGGGTTGGGTTGAACTCAGAACAAGTCTGACTTGTGCATGATCACTTCAGTGTTTCAGCTTGTCTTCTGCACATCATAAAAACATAAACCCTCACACCAGTGAGATATGTGGTTGTAATTACACTGGAATGGCGACTGACTAAATTTCAAGTGTCAGAAACCGCAAGCCCGAAGTTCTACCTTACACAAGTAATTTTGCTGGCAATGTGATGGCCAGTATCTGCTACTGCAGACTACTTAATGTGAAGCTCAGCTTGATGCAGTGGCATGAAATATAGCAAAGGTGACAAAGTTATCTTTGCCCTTGTTTATTGCCTGAATTCAGTTCCAGTATTTATAAGACAAAGAATAGTATTCCAAAAGCAGGGAGGAAAAAGACATTTAAATCAGTAGTTCATATGAATAATACTTGAAAAGACAAATAGTGTTTGGTTTAGTTAATATATTGCTCATTAGTGAACCACAATACAGACATTTTTTAAAAGACTGCAATCACCATGACAACCTGATAACATTTAGTCACATAATTTCCGAATACAATTATCCTCCTTAAAATCTTTTCTTTTTTATGAAAACAGAGGGCAAATTTCAAGTCTGTAGTCTGTTCTTAAGATAACCTGTAAGTTCCCCCTTTAAAAAGTATTGCAATTCAGTGGGATAATGCAAGGACAACTAAAAGAAAGTTATAACTGGAAGAGAGGGAATATGTACTAAAATTGTAATCCCAAATTCAAGGAAAACCATGCTGTAAAATCCTTACAGTGGAGGTGATTTGCACATATAATTTAGACTTTATGTGTTAACTTTAATAGGATCTTCATCACAGTGTCACGATCCCACATTGGAATGAGGGATCACCACCAACTAGGCAGATGTCACTGCAGGACAAAAGGAGATGGACCCTTGGGGACACTCATCCTTGCAGTCCTTCAGTAGCACAGCTGGGAAACCAGTTGCTAGTACAGACCTGAAAGATCTTCTGGGCAGGACTGTCTGGTCTTCAGACTGACTTATCCCCGAAACTCAGAAAGATTTGAGATGCTTCAGGGTGCTGGGCAACAGATCGCATTGGGGGTGCAAAATGTGTTGTTATAATGGAAAGAGTAGGGAGGATGTCTGCTCTTTCTGCTGTGGGCTGTAGCTGCCCCTGGTGATGGTCACACTGGCGTACAAGGCAGTGCAGCTGTGGGTTAAAATGTGCAATGCTGACACAACAGAGGCAGGCCAGCCCTTTGTAATTAACTCCTGGGATGAAGGGAGGTCATGCTTCCCTGTTTTCCTGAGAACATTACCTACTTCATTTTCTGAAGCAACCTACTTTAAGAGCACAGTAGCCCATGTCTGCTTGCAGCTAACATAGCGAAATGACGTGGTTTGATAAATAGGTTGAATTTTATCGGTAACCTCTGCTGTCTTACGCTGATTTACTATCATCATCTCAGGCACTGCCAAATTATTATTTTATTGGGAAGGAAAATAGAGGTACCACAAAGTGAGACTTATTCCTAAGACGAATTTGGCAGGCAGCCGTGATAAGAAGGACTCAGTGGCCTGAGTGTGATCCTCCCAGTGGGACTGCTGCAGTGTGAGGATTCCCTTACTAGGATACAGCGGGAGCGGAGCCTGAAGCCCCCTCTGGCAGGCATCCATGGCATCTCATTAGGTTAACGCTTTTAGGAGAAAATGTTTGCCAGCTTCAAATGTGTGCAAACTTGCAATCAGCGTAATTAATTGTCATTTCCTGATAGAAATTGCTACAATTAGTTGGTTAAGCACTTCTGCTTCTGGTCCAGGCAAGATGACTGCCAGCAAAGTCACTGGTCAGAATTTGTAGGAAGCCAAGGAGAAAGCATGCAAAGGCTATCAAAATAAATTTGTTCTGGGATTCTGAATTAATTGCATTAATATTCAGAGGGGAAATAATGTTTTTTTATTGTCCAGATGAATATAGATAGAGGACCCAAACCCATTGAATTCAGAAAGCTTTGGATTGATTTGGCTTGATTTATGAAGGCATTGGACCAATCATGTTAAATATATTTGATACTGAAATTTTGCACCATCATTTCTGACTTCTTCCATACCTCACTGGTCAAAAAATACCCTCAGACCTTGTTTTCATAAGAACCCAGGGTGTGATTCCTGCTTGAAGTTGGTTGATGTTGGTGCAGGGCTGAGCAGATGCTCCAAACTGCTAGCCTGCTTCATGCCTTTCCTGGTTCCTGGCTTTATACAAGAATGTGTGGGATGAGGAGACTTCATAAGGATTATTAATAATAGAGGTGATATATAAGACTTCCACCATTATTATCCTGACTGCAAAACAACCCAGTTAAGAGCTTGAACATTAAAGGAAAGCAGGCAAATGGTCTTGAGTACGACAGTGTTGCCAGGGTTCAGGCTGAGAAGGGTCTTTGGGGAGCTCAGTGGAAAAAACACAGATCTCCAACAGTTTTGGTGGGTGTTCTGCAAAACTGCAGATGTCCTGTTGGTGCTGGCCATTGCTCCCAGACTGATCCTTGCTGGCAAGGGTGTTTAGCAGATGGCCAGCCCACCAGCTTTCTGTGATAAGATCACACCTGCAAATAATCCCCTTACTGCTGTGTATGCATTGTGGAGAAAGCATAGCTCTGCTCAGATTCCAGGAGCGCTCCTGGCACAGGGAG
Organism: Thryothorus ludovicianus; assembly: GCA_013397245.1. NCBI lineage: Eukaryota > Metazoa > Chordata > Aves > Passeriformes > Certhiidae > Thryothorus > Thryothorus ludovicianus. The sequence continues at coordinate 561,298 of VZTB01010301.1, read as the reverse complement.
CATTTGCAGACCCCTCACCTTCAGGTTAGTTGGGGAGACACCACAAAAGCCTACAAGCCTCCAGGTTTTAGGGGCTTTGGAGAGCCCACAGGTGTTCTCGGTGGGATCACACTGCAATATGAGCCAATTAAACCATAGCATGGGTGGTGTCTGTCAGAGATGGTGGCAGAAGGCAAGCAGCAAGCAAGATACTGTTTCCACACCAGCCTTCCTGGCTGGCTGAAGCGCGTTTCCTGCCCGGTGCTGTTGGTGGTGGGATGATTTGGATGATTTGGGAGTGTGTGATCCAAGGCAATGCAGTGCCCCACCAGGCACCAGCCTCCTACTTTTCAAAGAGATGCTGAGCTCCACTTGGCCCCTCTTCACAGTGGGAGTGGGAAAAAGGGCCAAGCTTTCTTATCTCTTATTTCATAATTTTATTGAAATATTGTGGCTGATTAAATACTTGAGAATTACTCTTCATGCAATTTTGGTTTTGCAAACTCCTTAGGGGCAGGTCCTTATAAGCCTGTGTTCTCCATTTCAGTATGAATAAAGGAGCCTATTTTAATCCAGCCTTTAGGAATTACAATTATGAAAACCCCATAAAATATTCAGAATTCCCCTCCATACACTTTAATGCCATCACCCTAACCTTCTTCTGTTTTCAAATGATAAAACTCTTTGTTCCTTAGCTAAGGACAAGGATCCAGTCCAGAACTACACATTTCATAGGAGTTATAAACTCCTCAAGACAAGTGGCTCTAATGGAAACAAAAACAACTCTGTAATGGTAGCAGGTGCAAAATGAAACAGTACATTAAAAATAGCCTGGCTGCATTCTCCAGTGGCATGAGTTCTATATGCATATCACTCCAAAATAATCCATTTATCCTTTCTCCCCATGGCTGCAAGAAGCCAGTCCGTGCTGTGTATCCAGAGGCTCTGCAGGCACGGCTGTAAGAACTGAAGCAAAACCACAGCCCGCCAGCCAGGCGCTCACCTCTGCCTTCCTTCCAGCATCAGAACGTGTTCCCTGGCTTCTTCCTGCTGCAGGTGGGGAAAACACTGTGACAAGCCAATGCATCTCTTCAGCCTCTGCTAAGTGCTGAGTTTATTCCTAGGACTATGAGGTTCAGTTAGTTTGCATTTTGCTAAGCATGAATTTGGCTCTGGAACTGATTCCGTTGCAGTGGTTAGCGATCACAAGCCACCCTGGAGTTTTGAGAGCTGAGCAGTTTTCTGTGGAAAAACAAGCATATTTCTCCTTTAGATTGCCAGAATTTCAGGAGTAGAACTCAGCTTTCACAGACTCCACCCAGCCTTTCTGCAACTTCTGCCTGCCATTTCTTCTCTGGACCCAAAACTTCACTCCATCCTAGGCTTTCTTTGTTTTTATTAGGACTGATTTTTGGTGTCATCTAGTGACCTCACAGTATATATTTTAAGAATTCCTCTCCATGTTTGCATTTGCCAGTCAGATGTTTGAGCCAGCTGACTCAAAAGCAACAATGAATGTAAATGCTGTTATGGTGCTAAAATCATGGAAAACAATATTGGAACATATGGATGCATTTTTTGGGCAATCACCCAGCTTAATCCAAGTGAAGTTTTTGTTTTCTCTCTTCTTTGATGAGGGGTCCTCTGAGTCTTGCTTGAATGTAAGAATATTCATTTTGCTAATTAGTGGAAACATCTGAATCAAAAACTTCCATGCAGAATTAAAACTTCCAAATAGTTAATCCTCGTGTTAGTTGTTAGGCAATGGGAAGAGCTAAACAATACCATTTTAATATTATTAATAAAAGCAGCCTTTGGAAGTTGAGTTGTTGATCGCTCATATTCATTCTTTTTCCCCTGGGTTAGTTCTCATGCCAGATTTGTTGATCTCAGCAGACAAGGTTGTAATACCAGAGAAGACCCAGAGTAGACAAACTTAACCACAGCCCCAATAATTTTAGTGGGGGCAGGGTTTGTCTGTAGACTTCCTCCTACAATCCAACTTGTGTCTCTGGTGCTCAGTACAAGGTCTGTCAGGCCATGTATTCAGAGGATGTCAATGAAGTTCATCTGCTGACGGCTGAACGTTATTTTATCTAGATAAATGTTTCACAGGGCACTTTCCAGCAGCTTCTGAGCTGCAGTCAGTGAGCCCAGAGATATGAGGCCCTTATTGCAGTTGGTTTATGTCACTCATAATAAATCAACTCTTCCAGTGTAACTCAGTTTGTCACAGCTTAGTGCAGTCATGTTATGCGGACTTGGGTGTCTTGCTGTCACAGGGATTCACCCATGAGAATGCAGATGTCCTGGGTGCTTGGGGACCTGCTTCTGCCCCTGTCCCAAGGGTGCATGCAGGAGAGATGATGTCCTGGCCAGAGTGAGCAGGTTACTTGTGGAGCTCCGTGTGAGGACACTTTCACCTGCTGAGGTTTACTCATAAAGAACAAAAATAGATAATTTGCCTAAAATAATACCTGCCTTTCAAAGCAAACACACCAGGACCCAGAGGAAGTCCTGTTTGAGTCTCCAGTAATCGACTCTCCTCTGTGTGGGGCTGCTCTCCTCTGATGACTGGACTTTGCCTGGTGAATTCCATGTTTATGATACCCTACAGCAGAGAGGAGAAAAGACTTTGCCTGCCCACCTGCTATGGTCAGCCAAGCTCACCTACAATGCATGTTTTTCAAATGCTTAGGAACTCCACAGAGTCTAATCAGGACTTACATTGATAAAGCCATTCTTGTCCATCAGCATTTGCAGCCTTCTGGAGGCACCAGCAAAGTGACTGGGGACACTGGCTGGCACTTGGTTAGCCAGGCTTTATTGGCAGATGGTTTACACAGCACAGCCCTTCCCCACGGCTGAAGAGTTCTGTAAGCTTGGAGGCCTTGCTCATAGTCCAAATCCATGCTCTGTTTATATTTTCCTTGTCCTGAACAGAAATTGGCCCCATTGTGTGGGAGCAACACTGGAAAAGAAAAACAAGAAACATCCACTGAGGGAAAATGGATATTGTGGGAGCTGAGGAAATGCACATACTTTGCTGATTCCATTTTCTGATGATGTCAGAGTCAAAGAATATCTCTTAAAAAAAAATCCTCAACAACTTGGAATCAAAAGCTCTGTTCATCACAGTCTCTTGTTAAAAGAAGAAATGTAAACACTCTCCCTTGCCACCCCCCTCTTCCCCCCAAACTCCAAGAAATTAAATCTGGCTCCATTTGGATGGGCCCTCAGATGGAATCAAGAGTATGTCTCCAGGGAGGGAGGCGTTAATGTACCGGGGGAGGGATGGAGAGGAGGGGGACAGGAAAATTTGATTGTGCTATGTGAAATGCAGGGATTCAAGCTGCTGCTTCTCATGGAGGCTGAAGAAGGGCAGCCTGACACTTTACAGATTGGGTGTAATACACAGGAAATTTGTCCTTTCTGCCAGAGCAGTCTAGGGATAGGACTACCCACACCCCTCCCCAGCCACTTTGCTTGGCTGGTAAAAGCTCAGGAGAAAAGGGTTAAATAAATGTTTGTGATATGATAAGGTGCTTGTTTATTCAAGGGATGACAGATTATTGGCTCCCAAGGCAGGGTTGAAAAATAGTACAAAGGAGCTGGCGTTCCCTTCACTGATGTGATTTCCTCCTAAGGTTTTGCTCTTTGGTAGGAACAATATGCGCTGGGAATTAAGAGGGATGACTTTATTTCAGACTGGAACAGACAGACTAAGAGCTGTTTTCTGGAGTCACTGACTCTGTTTTTGTTTTCATGGGTTGCTTATTTTTTCCAGTTTTTTTTTCCTTTCAGCTGAACGACTTCTCCCAAACTCTTTGGAAATGGGGTTATCTCTGATCCGGTAGGAACACCCAGCATGGCAAGCTGGCTAGAACACTTCAGATTAGGGGTTTGACCCTTTTACTTTGTACATAATTTTCTATTTTATCACCATGTCTCCAAAGCTAGCTCCTGCTTCACTGCCCTTGGATAAGAGCTCAGGTCCTTGCCGAGGGCTGCACATAAGTCAATAAAAGCCGGGCATTACAGCAGAGCTGACAACTGCCAGAGGACTACATGCACGTCTTGCAGACCAAATTCTCCTTTTTAAAAAAACGCTGGTGAAATACAGAGCAGCCTTCTTTTATTCAAGTCCATTGGACAGAAACTGAGCTGCAGGGTGCACCCAGCCAGGTGCCTCTTGTGACTCTGGGAGTGATGCTGCTTTGGGAATGTGGGGCCAGGCCCTTGCATTTAACCCTGAAGACTGGAGCTTTGAGCAGATCCTGGACACATTTTATAGATAAAGATTGAAAAGGTGTCACTTTGTGCCACAGTTTTAGACACCATAAAATTACCTTTTATTGCCCCTCAGGTACTGGCTGGGCTGAGCTCTTTCCTCCACCACAGAATGTGTTATTCCAGGGGGCTGGGGAGGATGTCAGGGGGAGGGCACTGTGTAGGATCGGGGTCTTCCTCCCAGAGGTGTGTCACCGCCTGGGGCCAGCGGTGATGGCAGCAAGGACCCGACCACTGTGAGAGCTTCTGCACACCAGGAGGAGGTGGGGATTTGGGTGACATCAAGTGTTTCCCATCACTTGTGTTCACCCTGAAAGCGATTCGCCGGCCAAACGCCCGCAGCCGCAGGATGACGCTCCATCAGCGCCGCCGGCCAGGAGAGCTCTTCGCATTGAAACTTCACATTATTAGGACAAATGCACATTGTCTGGTCACAACACATCAAAAGGAGGAAGGGGGGTTCTTGGCAGCCCGAGACGTGTGTGACAGCTGGTCGGCAGGGACGGCAGCAGCGGAGATGTGGCTGTGCTGCCATCGGCGGCCGGGCTGTCACCCGGAGGCGCAGCAGCGATGCTCCAGTCCCTGCGCCTCGGATTCCGCGGGAGAGCACGCCAGCGGCGGCTCCTCTGGAAAACCAGGCAGCAGTTCCCATGATCCGGGAGTAAATGACAGTTAAGCCACACATTTGTTTTCAATGCTTGGATCTGGCACTGGATTCCTTTTTGAATGAAAACTATGCCAAACATCTTTTATAATTTTTTTTTTTCCTCAAGCAAATATGTGAGCAATCCAGCAACGGAGTGCCAGAAACATTTGCTTTCCTTCCTAAGAAGTGGGGTAAAGGAAAAAAAGCACCAACCACACACACACACAATTTTATTTAAAGGCTTAAAAGAGGCCAATTCACTTTAAACACTGGTAGGACTGGGCAATTGAACTTTGTTCCTGTGTGTATGTGTGCATGTGCAAGGGGAGAGCAAAAATGTGTTGGGGTATGCATGGAAAGACTTTAATGCTGCCTAGTACCAGGTACTGCACTGCCTTGCAAACAACTATACATGCATAAAATTAATGAAAATTTCAAAAAACAGGTCTGAATCAAAGCTTGAGGCCAGAATTTGGCTCTTGGAATAAGTCTGACTCATTTCAGGGGTAAGCCCAGGAGTAAGCCATGGAGCTAGCAGATCCACATGTGTCTTCAGTGCTGCAACAGCCTGGGCCTAAGCAGCAAAAACACTGCTCCTAAAATCCTTGGAGCCGCACACAATCATGGCAAACAAAGATCAAGCAGAGGTGCAGGCTGCACTAGAAGGTGGATTAGTGTTCAAAGGCCGAGTCAAAGGAGAAAGGAGATAAGGTGAACGGTGTCATACCAAAGACAGCTATTAAATGTAGTGGTAATCTGCTGAGCCACAGCCAAACAGAGCCTTTTCGCCTTGTTGGACATGAATAACTCAGGGACAGATGGGAACTGAGGGGGAGGGGGTGGGTAGGGTATGGAGGGGTGAAGGTCTGCCTGAAGGCTTGTTCCTCAGCATTTCTAGGCACACAAAGTCCCCTTCTCCTCTAACCTGACTGGTCCTGCTGGAGCTGTGGTACCTAAGACCCCTACCTTGCAGAAGGCTTAATTGAGCATTTAATTTTGAAAGCACTCACCATTCCCTGGTCACTCATATATGGTGTGAGGGCACCTTCCCAGCCCAAAACCCCAGGGAAACAGGGTCTGCAAATCTGATTTTCTCTACAGCTCCTCACTGTAGCCTCTGCAAATGTAAACTTTCTGTTCCTGTTCAGCATTTAATGATGAATGGTTAAATAATTTGTACTGGCTTAAATCTCCTTTGACCCTCCTATTAAGATATTTCTTCTTAATTACTATTCAGTTATTAATATCTTAAGAGAAACTCTTTGTCAAGTTTCTGCTATAATAGCCTCTGTTTGGAACTTGTTTCTGTGTGCAGCCTTTAACTTCCAGCCTCTCACTGTCTCCATACCTTCTTCTATGCTGCTACAATATCTATTAGGGCTAGGAGGCCAAATCATCCTAAACTCAAGTCCTGTGCTTATTCCCCTGCCAATAAAAAGGCATCAGTACTATTTTTCCTATACAAGAGCATCATGTCTCCTTTGAAATGCCGCTTGCTCCCTTCACCCCATGCCCATGATGTTTCTGTGGGCAGTTTATTGCCTGGTGTGCTGTGGGTCAAGCACTTAGGAAGGAACATTGCCTACATATCCCAGAGGATTGTGTTTGGCAGTTTAGAGCAGGTATTTCTAAAGTCTTTTAGGGAGTTATGCCTAGTGCTCTAAAACTGAGTGGTGGTAATGTTTCTCAAGCTGTGGTGCTGTCCTGTCTGTGAAGCGGAGTCAGTTCACACCAGGGGCTGAACTGGTTTGAACAAACATTGTAAAATATCCAGCTCTGCAATGTGTCAGTAATCTCTGCCAATAGAAATATTCTTACATACATCCTTCGGTCCTTCATCTGCCACTTATGTTTATCCACAAAAAAAAAAGAAGCGGGGGAGTTTGGAATTTTATTACATGCACATGCTCCTTCCTCAACCTGTATGAACAAATTATCCCAACCCAGAAAGCAACAGTTCAGGATGCACATAATTTCTTCTGTGTGTGGAGAAAAATAGTGTATCAATGGGATTGCATATTTTTAGTTCCAGCTTTTGTTTTCAGGATGCTCTTTCAATTTGTGGGTCAGGTTAAGTCAAATATTTCCATTCAGTGTTTCTCAGAGAACAGACACCCCTCTGGCTGCTGAGCCATTTCTCTTTTTGGACATGAAGTTGGTCTTCAACCAAGCATGGGTAACAGGTTAACAGAAAGTCAGGGGAAGGTCTTGTAGGATGCAATAATTCTTCGCTAAGAGACTATGTGGAACCAGAGGAGAAGGAAGGAGGTTATGTCCCAAGGCTGTGTCTTTGCACAGTCCTCAGTCCTGTTAGGGGCACCATTGGCTGAGGCTGAGCATTAGACCCCTCACCCAGGCTGATGCCATTCAGTGCTGGCTGGATTCTGAACCAAAACCTTGCTTGCCAGGTTTGCACAGCTCAAAGAACTTGCTGGACTATAAACCCCAACACCCAGCCACATCCAGGGCTGTTTCATTACATGGGGAAAGGAATCAAGGGAGCTCACTCTTTACCCAGTCAGTCACCGTGTCTCCAACTCTCATCCTCACATGCCAATTTTTGCAGCCTCAAGTCCAATTTCACCACCATCCTGTACCAAAACAGTGCCACTGAGTGTGGCATGTGCCCTGTTTGCACACAGCCAGTACATTCTTTCTTTGCTTCAGTCACTGTCATGACTCACAGACCTTCCTCCTCCCTTGTACTCCCCACCCAAGGGACCACGTGCTGAAAGCAATGATAATTTGGTTGCTGATGCAGTTCTGTGATGATAAGGATCACAGCCAGTGAGATTTTGATTACAGCCTTTTGAAGATGAGGCAAAGGCTGCTGTTTACCTCATCCCCCAGCTGCTAGCAGCCTCACAGCTTCCTGGCACTGGCTCTAGGGTGATGCAGAGCCTCCACCACCTCAGCACAGCTTTGTCCCCTGAGAGGTGTCATTTTGTCCAGCACAGGGGCAATTCCTTCAGTTACAGGGAAGCAATCAATCACACAGGCATACTGTCTCTAGCTTGGTGGCACTAGCTTGTCTGGAAGCTCCTCAGTTCCTCCTCCCTGCTCCCTGCCAGATACAGACAGCACTGCAGGAGAACTAATGATGCCGAAGCAGCCCCAACTTCTGGAATTTCCTGGCTTTTCATAATCTTAACATCTCATTAGCGTTTATTTGCAGATGCATATCCTTGTTCTCTTCTCACACAGGCTGCTGTAAATCACTGCTGACTCTGCTGCAATCACTGCCATCACCTCAGAAAGGAAAGGCCAGTTCCCAGAGGCAGAGGGACTGCTGCAGAAGCAGTGTCTTCATCACCACAGCCTGAACCTCCAAGCTAACCGTGCCATTTCCAGAGGCCAAAGTCAAAGCCAGCTCCTCATTTGAACCTTCCTTTCATCACCTTGTCAAGCACTGGAACAGGCTGTGTAGGGAGGTGTTTGAGTCATAATTTCTTGAGGTATTTAAAAGATGCGTAGATGTTACACTTGGGGCATGGTTTTGTGAACTTGGCTGTGCTAGGTTAACAGTTGGATTTGGTGACCTTATAGGTCCTTTCCAATCTAGAGGATTCCATGGTTCTATGATGTCTCCAAACCAAATTTCCAGAATTTCATGGGCTTGCCCTTTGCTCGCTTCTACTTAAAAGTAGGGCCACCATGTCACCTTTTATTGGAGAAATGGATTCAGCCAGCCTTTTGATAAATGGAAGAGGCTTTGGCAAACACGCTTTGAGCAAGCAAATCCTTTATCTGAATGCAGAAAGAAATCATTTATATTATATGCACTAGAAAGGCGTGTGGCTTTATTTGTAGCTGAGTAGGAAATACTGAGGTTAGCATGGTTATTCCAAGGTTGAAGATCAAGTGGCAAAATGGTTAAAGTGTAAACAAGTCTGGAGAGAGATGAAACAGGGAGCATCTGTCTTCTCATTTGTTCATGGTGATAACTTATAGTCAATATTTTTGCTGTGATGATAGAGCTACATTTTAAATAGAGATTTGTTTTTGAGGAATTGGTCTCCATTTATTGTTAAGACTACAACATTGTTCACTCATAGCACATAACATCAATTATTGCATCAAATGTAGACTATCAAAATGGCAGGAAGATCTCTTCCACTGGAGAAAACCCTAACCAAACTCTTTTATAGGATTTCACCTCCTCTTCAGTGGGAGGTCCAAACACCCAACAGGGGAGGAGAGAAGCAGAAGCAGAAGAGATTTCATTGAGCACTGCCTCGAACCACAGGTGGTCATCATTTTCCAGCTCCACATTCAAAATTTCCTAAGGACTGAACTTTTCAAAAGATTCAAAAGACTGAAGCATAAGCCTGTTGGCCATGCTACATCCTCTTCCCCATTCTGCTGCTGATGCTTCCTGAGATTTTGCCAACCTGTCCCCTCAAGTTCCCCTTAGAGGGTGGCCCAGGTACCTGGTGATCGCCTTGCCACCACTTCATCATTCCTTCCCATGTGTGGCCAAAGCTGCCCTCAAAGAGGTGCCAGTGCAGAGACCTGCATCACCCATCCCCACCTCCAGCATTTGCTCAGGGATTCAGACCCTCACATTACAGCCAAGGCCCTGCTGCCAAAAACTGAAGCTCTTTTCTACCCTACAGAATGGCAGCCTGGTGCTGTGTCCCAGCTGCTGCACCCAGTCTGTCCAGGCAGAGAAGGATACTTGTCTCTTGTGCTCCTTGGAAAACATTCCTCAGATAAAACTGAGTTCATAACTCATTAAAATATACTAAATTACAGGAAAGATGTAAAAAAAGAAACCTATAAACTGTATGCAGATACAAGATACACTGAAAGAGGTAACCATAAATCAATATACACCTCATAAGAAATCTTCCTATACTTAAAGTGCACAAAATATGAAGCAAATAAATATATACCATTGTATATTCCTACAGGCTGTTTTGGGTATTTTTGCTTTGTGTTTTTTTTCCTCTCAGCTTGAGATTAAAGCTAGCATCACAGATTTATTCTAGTGGAAATACTGAGGTTTGTGTGAAGTGAGCTCTCTCTTTGTTTATGTAACCCCAGGATTTCAGCTACTTTATCAAATAACTACCTCTTCGTATTCGCTGGCTGGCAGAAAACATTAACTTGGTTCCACAGCTCTAGTTACAGTCAGGATGATACAACAAGCATGTGGTTAAGGGGATATTAAAGCAGCAAAACTGTCCTGTGAGAGTTCCTGTCTCTAAAGGTGGCAAACTGTGCTCTTGGTCTGGGAGATAGATGTTCCACAAAGGAGGAGGAGGGAAAGCAGGAGTTGAAGACTCTTATTTGTGCAATGCTTTCTCTCTGAAAAGACAATGCCTTCACTAATGTGCTTTAATTTTTGATTGGGCCTGAAGAGGTCAGGCAGTTCGACTAGATAAAGGTTGTAGGTCCCTTCCAATGGAGCTGTTCTACTCCATTCGCCTTCTTCTCTGTGCCTTGTGTCATAGCACAACATGACCTCCTGAAGCAGGAGATGAGTTTTTACTTTCATGCCTTTGCAGTGGCTGAGCTGGAGACTTTGCTTTGCTTAGTCACCACATCACTGAGGCACTGGAAAGGAGGATGTGTGAGTGCAAGGGCAACACCTGTGTTGCTGAAGGTGACCCAAAACACTGTCCATCCTCCCACATGCACCCTGCCACCCTCAGTACACAACCCTGCTGGATTCAGCCCGGTGTGGATCCATAATTAAGGATGGGGTGAGTGCCATGGGCCAAAACAACAGAAGAGATGTTCTGAGTGCAGTGAGTGTTTGTGGTTCATGCTGCCCACCAAGATAATATGCACGTCCTTTCCATTCAGGTTAGAAGGGAAAGTCGAACTCCAATAGAAAGTATTATAATTTTTCTGTGCAACAAGTACAATTCCTGCAGAACTCTGCAGTCTATTTTAAACAAGAAATTAACAAGCACTATCAGGCCAATTTCCAATTTTACACCATTTTTATCAACATTTATGTAAAATCACCTTTGATGTTTATATTTTTCTAACCACCACTTACTGCCCCACTTACTCAAAAATATTTATTTCTGTTTCTGATTTTAACATAATTTTCCCATTTTCTTTTCCCCCCTCTATAACAGAAGGTTTTTCTTCTAGCAGGTTGCCTATTAAAAAAAATACCAAATATTTTTTCCACACCTTGCCAAAAGTTGTCCAAAATGAAACAGTGACAAGGTCATGTAAATCCAGATATGTCATGGCTGTAAGGTTAGTGGGGAGAGAAGCCTGTCTGTAAGTGGGGGGTATGATTCATTTGGATAACAATAGAGTCCACTGCCCTTTTCTACCAAATGTTTTTAGTTTGCCTCAAATAAGTCATTGTCTAACTTGTATAAATCTTTCCATCGTTTCTTGAGTTATTGTTGGATATTTGGGAAAAATATTTTGGGGGTTTTACACTGCAAAAAAAACCAAAAAAAAGCAACAAAAAAAAAAAAAAAAAAAGGCTGATTGCAATCACTTCCAAATAACACTTAACTCTTTGACACGAGGTCAGCAAGAGGATTTGGAGTGTTCGTGCATATGTGTGTGTGTGTGTGTGTGTGTGTGTGTGTGTGTGTGTTTTCTTTCTAATCTTTGAGCTGTTCCCTGAGAGACACATTGAGAACTGGGGCTTGTCTGCTGACATGTTTTACACAGCTGATCCATTAGGATTCTGCTCTTCCTAGCCTCCCTGGCACCGCTTTGACCAGCGACATGTTTTTAAAAAAAAAAAAAAAAGAAAAAAAAAAGAGAAAAAAAAGAGAGAGTAAAAGGCACTTCTCTGATCAGGAATCCCTCCCCTTCACTAAATCATCCCGGGCACTTTAAAGCCATAGGAACCACTGAGGGACCCTTCAGCTCTGGGAGGCTTCACGACAGCTCTGCGCTAAAACATCCAGACATGAGCCAGCAACGTCTTTTGCCCAATGGCCTCTTCTGCCCGGCTCTGTGATTAATCTCTTCCCAGCCCATTGGGAAGCCCTCTGCCATGTCTGCCTTCCCAACAGGACGCATTCCAGAGTGTCTTGGTGCCCATCACACACACTAGACATGGAGAACAAATGCCAGCACAGCTTCAGTTCCCTGTCTGCTTGCGAAAACTTGCCTCACCTGGAAAATTTGGCTGCCACAGGATATTGTTTCTGCCTTTTCATTGGCAGGGGAAGGTGGGGAGGGGAAGTAGCGTTCATTTAATTTTGCTGTCCACTTTTACAAAAGTTGGTCAGAAAAGTGTATGGCTGTGGGAGGTCATGGTGAGGACACTGAACAGGAGTGAGTTCAGATGCATGTACTCAGCTTGCCACTGTTCTCCAGGCCAGGTATGTCTGAAAATGCAACTGTAGAGACAGCCTCACAATATATCTCAGCCAGACTGACATCTGACAGGAGGTACCAGGGGCACAGGGATTGTGGATAGGCTGTGGATGGCACAAGGAGGGTGAGTGATGCTCTGTCCATGTGGAAGCACCCTCTAACAACGCACAGGGTTAACACAGCCAGGCTGTGGCCATGTCTGCATTGTAACCCCTCACAGCACAAACACACAGTGCCAGGCAAGACCTCACCAAGGAGTGAGTGAACCCGTGTGGGTTAATCCCCCTGGCCAATGCTAGGACTTTCCATGTCCAGCTCAGTGTGGTATCTTGCTCTGGGACAGCTGCTCTTATACTGGGAGGCACCAGAGGCAGCAGTGACTGTCAGCAGAGACTGCAGACAGTTGTCTCCACTTTGCTTTGTGGCAAGCCCTATATGATAGACACCAATTCTTTAGCTGTTGGGTACCACTTTGGAGTGTTAAAATCCCTACATCTTCCTCGGAAAGAGGAAAGGGGGGACTGTTGTACAAGGGTCCCTATAGGTGAGTGGGGAGATGAGAGCTGTCAGATGTGCTGCTGCTGCTGCTGCTGTGACCATCCAGATCAGCTTCCTTCTCATCCCTCCTTTTTAATATGCATGAGCCTGGTGAGGTCTTCACTTTGATCATTTGCTGGGCAACCAGTAATAAACACCTCATGGTAGGAAGGAGACTAACTAAAATTAAAAACTAAAATTTTAACAAAAATTCATTGCTGCCTTCCAAGACAAAATGAAGAATCTTCACTGTGCTTGTTCTTTGCCATGGTGACACCTCAGTGGGAAGGAGAGAAAACAAACCCAGGAAAATGTGGCAGTTTGGACCCTAAATAAGAACTCTGTGGTGCTCAGCAGCAGCAGGTATAGTGCCATGGTAGTACTAGCATATGGTCATACTGATTGCCCCCCCTTGTTTAGGTCTTCAAAATCACTGCAGTTTGCAGGAGATGGAGCACATACCAGACATTGCAAAGGTCCAGATGAATTGTACACTGCTCAAGGAAATCCCCTAAACTACATTTCTAGCAGCTTCTCTTCTCCTCACCCAGCTCACCCCCACCCCACATTAATTCCTTGCCTTTTTTGAGCATTTCTCACTGACTTGAGTGATGAGAGGAACTTTTTGCTTTGAATGTCCAGTATGCCCTCTTTATTTGGTTTACAGAACAAATAGGGATGGTGTGATGGAAGATGTGCTCTTGACAGCCTTCTTGAAACTGATATTTTGGCAGCATAGAAGTTGAGGAATCACTGAAATGTACTTTCTTTTTTTTCCATACTTCTGCTACTGGCTCATACATAGCTCTGTGATTCCCACATCCAAATCTGCAAAACATCTGGGTATACCAGCTTTTCTTTAAGGCAGATTTGAGAGTATAAATGATTTTACCTTTGATTTGAGGCATTTGCAGGAGTTTGAAGGTACTGCTATTTACCTTATTTTGGGGAGGCTTTACTATGTCAAATATTGGTAGTGAAATTTCCCCTATTGTTCATATTTCAGCTTGAAGTCCCTGCAGCCTGGTGGGCACCCCTAATCTGTGTCCCCACCACTCCATTTTTATCCTACAGAACCTCTCTGACATGGCACTTGTGTGCTTTGTTAAGCAGGCCAGGCTTAGCAGAGAATTAAAAAAAATGCACAAATCCAGTCTCAGTTCACTTACACCAGTTCAGACTGTGGCTGGAGGAGGATCTCTTCAGCTCCAGGTTTTCCTCACAGTATAAATCCCTGTGACTGGATCCCATAAAACAGTCTCATAAGCTCCCTAAGAATTTGTCGGGATGCCAGGTCTGGCGTGCCTAGCCCTCACAAAACGGGGTAGCTGAAAGCAGCAGAGCAAAATAGAGCCAAACACCTTAGTAAAGGCAAAGATTAAGGTGGTGGGGGGGGAGAAGCCACATTAAAAAAACATACTTTTTTTTTCAGGCCATTTGCAGATAAATGACCTCCGTTCTTCTAATTAAAGAAAATGTGCAATTAGCTTAATCAGATCTGTGGGAAGAAAAGCAGTCGCTGAGTCTCAAAAGTCAGGTTCTGAGAAACTGCAGCCAACTTTTCCTGGGGCCGACTGGAGACACTACATCAGAAACAGCATGAGCCCTGCCAAAGACTTCTTCCTGTGAAAAATGATGTTTCAATTTAGGCTCCTGTATATTGTTTTCCTTAATCTCCCTCTCACTTGCTTACTCACTTGATCTCTCTTGCTCTTTGACACTCTAAATAGAGGCATGAAGAGGTATTGCCTTGTACTGATAGGAGGAATGAATCCTAATTTCCCAATGAAACAATATTGAGTTTATCATCTCAGTTCCCCATCAGCCTTCATATTCCTTGTTTTCCTCAAATGGCACACAAGATTCAAAAGCATTCAGGGGCTAGAAATTTGGACTTTCCTTCAGGAAAGGAAAATCAGACTTGTGCAATGGAGAAGGGTCTTGAAACCCTTAGTGCTTGTGGGGGTGAAAGTCCTGAAAGGCTATTGGAAATCCTTGTGAGGAAGCTGGGCTCAGAGACCAGTCTCTCCTCTCTAAAGACAAAGTGGGAAATTGTGTGAACTGTAGGGCCAGTGCCCTTAACCCTCTGCCAGTAACATCCTCTGGATTAGTCCACAGGCATTCAAAGAATAAAAAACAGGGAAGGAAGAAACACACACCACATTAGAAGAAAAAAAAGCAGTTTTAAAGCATCATCCATTCAAGTAGTTTTAGAGTCCAGCATTCTTCCTAAAAGCAGGGAAAATCCCTTTTAGTCAAGCAAAGAGCCAGCCCTACAACATTCTTGCCAAACCCACAAATTGGGCTGCAGTTGGGCAAATGGGGACACAAGTAATAATAAGAACAAATAGCCCTTATTCTGTCCATTCCTTATCATGCATTTCCAAAGGGTATTTTCAAGTTTGTTTTCAGCCATCTCTGCAGCCACACAGACAATTTATATTTCTCTGAATGTTGCTCCTGAGAAGTGAGAGAGGGGTACGAAGTCCATCCATCCCTTTCCCCCAGCCCCTTCCACCCCTATTTACCTGCAGAGGGTGGCTGGATCAGAGTTTGCTGGCTCTGCTGCACTCTGACTCAGTGCAAAAGATGAAGACCACATCAGTGGCTATGGCTCCTGTTTCATTCTCTTCTTCTTCCAGGACACTTCCTCAGTGCCTGGCCAGTAACCACCGCTTGCTCACAAGTGCCTGCTCCTCTTCGTGCCCACCTGCAGTTCAGCTTGTTGTTTACATGCCTCACAAGACTGGGCTGATATTTCATATGGGAATTTTCCCTGTCACAGCAGTTGGTAGTGTCCTGGTTTGCCCAGTTCAGATGTCCATCTTTTGTCCTATGGGAGTGACCTTGACTCTTCAGAGAGTGACTGGGTTGTGGGGAGCACAATTCCATCCTTACACTGTATCTCCAGGTGCATGTATGAACTGAAGATGTGTCTGATGAAATGCCTCCATGACCTCCATGTACTGGCAAAACTCTGGTTGCTCATATGTAGGCAGTAAATACCCCCAAATCCAGACATTTTTTCTGATTCTTGGGGTATCTTTGTTTCTAAACCCTTCTGTCCCAAAGGTTTTCAAGCCTTTCTTATAGATATTTTATAGGGAAAAAAAGTGATTGCAAAATGTTCTTGTGATCTTTGTTGTTTGAGATGTTTTTTCTTTAACAAATAAATGCTTGGGTTTACAGCTGTGGCTTGGGTTTTGTTTTTGCTTGTTTATTTACAATTTTCCACCTACAGAGATGTGCAGTTCAAAAAACTGAAGTTTCCTTGCTCTTGCCTATGCATTCTTGTTGACTCCTATTTTTTTCCATTGCTGGATAGGGGGAAAAAAAAATCAGGGTTAAAAATAAAGATGAGGCCCTAAAATATCTCCAAACCAACAATAGGAAACGGATGTGTTTAGTTTTTGGTTGGTTTCCAAAAATCCGAAGGAGGTAATACTTTATGTTAAAAGTATTTATTAGCTCGGGTAATGAACACATTCAGATAAAAAGCCCGTTCCCTGAAGTGTGAGGCAACAAATAAGCTAAACCTTGACTATTCTACATCAAGTAATGAATGTTTTGGTGCAAAACTAGAACGTCTTGATCAGCCAGGAGGGAATAATGTGCAAGTCTGTGTCACAGAGCTCCACATGCTGTGGATGGGATGGATTCAGCTTTGCTTTGATGCCCAGGTTCACTTCTGGGAGTTACGCTGTACATAGCAGGGGCTGTAAACAGGGCTGGCCACTGATTTTTAGCAGCCACCAGACTGTGAGGTGGCCTGAGAGAGCAGGGTTTTTGCCTGCATCCACGGGTCCCAGAGGACCCCCGGGTATTTGCCTGGTGCGGCAGGGCCAGCAGGCTCTCTGCCAGCAGCTCCAAAATGTTGAGAGCTGGAGGCTGGCCCAAGTCTCCGAAAAACCCCATCACTAACATTTCTGACAAGATAAACTGCATTTTGAATGTGGAGATGACCTTGGTAATCAGCAATAAATCAGCAGGATAATCAAAATTGATGGGTAAGTCAAATCTAGAAAATTTATATACTAGAGCCCTATAGAATAGCTTGGAAATCCCCATAAGTAGGGTCCTGGCTGAAGTTTTGGTCCCTTTGCTGCAGTAATTTAAACTTTTCTATTTACTTTGGCACTCCTCAGTTCAATGACTTGGCCTGATCAAAATGCTTTGATATGTCCAGCAAAAATAAAAAATGTAAAAGTCCAAGGGTAGTATCTTGGTTTAGGACAACTGTGAACAAGAAATTTAATCCCGGGCTTTGCAAGAGGGACTCTCTAGAACATACTGGAGGGGAAAGCAATTAATACTGCATTTAAAAATAAAAGAATGGCCTTCCTTTTCACTTTGCTTTTCAGTGTCCTGTAATTTGGGCCAAAGCAAACAGTGCTTACGCCACTACTGATGTTCGAAGTTCATGTACTGCTGCTGATGTTACGTACATTAACACAGCAGTCACTGGAAAGGAAAAGCAAGTGTAATTTGTCCAGAGCATGGACAAAAGGGGAATGCAGAATGAAGCTGGTCCTCCCATTACTTTATTTGATTGCCTGCTGTTAATTGCTTTCTCGGTACACCCTTGCTTTTGTCCTTTTGACACGCAGGCTACCGTCACACTGCGCAGCTACCAGAGCCAAAATTGCTCCAAGACTCATTATCCCTTCAATTACCTCAGCTCTGGAGGTGCTGCTCTGACACTCTTCTAAAACCCATTTACAGCTACAGGGCAGTTAGCCCTGCTTCATATCAGTGCAGGGAAAGTAGAGTCAGGCCAACTCTCTGATCTACTTGATCCTAACATGTGGCTTACTCTGCTTTTATATCAGTCAAGGATTTGGCTTTGAGAACTCCATACTCTTGGTTTGAGCTAGAGTTAAAAACAAAAACAAACTTCTAAATTTGTACCTCTCTTCTCTGCCTTTCCTTCATCCTATCCAGACCCTACTGCATACACTTCATGTCTGCAAAGTTAACCAAAGTTCTGGACCACTTACTGGCCATTTGTTGCTTTTTATTATACTTGGTGCTTGAGTTTACATGTATCTGTCTTCTTAAAAACATTTTGGAGTGAAGCATTACTTTTTTTGCAGCAGTGGTAAATATTTTTCCACTGAAATTGCTCTGAAGTAAAGTTTATTTTAGCTAACAAAAAAAGATGTTCTTCATGAAGCCTGCCAGGGATTAGTTTCTGTTTTTCATTGGCAAAAGAAGGCTGAGAACTGTGTATTGAGATTTCATTGTCTGCAGTTGTCAATCTGATGCCCAATATTTCTGTTTTCTTCCAAGCAGCTGTTCAATGCTTAAGTCATATCTTCAATGCCATAACCCCACAATCTTCTTTCAAAAGCACTTCCTGCCAATTTACCACCATGGGTTTCGAGCAAGGATTTTGACATAGAACTTCCCTTCAGAAGTTCTGTGATGGAGTTTCCATCTCAGTCTTTGTTGCTTGGGGCAATATATTTAAACATAATAAACAACGTGGGACAAGGCTGTAATTTTCTGACTACTTGCAAATTTTTCAAGCCCTTAGGGACAAAGGTAACAGTGCTTAACTTGGGCTTCTAGCTAACAAACAATACCATCTGTACTAACCAGCCAGCAGAGAAGATAAACAGCCAGGTAATGATGGGCAGAATTGGGAGAAAGATATATAAAAAAAATTACAAACTGTATTTTTAGTATGTGTATTGAAGATTATTGAAGATCAACTCGGAGAAGTAACCTAGGGGTCCATGTGTGAAGTACCACAGGAAAGTAACTCAGTTCACTGACTGTGTTGAAAATTGAAGTTTCCTGGTTGGCAGAGAAGCTGGAAAACAGCTGAGGAAGATATCAAGGGAGATATGGAGGCACATCAGAGAAAAAAAGTCTTTGCTTCCACGCCATGAATTGCCTCTATTCCATGTTTCCTAACCAGAAAAGATGCCATGAAACAAGTTGTGCTAGTGGAGAAGGACACATCTAGGCCATAAGAGCATGCTGCATCCAAGTCTGAGCCATCTAACCATCCTTCTCTGAGCACGGGGAAAGGCGTTTTGGATGGAGCTTTGGGGAGAGGACAACCTCAGCAGCATGTCTAGCTTAGGGATCACGGGTCAGGAAGAAGGCAGTGCTGCATCTGCTTGTGCTGAAGGACAGACAGGCTTTTGGGAAGTGTGATAGGAGAGTCAGAAGTACAAGACTTCTGCTGCTCAGTGTGGAGGATCTGATGATGATGATGATGATGATTCCTATGACTATTATTGCAGGAGGATCCCTGCAAAGGGGACTTCTTGAACAGAAACCAGATATGGTTTCAGCTACTGGACACACAAAGGTTTGGTATCATCTCAGCCTGTTGTCTCCAGAAAAAGCTGCTGCCTTCAAGCAACCAATTAAGGGACTCTGCTTAGGATTTACCCATTTGTACTTTTACCATTTCAAATCATTGATTAAGTGTGACATTTCACCATCTTCTTATTGTTTCCTTCTCTTTTATTACCCTTAACCATGTGGACTACATTCTGATGTCATATAATATTTTTCTGCACTGAAAAATATCAAGGCATTTTAGGTTGCTTTTTTTATTTTCCAGATACTTATCATCAGTTTAGAGGAAAAAAAAAAAAGTAATTTGATGGCTCAGGACTTAAAGCAAACCCATTCCTAACAGCAGTACCCACAATTACAAATACAGCTTATTTGGAAATTGAGTTTACAGCAACACACACATATTAAGCAGTTCAAATTCTGGTCATGCTCAGACAGCAGTTACTGCCATAATTTTCTGGCTTTGCATTAATTCATTGAGCAGAAGTCTTGGCTTGGTCGTAGCATTTTTTCTTGTCTGAAAGATGATCTGGTTAATAGAGGACAAACACTGGAGCTCCTCTGTTCTTTCCTTTTCCCCCTTCCACATAGATACACATTTATAGGTCTGTTATATCTAGATGCCAAACACACGTTTATACAGAACACTCACATTTACACATAGAATACATATCTATGACAAATGAATCCTCACTCTTTTCTAGAACCAATGTGTGTGAAGACTTGAAGGGGCAGTTTGCTTCTCTGCAATACTCTTTTGTGTTTTCATTTCCAATATTCCAGCAGATGCCCCTAGATCATGTGGAGGAGAAATAGCTGCATCAGCTGCTTCTAGGCAAACAAAATAGGCTTTTGTGGCTAAAATGTAATGTTTTGCTTGGAATACATGGTATTCCAGGCTCTTAAAGGAACATACTCTTTCTTGAAATTCACGTAAAGTATTATCTATCAAAAAGCTAAAATTATCATCAGCAACAGCAAGGAAATTGGGCAAATGCAAATAAAAACAGTCAGAAACCTGGCTCTTAGCCAGAAGAGAATTGATTTCTGCTTTTTTTAGGAGTTATGTACACTGACAGTGACACTGTCAGTTCACACATGGTAGCACAGCTGCAGCCCTAAGTGGCTTTCCAAACTACAGCAGGCCTTGGGGGTTTGGCTGCAGGTATGTTGGGCTGGAAGGCTATCGGGCCAGCCCTGGTGCAAGAGGCTGCACACAAAACAAACCTCTTGGCCCCACATGGGAAATGTCAGAGGATCCAGAGAGCAGGAAGAGGTGCCAGCCACATCTGTCCCCACAGCATGGTGGGGTTTACCACGTGTCAGAGCCAGCCCATGGGCACAGCACCACATGTGTAATAGCTGGCGCTTGCCTGAGCAGCCTCTTTGCTGCCATGTTACACTAGCTAGATGGAAAACACAAACTATTTGGATATTCTTCCAAGTGTGTCATGCAGGAGTACTTAATACCCCAAATTTGGGCTGAAAAAAAATGAACCTGGGGTACACGATTTGCTGAGCTTTAAAAGTCCAGGAATCGTCTAAAACTGTTCATGCCACCACTGAAAATCACAGAAATCAGAGCTTTCTCATCACCTTATGTAGAAGTTTATGCTGCTGCAAACAGGTGGAAACAAATTTAAAACACCTGACAGAGCTGTGAAATGACTACACCAGCTGTGAGGAAACTGAGGGGTAGCACCTGGTGATGCTCGCCGAGGTGGAGCTGGTCACACATTTGTAAGAGCAGCTGGGGAATGCAGAGAGCTGATTTTAAATACAGAAAATCAGAGGGACTGCCACTACTCCAGCTTTCTAGGGCTGGCAAGAAGATTTCATAGTTCTTGCACACTGCTGCTCAGGGAATCTGTCTTAGGTATGATAGAGAAGTTATCCTAAAGGAAGAAAGAGAGTCTGCCCAGAAAACTGGAGCGTCCCTGCATGAGAAGGCAACGAAAGCTTGGAACAGTAAAATCTTGTTTGCTAATGACAGTTCTGAGAATTAAAAAAAAAAAATCAAGTGGAAAAAAAACCCCTCTATGAAACACTGACTAGATGCCAGTTCACATAGCTCTCCTTGGCTACTACATATTATTATTATTATTATTTCTTTTAAAGACTAATAGATCCTTTTCTTGACAGGCGCAAAGCCAGGAGGTGGGATCTTATCCAGTATTTTCATTTTTTAGGACACAAGAGGCAATGATTGTATTAGAATACTATTTGTCTGCCCAAATCACATTCACTGTGTGAACCTCTGCAGAGCACTTCCATCCTTGGGAAGAACTGTTTTGTCAGACAAGAGAGCAAAAGAAACTCTCCTCATTCTGGCCAAGCCAGCTCAGTTAGGACAGAATCCCTTTTCCTGGGCTAAATCTCCAGAGCTGACCTTCAAACTTTCACTCACAGTTTTTTACCTGAAAACCCCTACCCACAGAACAGATTGGACCTAGGGTACGAGAAATAGCTGAATGCTGGAAGAACTATGTAGGAAGTGGTTGACATGGTAAGGTGAGAATCAAGAGAAGGAGAAGAAGTGTGGTTGAGTACATCTGATTTTCCCTCACCACATGGGAAGCATGGCTTTCCCTGAATGGGCTTTCGAGAAAACAAATGTCAATTTGTGTGTAAAGAAGATTTGACACTCTTAAATATGGAGGTGTTTCAAGAAATATGGGGAAGATCTGCTGGGCAGATTGGGTTCAAAGCTTCCATCTCAGTCATCCTCTAAAGCCCTAGGGACTTGCAGAACTCTAACAGACCCTACAGAGATCTTCATGCTCTCAACTTTGTCTTGTGCATTACGTTAAAGCGGAGGCAGTCCCAGAAGGCAGGCACTATCCTTAACCTTGTGCTTATCTGTTTGTGCACATTTTCTCCAGCACTTAGAGTTACCAGATCCTGACTCATAGGACTGGCTTTGCTTTTTTGTGAAGCTACCAAAGGGTCCTGGCACTAGGATGTGTGTGAGTGTCCTGATAAGGGTATGACAGCGTGTGGGAGGCCAGGGGCGGGTAATGCCACTGGTATGTTGAGTGGGGAATTAGTCTGTGTGCATGGAATGACATCTTCTTACAAAACCTCTCCATGACAGGGGCCAAGGAGAAAAAGTAGCAATGACAATTCAGGATTCAGTCCACCCTACCAAAACTTCCCATCCTCATGAATGGAGCCATTCACTGGATTCTGCTTCTCCTTTTGCTTCTGTATCTTCTTCATCTCAAAACAGAGAACTTCCTCTCAGAGGAATAACCTCTGCCGTAGCACAGCCCCGGTGATATCAGTGGAGTTACATCAAGGCTGATGTTGATCCTCATGTCTCACTGTCAGAAGGTTTTCTGGAGTTAGACCCTGGGTAGCAAAACTCTGAGAAGCATTTGCACTCCTTTAGTCTCTGCCTGTTTCCTCTGAGTACGCAGAAAAAGGATTGAAAAATAGGAAGAACCCATGAAAATGTTGCAGTTGTTTCAGCACAGAAGAAACTTTAAAATGGAAACACATTTTACAGAATTTTTCACACACATCCTCCCTCTCCCTCAAATTTCAATTCAGTTCCCTTTTCTTCTCTTCTCCCTGATTTTGACATATTTCCACTGAGTGAAATGAAATGAGAAATAGCCAGAGGCTTGCTCTGACATTTTCTTCCCCACCCCATCCTTCTGTCCACCCAGGCTCTTCTCAGTTTTATTTTTTAATTTTTTAATAGTATGGAATGAGAATGGGAACTGTAGGCTGTGTGCACTCATTTGCTGTAACCCACCCATTCTGCTGTTCTGCAGTTCTCTGCCACCTTTCTTATCATTCCTCCAGCATTTTTTGGACCCTCTGAAGCTGAAAACAAAATAAATCCCTTGCCTGCAGATTCACTCTAAATTGACAGGGAGGGGAAAATCTGGCCCCAACATCTGACATCAAGAGCTTTATGGCCTAGTCCTGCCTAATTTTAAGGGATTTTATACAGCAGAATTGGAAAGAACCAAGAGACACTTAGAGCAAATGTTCTGAAATACCAAGAATAACAAAGCACAGGCTTAATGAGTTCCAATGTGTATGTCTGCTGTGAG
The DNA here is from genome assembly GCA_013397245.1 of Thryothorus ludovicianus. Classification (NCBI taxonomy): domain Eukaryota; kingdom Metazoa; phylum Chordata; class Aves; order Passeriformes; family Certhiidae; genus Thryothorus; species Thryothorus ludovicianus. The sequence continues at coordinate 538,159 of VZTB01010301.1, read as the reverse complement.
TAATGATGCTTAATCCTGCTGCAAAATAATTCCTTTATATGTTCTTCTGTTTTTTAAAAAATGCATCACTGCTGCACTGGGGTCATAAAAATTACGAATATGTTTTCCCATGGCATGAAGCCATAGCATACTGTAAGGCATTGTGCTGGGCCATTATACACAGCCTGTAATCAGAAACAAATGTATTAAGTGAGATGATGTGATGTTACATGAGAAAAGTGAAAATAGAGCAGGGAAGTGTGATAGACAGTGACTTGGACCACAACATCAGCTCTGAACAGCCCCTTTCTCTTCAGAAATCAGAGGCTCTGCCAAAAGAAGCTGTTTCTAGATGCTGGTCTAGAAAACAGAGACATACTTCTTGAAAGCGAGGAGAAATAAAACTTGTCTGAGAGCTGAGATAGGCAAAAATATATTGAATTTCCTGTTCTGGTAGAAAAATACTGCCATACTGCTGAGGGTGCTTTTCTGCGCATTAGCACAGGCTTGGTAGTGGTCTCAGAAAAGCAAGGAAGCCCCTCTCTCCAGTCCTCCAAATTGCTAGTTTCTTGCAGGGCTCCAAGTGTTGTCTATGACATTGTGAGATCTTCTGTTGAAGAAAGCCCTCTCATTTCCTTGGAGTTTATGTTTCTGAGATTTGCAGCAGTATTACTATTATTATCTTAAAAATTAAACTTGACTCCGATTAGGAGAAATAGAGCAACTCATTTATCTCTTTGCCAATGTTTATTTCCCAAAAAAAAAAAAAAAATTCTGTTTGTGACAGCTGCTTTCCTTTTCAGGAGTATACCACAACTCTTTGACTTCAAAGCTGATTGATTTAACTTTGCAGAGTGCAGAGCAAAAATTTAAGTAAAATGAGACCCCTTTAGAAAAATAATTGCTCTTAACAAGTGTATGGGTCATCTGAATGCTCTGACAGTCCATTTCTAAGCCCCTTAGGATGGACCCTTCAAACCCCTGAGGCTCAGCCAATCCTACCCTTTGGGAGATGTGAAGACTGGGCCATAACTGCAATGTACCTGTGGGAGCAGTCTTCATCCCAGCAGCAAAGCAATTTATGTTCCTATTTCCCAGGTGTGGGAAAAACAGTGGTCCCCAAAATGAGAGATGTACCCACAATGACCTGTCTTCTATCCACTGACATTTTGCTCTGCTAGCTGTCCATGAGCTGGGATCCCCAACACACAACACACAAGGGTTTTCATCTGATTCAGGTAAATGCTTTATCAGACACAGATCCCCTGCAAGCCAACTTAAATGAGAGTGAGACCATCAAAGCACAGCATCGGAACAGGCTGCCCAGAGAAATGGTGGAGTCACCATCCCTAGAGCTGTTTATAGGTCACATAGAAGTGGTGCTTGGGGGCATGGTTTAATGATAGGCTTGGGAATGCTGAGTTTACAGCTGGACTTGATGATTTTAGAGGTGTTCTCCAACCTAAACAATTCTATGATTCTATTGTACTGTGAAGACAGCAGTTCATAAATTATCTACAATGCTTTCTGCATTCTCTTTTTCCTTAAAACTGTCTATTTTTTTCAACAGACAAGAGCACAACAAAGATAAATAAATCCTGTCTAATTATCTACAACCCTCTCAGGAATTGTCTCAGCAGTAATCTTAGAAAAGGTTTGGATTCACTGAAATCTACAAGACAAGTGGTTGCTGCTTCTATGCCTTCTCCAGGAAACAACTGCTCAGCATCAGAGGATTTGCTCTGGAATGCACAAATAACTGAAAAATCATGAGAATCACATCTTGGGAATTATAAAGAAGGGGTTTTCCTTCCTAATTTCTGGATCTTGCATGAGAAATTAATATCTTTGCAATGAAAGAGAAGTTTCTCAATATTTGATGCTTCCAGACTGTGCAATTCAAACGTGTATTTACGAACCACATCAGTCAGCCAGGTGACTGTGTTGCAAATCCTTAAGCGGCAGCTTTTGCTTCTTTTGTATCCCTGTTTCTGGTCTATGAAACAGTAGGGCTACTTTAGTCCATAAATAGACACTTTTAGGGATTTACCATAAAGGAAATTTGAAGGACACTCTTTGCTATTTTCAGTTAACTTCCCCTTTACATGGACAAATCCCCTTAGTGGATGACTCCTCCTTGCACGTAAAGCTCTTGAGACTCCTGAACACAGGAGACAAACCACATACATCGTGTTGGTTTGCTTTCATGAAATGATTGATTTATTGGTCTCAAATTCCTCAAAAACATTTGTTTTAATCCCCTGGATCCCTATCAGAGAGCTCCCAGCACCAGTCAAAGTCACAGCTGTCATTCGCTGCGGTGAAATGGAACTCAAAAGCCCTCCCAGTGCGCCCCGTTAGTGGGGAGCCTTCCATTGCCCTTCAAACATGTCCCTTGTCCTCCAAGCATGTCCCCTGCCCATGTCCCCTGCCCTCCAAGCATGTCCCCTACCCATGTCCCCTGCACATGTGCCCTGCCCATGTCCCCTGCCCTCCAAGCACGTCCCCTGCCAGGGCACTGATATCCCCTTCGTCCTACAGTTGTTTGCTTCCCAGAATAGCTAGATTTCAGGACAAGAGCCTTCCTAATGGAGCTCAAGTGCATTTGTGGCACAATAGGTCATTTCTGGCTCACTTGCTTTCTTTTCAGCTCACAGGACAAAAAGGGACACGCTTACACCATTTGCTTACATTGGTAGGTAAAGAAAACCTTTAATGTCGCATGAGTCACTTGCACTCAATTAATTTCTGCTTGTGTTGTTTATTCACGTTTAAGATATGACTTTTATTCTATATGTGACCTTCAGCAATGGAACTGATAACAAGAACATTTTACTTTGGAAAAGTGAAAGGTTAAACATTAACCAGAAAAATAGTTCTAAGACAAACATTTTGAATGTTTTTTCCTTCATATTTGGAAGTAACTTGTCACTTCCCCTCTTAGTGCCCTCCCTCCCCTCATATTAGTGTTGTGCTGCTGTTCCAGATATTCCAGATACTTGGTAGATGCAGTAAGCACTGCACCACCAGGTGATAGCCTCCTCTTTGCTTAAAACAAATCACATGGGTCTTTGAGCTGGCTACAAGCTCTTGCCTGACCAGCTTTTCATTAGCAATTTCTAGGCTTTCTCATCTCCCAAGAAATGCACTACAAAGAAACCCATCAGCTCTGTTATCCCTCTTCTACTCCTTGTTGCAAATGGGGTGTGGAGAAAAAGAAAAAAATAATGGATGAAGAGGGGAACAGGCTGAGGGGTTGCCCAAGTTTCAAAAATACCATAGGAGTTTGAAGTGCTGATTTTAGCAGATGTCTTTCTCCTCCATGACCCATAAACTTTACTCAGAAACAATTAACAAGTTGAAATTCATGCCACAGTGTGATAGGGGAGGGTATTGGACAGTTTTGGTAGTTCAAAAGTCTTCATATCAGTTAAGAAATGAGTAAAATACGAAAATTAGTCTCTTTCAAAGCTGAGTGCCTATTTTACCTATGTATCAATTTATCTTTCTTGTATGGAGACACACTTGTGAGCTGCAACTCTACTCTGAAATGACTTCAGCTTTTCTACTTTAAGGCAATTGCCAGCCTCAGCCACAACATCGATTGTTAGAAAAAATCTGTAAATCAATAATATTATTTCTGCTCCCACCCATTTTTGGAAGCCCAGGACATGGGACATGCATATATTGTACTTGGTAAAATAGCCCAATTGCCTGCTGTTTGGTTAATTTGGGTAGCAAAAATAAACCACCAAAAGTAAAGAGGAATGAAACAGCAAAGATAAAACCAAGGCCAAACAAACATTGACAACAACAAACTAGGTGTCTGGGAAAGGGTAACTCCTGCTCTGGGAGACATTCTGGGTGGTCGAGGCTCTGTCTCAGCCCACAGCAAGGCATGGGTCCCAGAGCATGGGACTGCTGGACTGCAGGACAGCAGAGCTGACCACCAGCCCTCTTTCCTTCTGCCTCCCCTCTGCCCTTCTCGCTCAACTTATGCCCCCACCATGTCTTAGGTTTGTTCAAGCTGCCTTTCTCAGTTCAAACATTGGTCTACTGACAATATTTCAATCCACCTAGAACAAATAAAAGCAGCAAAAACTGTAAGAAACTGTCAGGCAATCCCATCCCCTTTATTGATCTTTATACAATGGATTGGTAAAACTCTGCTATTTGTCCATTTATCTCACTCTCTGTTCAGTCCCTCAAGACTTGTAGACAAAGTTGTGTCTTATACCAAAGAATGACACCTGGCTAGACTATGTTGTATCTGTAAGGATTTCTTTTCATCAGTTCTTATTTTGCCATATGTCAGTATTTCATTAAATGTTCTCTTATCCTTTGCCATGGAACAAGGTGAATAGCAACCTTCTGGTCTTCTTCTTTGGGACCATTTGTTATTTCATATGATTTTGTCATGCATCCCCTTATTTATGCCTCCCACAAGGTAATCTTTCTGGGGACAACAGGCTGCTCCACCAGTGTTGCTGATGCAGCCACTGACAGAGAGCACCAGCAGCCTCCTGTCATAATTCCTTTGTGCAAGATTTGCAGGCAGGGTCACAGACCCATAAGGTTTGGCTAAAGGCAACTGGGGCCTGAGCCTACCACAGTGAGCCTTCTCCCAGCCCTCTCAGTCTGGCTTGTGCCCTTCCCCCTCTCTCATTCCCCTCGCTCCACTCCCCATGGAGCTCTTCTTCCCCAGACAGATGATCCCTTCCTGTCGCCTCCCTGGGATGGACTTCTTCATTTTTCCTTAGCCGGCTCCCCTGGACAGACTCTTGGTTTCTCACTGACTTGTGCTGTTGAGGTTTCTTGGCCTGGGTCCCAGGGTTCCTGCCTTAATCCATCGCTTCAAAGAGATTTGGATAAGTCTGGATAAGCTTCCAAGCCTCTGGATGCTTATTCAAAGTGCAAGGCTGGGAGAAAGGGGGAGCATCCCTGAAGGAAGCCAGAGACAATCTATGTATAGTCAAACAACTTTTTTTTTTTTCTGAATCAGAGATACCTCCCCAAATCCTTCAACACCTGTGTGTCAAAATCTGCAATTACATTAGTGGGAAAATAAACCCTGGCCTCTTCATCCTTAAGCAAAATGCCTGGGCATTTAGGCACATAGATGAGCCAGCATCTCATCAGGGTGTCTGCTGCAGCACTAAGAGCTGGCATTCCTTCTTTCAGGAGAGCTTGGGCATGTTTACATACCACTGGGTATTTTAGGGGTGACTCACTACAGAAGCCCCATTTAAAAACAGGAAAGAACAGAGCTTTGAAATAAAGTGCACTGAAAAGGTATGAACACAGCAACAGATCACCAAAAAATGTGAGGCTGGATTCTCCAGCCCACAGGAGTCCTGCTGGGCTGCAGTATGGGGGGGATGGTACTGACTGAGCACTGGAAAAAGGGTGGAGCAGTTGCAGGGACTGGGCCCAAAAAAAACACCTTCTGTACTGTCTATCCTCCTCTTCACTTCTAAAGTTGTGGATGGACTGAGAAAGTGCCATTTGGGGCTGTTTCTCCATGTGTTCTGCATGGCTATAGTCCTGGTTTGAAGTCACTGGCACCTGCCATGAAGCTAGGCATGTTCCCCTAAATTAGAATCAGATTTTAGCCCCTCTGGAATCAAAACCAGCATTTGCTAGAACCACAATTGCATCACTCCTTCCTATTAGACCCTCAACATTCGTTCATAGTTCAGTTTCCTGCTCCAGATATGTTCATTTTGGGAAAACTGATCTTTATTTTCCATCTAAATGAAGCCCAGTTGTGTCATGTCCACCAAAAGAACAATCTGGCTTAAAGCAGCTTTAAGAAAACCACTATCTGATGTCAGTAAATCTCTGTCTATGCCATAACTGCTTTAAGTCAGGAAGCAGTGGGTGTGCTCAAAACAACACATAAAGATAAAAGATTTCCAGTGCCAGGAACGTGGATGTATTTTGGAAGAAAACACGGAGGGCATTCTTGTGCAGGAAGAGATGAAAGCATGCATCAGGCTGTGGAGCCTGCCAGTGCCAGAGCTCACACAGGCAGCTCTCCAGGGAAACCACAGCTTCAGATGGAGAGATGGAGACACTGGAGGGTCCTGTCCTTGGCACACACACAGAGGGAATGGCTGCTGCTCTATTCACCTCTTTGTCTTGCAGCAGAGCAGTCTGTACTCCTCTGTTCTCTGGGAGCTGAAGGAACACATCTGAGAACAGACCCCAGCCCCTTCTCTTTTCCAGGGATGGATGTTGAACAATTCCTGGAGGTGGGAGAGGATTTGGCCATCTGGCCATGTTGCATTCCCAGACTCCCATGGGGATCTACCCTCATCCTCTCCTGAGCAGAAAGGGTGTTGCCACAACCAAACCCTTACACACTGGTCACACTTTGACCCTGTAACAACCCTAGAAAAGCCATTGCAACAAGTGATGCTGGAATAATTCCATCAAGGTCAAGGATATTTCTATCCCTTGTCCATTATGTGTTAGTTGGAAGGGAAGAGAGGGCATTGCTCTCTATTAAATGTATGCCTGGGTATCAACCTACTTCTACCACTTATTGCTAGTTTTTCTTCTATTTACAGTGCAGAAAAAAATTAAAACACACACACACACAAAAGAAGAAAAACTAAATAAGACCAAAATAATAATAATAATAATAATAATAATTATTATAGTAATAAAAACCAACCAAACCCAAACAAAAAAATAAGAAGTATACATCCACTGGAGCAGTCTTCTTTTCCAGGAGATATCATGAGGTACTGTACTTACAAGAAAGACAATCAATCCTCTGACTGGTTCCTTGATTAACAGTCATTTTTTCAAGCCATAATGATATGCAGGGCAGTAAGTAACCAGTTTAGAGGGTATTTTTACTCAGAATGGTAGGCATATCACCTCTATCTTTTACTATCCATGCTACTTACACAGCTTCTTTCATCCCAGAGTACCCCAAAACTAGTCATATTGTAAAGTGCTAGCAACCTGAGTTCTACAGTCCATGTATTTTGTCTACCATTAGCCTTTCTCAGGCAATTTTTGTTGTTCTCCATAGCTCTTTTGGGAGGGCAGCAGAATGCACATGGGGGGCTGCAGCTTTTCTATCCCCACTTGCCAGAAGGGAAAAGGCAATGGCAGAGGGCCCCAACAAAGGGCATTGCTTTAGCTTGGAGAGTCCATGTCCCACATTGTGTCACCAAGAGGTTGTATGACATTAGCAGGCTGTGGTGGCAGAGTAGGAGAGACTCCTTTGGGGAAATGGATGTCTCAGCAATGTTCCCAAGTCAACCCTTAGGACACAGCCATGATTATGCACAGACTCTGCCTTTCAAAAAGTGGGTGGGAATGCTGGTGCTTAAGAGAAACCACTGGAAATCCTGTCCTCAGTAAATATAAATAGCAAAAAAATTAAATAAAAATTAATTACCAGAAAAGCAGTGGTTTTGTGTGATCTTTGTACATACTTGTTTTCTCTAACACAGGTTATTAAGGCTTTGGGCAAGAGCCTCCTTGCTTGCTTTCTCCAACTCCATGTCCAGATATGCCTGTAAAACCATCTGCATGAAACCAAAATGGATTCAGACAGGCTGGTCCAAGAGCATCACACTATACCCAGCATCTCTGGGGAAAAACTGACAAGCAGAAAAGTCTTTCTGGGCACAGCACCTGCTCTCTGGCCTCCCTAAAGTTACCCATTCCTTGCTGCTACGCAATTGCCTTTACAAAGCCAGAGAAAATAACTTATGCATTTAGGGACGCTTATGCAACCTAAACAACCCTGCATAATTCTCGTGAGCACAGCCACGTAGTGACTGCTGCCAGGTGTCCAGACAGAGTAATTAACAAACACAAGAGAGCAGAGCTCATGGAAGCAAGGGCAGGCAGTATGTTAAAGGCACACAAATTAGCCCCACTAAGCCTGGCTCTTCCCTAAGAGCGAGAGCAAAGCGCTGTCCCCCGGAGCCTTCTAAAGCTGAAGCTTACAATAATAATGAAATCTCCATGGGCCCAAATGAGCCTCCCACACACATCTCGGGCAGGAGCTTACCACACAAGGAGTCCTGCTGAAATTAATGGGCTGTGTGTGGATTACAAGACGCTGTTTGGAATAACTGAGGGTGACCTTGCAGATATTTTCCCATTGTTGCTCCCATTGTCCATTCAGTATACCTGGCTTTTAGCTTAATTGTGTCCTTGCATGAAGGAAATGAAACACAGGGAAGGAGAGAGAGAGAAACATATTTTTGTGGAGGAGCAGAAGACTTGGTGTCCAGCCTTGGCCCTCCCATTGACTCCTGCTGTTACCTGGATGCAGTTATCCCATCTAAGCTCTGCCAACCCTCTGCCAAGCAGAGTCTGTCAGTCAGGCATCTTGGGTGATTTCATGTCATGATGGTAACACGGGGCTGGAGAGGATCTCCCGGGATCCCACCGCTCCGTACGGGTGCAGTCCCTGAAAGGGGGGATATGGCTGTAGCTGCGAAGGAGGCAGCAGCAGTGGCCTTTTCCTGTTTGCTTTATTCCCAGGGGTTATTTCTGGGCTGGAGGGAGGCTGCACTGTGATGTCAGTGTGTAAACAGGGAGGTGAGTGTCGTCAGGGCTCGGGGGGTGGAGATGAACGCACGTCTGGCTCCCCGGAGGGGGGGGGGAACAGGAAAAAAATCAGCTCAGATAAAGAAACATAAGGGAAATGGCAGTGGAGCCACAGCGGAGGGGGGGAATGCCTGCCGTCCCCATGCAAATGGTTTGGGAAAACAGTGCACTGCCCTCCGTTAATTCCCCTGATTAAAACCGCATTAGTTTGTAGGTGTCAGGGACAGGCAGCTGTTTTCAAGGAAGCCCTGGCTCCACCGGGTCCTTCCTCGCCGGGCAGCGGCGGCTCTATCTGGAGGTAAATGTCAGCGAGGCGCGGAGCTCGCCGGCGCTTGTCCTCCTCCTGACAGGCCCTGGCCAATGTCCTGCTGCTGAGGGTCGTGGTAATTTACGTCCCTTCTGTGTACATTAACTTATCTGCAGCAGAGCTGGCGGGGCTCTTTCAGCCAGGCTGTCTCCTCCGCGGGCCGGGAGACTTTTCCTGCCTGTGGGACCCGAAGCGGGGACCGGCTGCGAGCCCCTGCCAAGTTCCTGCAGCGGACGGACAGCAGCAGGAACAGCAGGACAGCAGGATAGCAGGACAACAGGAGCGCCGTGGGGCGGGCGGCGCTGGCCCGGACCCCCGGCACCGCCCGCGCCCCACGGACCGCGCCTGTCCCGCGGCCCCGGGCACCGGGCACAGGCGGCCCCCGAAATCCAGGCACTCGCTTGTGAGCCCCCTCCTCCGCCCCGGCTGCCCTCCCTGGTTCTATTCCGCCGCTGCTGCAGCAGCTGAAATGGTTATTTATTATTTGCGGCTCCCCCGGGGCTCCTTTCCCACCCCTCCTCCCCTGCCCCCGTGGAAGTAAGCAAGCAGCCTTCTCAAGCAGGAGGCAGATACTTCCCACTGCGCTGCACATTTTGGTGGCCTGGCCAGGGCGGCTGTATCCTTATGCTTTGTCCGGAAGGGATGTTAGCACTCAGGTACCAAGATCACTGCCAGAGGAGATGAATGCCAGGCATGAAGGCTCCGTCTCAGTTTTCCTCTGGGTATTGCTTTTTCCCATGCATCAGGGCATTCCCTCACATCCATGTAATTAGTTTCTCTGACATCCCAATGTGCACAACCGAAGACATTAAATCATCCAGCAGCTCCAAGGAGGTCTCCTTGATTTGGAAGTTTTGGGGGCCATTGCCTTCAGACTTGTGCGATTATTCCATTGTGGGTCACTGAGGTCTTGCTGGAAACCAGAAAGGATGAAGCAAACTCTGCCTGTCTTTGACTAGATTAGGAGGGTTGTCCTCTACCATTACAGAACTCACAAAAATATTGAGAGCAGAACACAGCAGCAGCAAAGACCACATTGTCCAGCAGCCTGAACCCATAACAGTTCACCCAGAAAGAGCTGATCTGCCTACCCTGTTTCTAGGAGAAAAAAGGGGAAAAAGAGTTGATATTTTTAACAATGTCAGAAAATGTGCCCCTTGTACAGTCTTTCAAGATCTCCTTATCAGCCCCCATCAGGTGGCTTGCCTTACTAGATGCAAGGGGCCACGGTTGTATCAGGTTTTATCAGAAAGCCACCTATACACTTTTGAAGTGCCACAGAAATTACCTTTCTTCTTCACAAGGAATGAAAATTGTGTCTAATTAGGAGCTATTGGCTTGACCCTCCCACCATGTGCTTTACATGTACATCTTAGCCTAGTGATGCCTGAGTGTAGCTGGTAGGTACAATAATGAGTGTGAGGAAGATCATGGGTAATAAATAGTATTATGTTCCCAAAGCTCTTGGTCAGGATTAAGCTACACAAAATAGTAGAATAATTAAAAAAAAAAATCTTATCAGGATTATGGCTGCTGGCTATATATCCCTTTTCTAGTTCTCCTCAGAAGCTGCAGGTCACCCTTTACCAAGGGTGAAGCTGTGACACGATAAACAACCTTAAATCAAGGGACAGGACCCACAATAGTAGCTGTGAAATACAAGACCTGTATTTACTGCTAAATGGTCAAAAGCTGTTATTCTAAGACCCTTGTTGGGAGACATGGAAAAGATGGCTTGTGGCTTGGCTGGTGGCTAAGAATTCATTGAGTTTTTAGAAATATCTATAGCCCAAAGGCACCTACAGCATCTGTATGAGGCATGCAGGCAGTTTTGGCCACCTCCCCTAGTCAGGAAAAATACCTAGGAGGGGACTTTGATTTAAGCTCTGCAGATTTAGAGCTTAAGCCATGGTTTAAAATGGAAGACTAATTCATCTAAAAGAAGAGGGCCATTTCCTAAAGGCAGTTCTTTTTTAGATATTTTTAGGGCAGTGACAACAGCAGTAGAACAATGTTTGGAGTTATTGCTCTGGATATTTAGGCATTTTTTATGTTGAGAATTTCTTGTGGCACTAGACCCTGGTTCTGCTTCCTTAGGCCAGCTCCATAACCACTGGGTAGGTATCCCTTTTCTCTCCTCACCTCTATACCGTGGAAGTAGCTAAATTTTCCTCCTAATTTAGGTCCGTCACTGGTTATAAAAATAAAATTATCAAAATATTCCTAAGGCTTGATGTGATATTTGTGAAGTTTGTTGTGATGAAGTCTGTGCTGTTTGCCCCATTTTGACTGAAAGATCATTAATCTTATAAAAATTCAGGCTTTGCTTATAGATTTTTTTAAAATTTGGATCAGTCAACACACTGAGGTGAAGCCTCCACTGGATTTTCTACATTTTGTTCTAAAGGTGATAACACAAGAGATTAGGTTTTTCTGTGGAAAAGCTGACAGGTTTTTTCCATGTGTAGGACTCTCATTGTTGGAGTTTTCAGCTGAGACGACACAAACACTTGAATTATGAAGCACATCCCTTCCTTCAAGCACTTCCAAGTCATCGTTTGCCTGTGTACACTACTGTGTTTAAATTTGGCCTTATGAGTTTTACAGATGGACAGGAACAAGGGGTGGAGGATGATGGAGACCCAGGGCCAGAACAGAAATAGAAGGAAATTACCAGCTTGGAATCCAAGCAGACATGGATACGTGTTTCTCTCTGGAAACCACCAGAACACATCAAAGAACAGATTTAATCACGTACAACTGAGTGTGAGCAAGTGTCTCCTAAGTGCTCCTTTCCTGAAACTCCAGAAAATATTTCAAAATATCCTTTTTTTTCCCAATAAGCATCACTTCTGCCAGTCTTTCTTAAGACAAAAATCACTGCCAAGCCATAGGTACAACATTATGCATAGGACATAACTTTACAGCCACTTGATGCAAATAATTTTTGTTAAGGAAGAGGAACAGAAAAGAGCTAAAAACTTTGCCTGTTTGACATAGATGCTTCCATGTATCCAAGTTTTACAATGAGTCTTAGAAGAAGAGCAGCTGGGTAAGTTAGAAACATATAGAAATGTATAGATCTAGATATATCTCTGTTCAAGATAAAGTATATAGGTTACTGCATGTATGCAGTGCCAATGCTGCCTATTCTTCCATTTTATTTATTCTTAAATAAAAACTCCTGTTAGATTCTGGTTTTAGTTCTTACAGCTGTGCCTCCCAGAATCATGTGATTTTATGGCAATCTCAGCTTTTCCATCTTCATGTTTACAATGGAAATCTTGAATATATGTTCCTGTGGGCTGCTGCATTAGGATGCAGGGAAACAGGCCCATTCTAACAATACTTAAAAATATCCTGGTGCTTAAGAGAATGTCACAATTTGTGGTTAGAGATATCATGATGCTTAGCACCATTTTCTGTTAAATCAAGAGCATCCATTAAAGTTCATCTCCTGCCTACAGGCAGCAGCAAGGGAATAAACTGAGCATCCCACACTTTCCTACTCATCCTGTCCATGATGCTGGGAGTCATGAATATCTCTTGATCAGGTCACACACAGGATGAGATGCTAGAGGACTGATTCTTACCCTTTGATTCCTTGTTTTCATTTTACTATAAAAGACCCTTATCTCTGTGAGGCAAGAGCAGGAGTTCTTCCATAGGCACACACAGCACAGATCTCTGGCTCTGACAGGGTCTTGCAAGCTTTTCTCACCTGTCAATCTTGACCCAGATGTATTTACACAGACCTGTTGATTTTGCACACAGTACCAGCTGAAATTTGAAACTTTCCAAAAATCATACAAAGAAAAGAACACTTCTGTCTGTAGTACTTTTATGGCAAGTTTCACAAACCCTTCCAAGAGTGTTTGTAGTGGAAACTCTGGCAGATGTTTTTTTGTCGTTTTCTTTTCTCTCTCGCTTTCTTCTAGTGACATTGCCAAGCTGTGTTCTAATCTGGTGGGCACTGGGAAAACGAAACACAGAATAGTTGAAGGGTTTCTGGAAAGCTTGAATCTTTCTGAGTCAAGGATGTGTGCTGTGAAGCAGTCAGAAATCCAAGAGCTTTCTCCCAGTGCATGCACTTTGCCATCGAGGGGGCTATGTCAGTTCTTTGAAGCAGGCTCTATTTTGATGGGCAAGACACCAGAGGATGACGTAAACCTCTGAGGATGATTACTTGGGTCCTGTGTCCGGCTTAGTCTGAAGAAAAATGCCTTGAGAAATCTTTGGAGCTGCTGCTCTTTTGTCCGACAGCAGTGAAAACAAAGGAGATGTTACTGGTCAGAGAACAACTGAGTCAAATGACAGGCATTGTGCTAGGAAAAAGTTCCCTGTGATGTTTGCTTGTCCCCAGCACAGTCAGTCCTCCATTTTTGCTGTGGAGGTCTTCAGACAGAAATGCCAGCTTGGGGGACACTACACCAGATCTTGACCAAATCATGTGCACTTTGTCTCGACCTGACGCTGTGAGTTCAGGACTCTCCCCAGGGTGCTGGTGGTCCTCAGGATCAGTGCCAGGTGGGGCTGGCCAGGGCTCTGGCTGGGCTTTGTAGCTGCCAATGCACATTTGGGAATGGCAAGGATGTTTCGGGCTTTCCCTCAGCATCTCGGGCAGCTGGGTCCACATGGGCACAGGAGCCAGTGAGGGTCTGCAGTAACCCTCTGCACAAACCCTGTTGGAATGGTCTGAAGATTTTGACACTCACTTAGTGAGCCTCTTGGTGCTCTTGTCCTTTTGATAATGACAAAAAGAAAAATAGAGAAACGGAAACATTGCTGAGATCCGTCATGTGTCATAAACTTCTAATCTTAATCTCTGTCTTTCCAACCCATAAGCCTTGATTCCTCATATTATCCTCCTACGCCTGCCCACCATTCCTGTTCCCAGAACAAAGCCCCCAAATTCCCATCAGTCTTGTGGCAGAGTACCAAGTTCATACTAATAATCTGAGAATTTTCCCACTTTCCCAAAGTTGTTCACAACGTGACAATAGCTGTACATAACAAAACAAAGTCATACTCATGCAAAAATGCTGGAGTTAAGGTTTATTTCTCCTATTTTATTCTGTACACACTCCAATATTGCATTTTCCATGGGAGTATCTGAGCCTCTTGCAGGGATGCATTCAGAAATGTCTCCCTCTTCCAACAACAGAAAATGTACAGGGAAAGGTAATATAGAAATAGACACAAAGACAGGTGTAATACAGAAAGTGTCACTGGTACCAACAGTGTAGAGCTGTAAGATCAGCTTTTGGAGAGGACATTTATTTCCCTGCCACTGGTCAAGACCTGAAAAGTCCCTGCTTTCTGTACAGTTTTCTGCTTTCTTATTAACAGTCCTGTTAAAGGATCTTTGACCACAACTTTCATCCCAGAGCTTAACTGCAGGCCTTTTTATGTTCCCCACTCAGGCCAAGAGGACATAGAGATAGTTAATAAAACCATAAACTTGATTCAAATCCTGATTGGACACCATTCAAAGGAGTAGAGGACAAATATAACAAATCTGGAATAGCCTCAGCTGTTGAGAAAATGCAGGACCAGTTTCTGCACACGTTGATTCACTGAAGGCTTTCTGCATTGCTGTAGCCTGGCCAGGAAGTGGCACAGGCATGAATAACTGGACCCAGACCAATGACTGTCAGAGTGGGAGAAAATATCTTGAACAGCTCCAGATAGAACTGATCATTACTCTTGCTAAACCTCTTCAACAACCCTCTCTATAAGAATAAAAAAGAAAGTAAAATACATAGGACATTACTGAAGATAGCTGTTAGGAGCATCATTTGCCATAGAGAGAAAATCAGAAATGTTAAGGTAAAGCAAGGGATGCAAAGCATAAATGAGCATTATTCTGCAAGTATATTGATCCAAACTGGTTATTTTGTTTTGGTCTTTGCTAAATAGAATCAACCGTGAACAAATGCTGACTGCAGTTTACTCCACTGGCATAAAATGCATTTGTGAAAAGCTTTTAGGACACCATTAGTCAGGGGTAAAGTAGAAAATGCCACATTGTTACCACTTATAGAGTTAGATATTGTCAAATGAGTTTCACTTGATTAAATTCACTACAGCAAATTTGGACTGAGTATCAGTGATCCAAAAACTCCAGATAGATAGAAGAAGATGTAGAGTACCAGAAAAAAACAAATACAGCACTTTTTTTGTTTTTAACAGAGAGAAGTCCATGAACCATGGCCTGTCTTCTTCATTTTAATTTCCAGAAAAATAATAGAGCATTATACTCTACATCTTTAGTACAGTATAGCCATATATATAGCCAGAAGCTCAGATGGCAATCAGACTACTTGGGAGATAATAGCTGCACAGGAACATGGTTTTGTCAAACAAACACTAGCTCTCTTAAGCTTAATTCAATATTCCTCTCTAGCAGGATAAGGGCCTTTGTGAGCTGATGTCAAGGCTTTTGACACTGTTTCATATGACAGTTTCCTAAGGCAATTATAAGAAAAGATGAGCTCAAAACTATTGTAAAGCAGGTGCTCAGCCAGTTGGAAAACTGCTTAGCAAGTAGCTGGGATCAGGTCACTGCCAGACTGCAAAGTTTCTGTGCAGTTCCACTGGGGTTCCATCTTGAGTCAACATTTTTATCAAAAACTTGGAAAATATCAGAAAGGATTCCTCACTTCTTGGAAGACACTGGAAACATTTGGGAGGTTAGATTAGAATTCAAAAGATCTTTACACATGGAAGAAACAGTGTTCAAGTAACATTATCAGTAAGGACTAGAGTAAAGTACTACAGCTAGGAAGGCATTTTCAGCCAAAATGCAAGTGCAGGGAAGAACTGAACAGGCAACAGTTCTTCCAAAACTGAACTAGAGAGTGTGGGGGACCACACATTAAGAGTGAGTCAATTTTATTACATTAATGTAAAAAACTCATCTAAATTATGGGGATTTTTAGAAGGGAATGTTTTATTTAAGACTAAAAGAAATCCCTCCACTCTGCTCAGCATCTAGAAGGCATCTGCAAAGAACTGTGTCCATATTGAACAGACATTGCATAAAAGACTTGGACAAACCAGGAAAAGTCATGAATAATCAGAGGTTTAGACAACATGACTTATAGAGAAAGAATGACAAAAATATGGACTTGTTTAGTCCAGAGGGAAGATGTGATAATACATTTGAAATACATAAAATGCAGCTGCAGAGAAAGAGTAAGAATGAAAGTTCTTTCTGTCCATTAGATAGATAAAATGAAAAAATGCTAGCTGAAATTGCAGTGTGGGATGTTTTTTAATGATAAAATGAAAATTTTCAAATGGTGAGGGCAGTTAAACACTGGAACAGAAAGTTAAAACTCCTGTGGGCTAGTGATGATCAAGAATATTGTGTGTTCCTCTCTTGTAGTCCAATCACAAGGCTTCTTTCAGTTCAGTGGTGCCTAAGGTTCTGGGAACAATGAGGAACACAGGAGCACCCTTAGTGCATGGGAGTGGCTGAGCAGCTCTGGTTCATGCCTCCCACCAAGAGGAGCACATCACACACCAGCTCTTCAGAAAATCTTTCTTCTCTCAGTATTTTCTGGATCATGACAGGCTACAGCTTTCAGCCAATAGCTCTAAGCTATGTATTGCTCTCATCCACATAAAGTCACCTTAGTCACATCAACCATCGAGCAGGACTGTACAGCAACAAGGTGGATCTCTCTGGGTGTTCCAAGAGTTGGCACAACTGGCAGGAAGATGTTGAATAGCAGAAGAGAAAGAATTGATCCTTGGGGGACTTGATAATTGCTGCTGCCTGCCAACAGGAGAAACACAGCTTTCTACATCTACCAGTCATTGGCATCCCTTCAAGAGGGACCTGGGCATTTTTTACATTACCCTGTCCCACTGTTAACACTCTGAAGTGAAACAGGAGTATCTTCAGGTCAAGAGTGTAAAATGCTGGAGAAAGATCCAGGAGGATGAAAATGGATGGCTGTTTTCTATCTATTGACAAGGAGAGATCGTCTGTCAATGCCACTAAAGTGGCTTCACTTCAGTGTCCCAGCCTCAGTCCAAACTGAGCCATCTCTCAGACTTATTCATACCACATTTATGCATTCATATAAATGTATAGGCCATATTTCATTTTCCCATCAGATACTGGCCTGAACAAAAGGAATCTCTTCTGATATACAGTATGCCTGTAGTCAATATATGCTCTGTACTTCTTTTTCCCCATTGGATGGTTAGTTTTTTGTAGAGAGTAGATGTGCAAACACAGCTGATTTCAGAAGAAACACATCTCACAGTTCTACAGGGAAAATTGGATTATCCTGTTGGAAATAAAGATGAATTAAATTATCCAATAAGTGAATGCTAGCACTGGAATCTTTGTAAGCACTCCCAGGTAATTCCTTAAGAAAAGAGAGATCCATTATGCCCAAATCTGCACTTTGTCACCAGTGTTGTTCCACTGTCAAGGTAAAGAACTGAGGAATGTCCTCAGACTTGTTATGACATTAATCATATTAAGCAAGTTATGCGAACAACAACTGCAATTAAACTGTAGCAATCAAAGTCATAGGAAGCATTTACATTTTGGAAGACCATAAAGTAGTATGTTTTACTTAGAAATAACAAAGGTTGTGTCAATCTGTTAGGCATGAGTTATATACACACCATACACACCCTTCCTGAAAACTATCCCTATCTCAGGCAGAATTTGTCTGCACCTCCAGTGAAGAGTCAGAGAGTTCAACAAGGAACTAAAACTTGACCCTGGTACATAGTGGTATAACCTCTTCAGACTCCAATGAAGTATAAACAATCCAAACTTATCTCTTAGCATCCACTTCTCATATGGCTACCAGAAAAATGCCGAGCAAATAGACAAGGTAAATAAATTTTAGGCTCCTTGTACAGACCTAAAATGCCTCCCAAACTGCTGTTTCACCACTGGGAATGCTGATGGGCTGACACGAATCTCTGATTGCAGACACATCTGCACTGAGGAAATAAGATTTTTCTTCCCCACAGGGTTTCACATTTCTATGTGAGAAGTCTGAATGGTGAAGTCAAGATTCCTGTTCTAATCTGGGGTTTTTTAGCTGCTCCAGAGAGCTCAGGTTTGTACTTAGGTCAAAAGAGAAATTGATCCTTTGCCACCCCACTCAGACCCTGGTGGCAACCAAATCCTCCCAGACTTTTAAAGCATTCAGGCCTTGGACATAACATAAGAATATTTTGAATATAAACCTTCCATGAGTATATACAGCAAAATACATACCAGAATACTGGAGGTCTAGCTTCCAGTCATAAAATGATCACCAAGTGTGACTGAAAAGTGCTTCACATATTTGACTTTGCAACACACTTTTCAGGGATAACATTTTTAAAACCAAATTGTTTATGTACTGCTTTGCAGCACCTGATGAAATCCTGGCAAACAGGAATGAATAATGTACATATGGCTACACTTAGACATGCATCTGTCCAAAGCATCTGTATGAGCAAAGAAACTTTTGGAACAGGAAGATTCATTAACTTCACTGCTGGCATTTGATCTAGGAAGACACTTCCCATTACTCCAGAATTTGGCAAATTCAGAAGCAGAGTGTGTTAGAATTTCATCTTCTGTGGCCTCCTGTCACCAAAGCTTAGTTCTTTTCTTTACCATAGTAAATAATTTTGAATGCACAGAGAAGCAATATTCCAAAGATGATGATAACTTCCTTGGCTCTCCACTGCTCAGTAAGCACACAGTGCTGTAGGTACTGATGTGCTGATTACAGCTGCAGGTCAGCCAGACCTGCTCAGTGGAGTCACTGCTCTCTGGCTCCCCAGCTTCAAGGACACTACTAGCAATCTTTTTCTCTGAGGTTGAGCTGGCCTACTGCCACTGTAAACACCAAATCTCACTTACATGGTTGAAAGATTAAATATCTGATTAAAATTTCTGGCTGCTAATTTGTTGAACTTGGCCATAGGGGTATATTCAATGCTACATGCTCAGGAGTAGGGGGAGAAGAGAAAGGGGGATGTCGTATTTCACAAAACTGCAAGCAAGTCACTTCTCAGCTGAAAATCAAGATGTAGGATATGATTTGGCCATGTTCAAAGAAAGAGGTGAACTGTGGTTGGGCAGGTTGTCCTCCTTGAAGAGTCTCTGCAGGAGCATGGCTCCATGTAACCAAACAATGGTGTGAATTCACTGCAGCCACTTTTGAGAGGCAGTGCCTGATTCCATGATTTACGTGGCTGTAAAACCTTGCCAGAAGTGGAATGTAGAGGCAGTCTGTTGTTGAGGCTGAATTCAGCACAAGATGTCAGTGGTTTAGATCAAGAATTTCTCAGTCTCCACAAATAATTCAAGGTATCACCTGAGCCCTGGTTCATGACACTCAGGAAATCACACAGAGGTTTCTGGGGTCAGACATATCATTCTCCCTACCCAGCTTCTTCAGAGTTTGTCCATAGGAAAGAGACCTGGACAAACCACTCTCTTGGTCAGAGTCCTTGAAGGGGCTGGGGTGTGCTCAGCTGGCAGCACACACCCAGAAACATCAGACAAGTTCTACAGGTCATAATAAAGTACAAGGAATGTGTTTGGGTTTTTTTGTTACAGAGTCCAGGCAACTCTGAACAAATTCATTGTTTTTTTCAGAGACATCAAGCAGCTCTGTCCTAATTGCAAGTCTGACCCTTTCCAAATCTGAAAAAAAAAAAAATAAAATTTGAATCTTTTATAATGGGAAAAGTTAGGCAACATTAATAGAGGAACTTTTGGTGCTCCTGTACTAAGTCTTTATTGTTGTGGTCTAATTTGACATGATGGTCTCAGCCTCGAGCCTCATGTTATTTCCTTGGAGTTGTTCTAACAGGACAGGAGCCTCAGTCAAGCCTGTTTCCCCATAGATGTTCTAATTCACACAATAAGTATCAGAAAAAACCCACAGTCTACTTAATAGCAAGGACTGCAAATCCCCCATCAGTTCTGCAGCCAAAATTCCCTGATGTGGATATGTTTAGACAACTACAGATTATATAAAAGCCTTGGGTTTGTCCTGACAGTTCTGGTCTGTTTTGCTCATACACCTGTGGAGACCTAGTACAGTATATGACTCCCCAAGCAAGACTTTCCAGCATTCTTTTTAGCATATTCTTAGCAGCCTTGTTCCTTTTGGACTCTCTTTTCACGGCAGCATTTGTAGAGACTTAACACTGCAACAATTACTCATACCAACCGCATTGCCTCTTACTCAGTGCAGACGTGATTGGGCTGTGTTTTTCCAAATGTGTGCAAATCCCTGGCATGTGTTTTATCTCTCCGGATTCAGTACAGTGAAGATAGATCCTGAACAATCTTAGCTCAGGCTGGGCAACGACCAATTTGTCTTAATTGGCGAGTGAAAGCTCATGGCATTGCTTCTGTTCCCAGCATCAGGTTTCATTCAACAAAGTCAATGAGACACATCCATGTACTTAGAGCTCACAAGCATGCTTTTGAATTGGGGTCTGGTTGTTCTTCAGAGCAAATATTGACATTTCTCCCCAAACTGGCTTTCCTTAGCACATTTGTGCCAATAAATGTCACTGCTCAAATGGTAAACAAATACACAAAGGTGCAAATACAGCCAAAGCAAATTAATTCAAGCAGATACCCTCAGGCAAAATTTTGCTCCTCCACCAGATGGCTGCAGGCAATGACTGAGAGGGAACACTGTGCAAGTTAATGGCAAGAAAATTCTAAATACTGGGGAGCTCTTCACAGCCACTCCACCACTGCCAAGACAAGAGACTTGACCTTTCCAGAGTTCAAGCACACAGAAAAGCTCAAATAAAACGAAGAACACAGGAGACAGTTGTAGAGGCAACCAGCAAACCCTTTAGGTTTACCACCCACGATTAAATCTCTCCTGCAAATGGGAGAAAACAAGGGAAAATCCCAACAGGCAAATTAGAGGGCTGAGCTTCTATTGCTGCTGCTGCATAAAATTAATTATCAAGGTATGGCCCATGAAATCCTTGTAGCCTGTAAAGGTTTTTGCAGTGGTAACCCAAAAGGTCGTTTCCATTGTGGTCATCTTCCAAAACTAAAAGGCTCAGTTTTATTATGAAGGCCCCAGCAAAGCATCCTACTGTTCAGGTGAATACTCATCAGAAAATCTTGGAGGCTCTCATTCAGAAAATTTTGTTTTGTTTTTCATTGATCTGCATTCCTTCATAATACTGTCATGTCCTTGTATATTTATCCCAGCAGTTGCCAACCCCAGAGTGGCTGGACAAGCCTGGTCTTCTATCACTCCCAGAGATGAAAAAGATGATGGACTGTGCTGTTTGGAGCTCTCTGCACAAGGAAGGGGAAAGCTGAAGTGCAGAGTGAAAGCAGAGCCACAGACTCAGCATCACACTTCTGAGCAAAATATGCAACTTGATAGCCCAAAAATGTCATTGGCTGGAAGGCAGCCATTAACTTTTAAGAGTATTTAAAGTATGTTAACTACAGACCAAAAGAATACATTGTAAACACAACATAATAACTCCTTTAACAGAGGAGAGAGGTTTTTTATTTACCTACCAGAGACATTTGATTATCAAGCAAAATTGCCTTATGAAAAGCACTCCATCACCTTGCAGCCTCAAGTGCCAGCATACCACATATAACTTTAATGTGGTCTGTACCTGTTTAGAGGTCACTTAAAAGGTAACTCTTCCAAAAAATGCATTCATATAAATGTATGTTTTAATGCCTTTTGTGTGAAATGCTGAAGTTGAGTCTTGAATGCCTGTGCTTGTGAAAGATCATGTAGTATTTTTAGCAATATTAAAACGGGTAATCCTGGTCAAATTCCACTTTGAATACTTACACTTGGCCTACTTTAATTCTCCTGAAGTTTCAACTGTACATTGTGTTCTCCTTGGCTTTTTCTCTAATGTGTCAGCACTACCTAGATACGACTGCATTTCAGTAGCATGCTCAGTCGTGGGGTTCTCCACCCTGTGCAGGTTTGCACTGCTCCTTTTCCCTCTTTTGACACAATTGTTGCATCCTTGTGGGCCATTTCAGTGGGATCTGAACAAAACCGGCTTAGCCATGCTTGATGTGCAACAAGGCAGGACATTTCACCTTTATTTGTTTTCGGTGTTTAGATATCTGGGGAAAAATGTGCTATGTAAGTAGGAAGGATCATTCCTGTTAATATCAGCAGCAATATTTATATGTCTATCTATATTCCTTTTCACTTAACATTTTTGGTGATAAAAGGGTTCTAATTAAAAATATAAACAGGTCTTTCACTTTTTGTTTTATACTTATCTTCCACATGTGCTTGTAATAATCTGCCTTCTTGCCAACACCGTCTTGTAAATGAGATCCATATCTCAAGGGTTTATCCTGGTTAAATAAACTGAATTCAATAAAACCCATCTTCAGATATTCCACATGTGAGAGTTATTACTACACTAACATGCTACTGTTGCTTCTGTTACCTAGTGTTACAGATGCATTAACTTCTCCCCTTTGCTTGAGTTATGCTCCACTGTATATCTAAGATAAGAAAATGGAGTGCCTGGAGTCTGTTCAGTGTTATCGTATAACAAACAGTGACTTTTTTATTGAAGGAGCTCCACGAGCGATGCACGTTTTATTGAAACTAATTCAGAGCGGGGAAAAAAAAAATTTAAAGATAAATGTTGAACTAAAACCAAAGTAAGTAAGGATGTTATTTGCCCCCTTTCTCTCCCCTTCCCTCCTCTTTGCCCCAGCTCACAAGCTTTGTGATAGTGTCGCGCAGGGCTGCACAGCATTTCTTTGCAGACAAAGCTCAAAGGTTACAGTGCAGTCTCATAGCTGCTCCCAGTAAAGTTAGCATCAGCATTTCCTGCCCCCTGAAACTCATTCATTTATCAACCTACTTTCTGGGAGCACCTCTGCAGAGACTGCAAGCTGGATTGTGCTCAGCACAAACCTCAGAGCAAAACAAACTTATTTGTGTATTTGAGCTCCACTGTGTTGCTTTTTTCTTTCCTTTATTTTCCTGTTTTTTAATTTTTCTTTTTTCTGGATAATTTCTTGTAGCTGCCTAGCTTGAACTTCCTGCCTTGTTACTGCAAAATGATCTGATCTGCTGTGAGACACCAAGCTCTCAGTGTGTTTTCCTGACAGCATTTCTTTCTCAAAAGCACCCCAGGCCATCCACTAATCCAAGCAAAGTTATGTATTAAAAAGTCACTGCACTCCCTCCAGAATCCTTCTGTTGTTGTTTGGAAAAGAGTGCAGTAGACAACTGGGTGTTTTTCCAAATTTAGGGTACAGACCCCTCTTAGAGCAGGATCCCAGAAGAGCACAAGTAAGAGATAAGATACAGTCATTCTTCCTGGTTTCCTATGGCCAAGTCTCCCTTCATGCCCCTTGATATTTGTTTTTTTAATCTCTTTTTCCTGTTGCCTTCCCAGCAAGGAATCTGCTGCATTTCATCACAATCATCAGATGGAAGTCTTCAGCTGAGTTTGCAGGGACAAGGATGGACTAAAGGCCCAACCCTGAGACACTCAGTGGTTTTGACTGGCAGCGAGAGTTTGATGTTCAGAACGTTTCCAAAGGATGAGTTTGAAATACAGAACCAAGATGGCCACAAGGCGATTCTTGGCCCACCAGAAAAATAATTAGAACTGCATTGCAAATAGTGAGGCTTCTTTTGCAACATTTATAGCAAGTGGAGGCCTCTCAGGAAAGATTTCCAGGAGCAGAGCCAAATTCAGAAATAAAAGCCAACAAAAGGAAGATTTACACCTCCCTTGAGAAGATAGCCAATAAGATTTCAAGGTGGATTTTGAGATTTTGGCTGCTGAACTACATTTCTCAGATTTTTCTCTTTGATTTTAATGAGGTGAACTAATGTGTTTGTTTGCTTGAAGGAATAATAATAATAACACACAGAAACAAATACCAAAGGAACAACTTTTCTGAGCATCAAGGCCCATTTTCAGCATCTCATCTCCAACTACACTCTCTTATTAGTTTTTATTTGTGAAAGTACATCCTCGTGAAGGGGTCAGGGACATTATGCTAGGAACTGTTTAAAAAGTATAGAATAAAGTCTTTTTCACAGAAAATTCACAATGTCTGCTTCTGGTAGGGGAATAAAAAGGAAAAAGAAATAAAAGGAAAATGAGAGAAACTAGAGCTGCTGCAACATTTAAGTGCAGTGTACTACTATAAATCATACCTGAGACCCAGATGAACACACTATGTAGAAATAAAACTATTGCAATGTTCTCCTAGTTCTCTTAGAGGATTTTTCTTTCTTTGAGGTATTTCTTGCCTTTTTCTCCAAGAGATCTCCTCTTTGTCCTTTTTGCACCCTCAGTTTACCTTTGCTTGTTGGCTTGCACCTTCAGCTGCACCTAATTTCATTCAGTGGTCACAGGAGGAAGTGGAAGATTCAATGAATGAGTGAATAAGTCTGTTAATCAGGTAATCACCTTTTTTCCTCATAGGATTCCTCCTTATCTTAAGTAAATACTAAACCCTATGTCAGGAAGAAAAGGTTTCATACCTCTGAAATACAAAAGAAAGGATATGACAATGTCTTTTTTCTTGAGATTTCTTCTATTAAACATGAAATTACCTCAGGCCTTTGTTTCTTGCATTTGTAACCCTGATAAATAAATATGACATGATCAGAAAATGTTAACTAGTGGTTCTGTAAACAGAAAAGGCTTCCTACATATCGGCCTTAAGTGTTATTGCTTTGAAGCATTGTTTAAAGCCATATGTTTCTGACAAAGCTTAGACGTTTTTAAGTGGAATTATCACACTGGGAATTTTTATCCAAGCTCAAAATCTGTTGTTGGAGGAGGAGCTGAGACCTAAGGGTCATTCCTGTACTGTGCCACAGCTATCCTCTGAGATGCTGTGCTGGGTTCTAGAGTAGCTGGATTTAAGAATAGCAGAGTTTCAGACCAAGGACTAAGAAAGAAAATGATCAGAAGACGTTGTATCAAAGAACACCCTTTTTTGTTCAAAGTTGGTGCTTGCTAGATTGGTTGGATGTGAGGCCTCAAGCTGGGAGGGGCAATGATCAGTCTGTCTCTGTCTCCCCTTGCCCTGCTGCCAAGCCTCATTTGGGCTCTGGCTCCAGGTCTCCGTGGAGGATTCTCTTCCAAGCTGAAAAGCCTTGCTCACACACTCATGGCATATGTGGAAACCTCTTCCACTCCTTCAGCTGCCTTCACTGTTCCTGTTGGGACTTGCTTCTCTTTTGCTGCAGGGGTGGAGGGAGGATTCAGACCTGCATGCTTCTCCAAGCTCATGGAAATCAAGGATCTATCCAGTGGTCATGATAGTCACTGTTTTGTTCTGTATATTTTTCGTAATGGTCCCTAGCATCTGATTTGTTTCTCTGAGTGCTAGGGAGCACAGGGCTGACTTTTTCATGCAGCTATTATAGCACCAACATATTGTTCACAAGTGATAACAACCTGGTCCTTGGCATTTAATTTCCAGACACCTTTCTCTCATGTGCATCAACTGATGTTTATTTACATGGAGCTTCATCTATCATTTTACCATTTGGCCACATAGTCTCGTAAACCCTCTGCAACTGTTCACAGCCAGCCATCATCCTCCTATCCTGAATAATCTAAAAATGTCCCCAGTGTTATCTCACTACTAAACTCTTTTACAGATCCCATACAAATATTTTGATCAAGGGTTTTATCACAGATCTTCTGGAACTCCACTTATAACAACCTGCCATGAAAATAGACCATGTTTTCTACTCTTTCCCTCCCATCTTCTAAGAAATTATTTATGCATACAAGGATTTTTATGCCCTGCCTTTTCAGTTCCTCTAGGAGTGACTTCTGTGGTCTCATGGAAGATTTTTAAGAATTCAATAGATTGAATCAATGGGATACCCCTTCATGTTTGCTGAGTCCTTCAGAGAAATAACATTTCATAAATAAGATTTTAATAGACTTTCAAAGATAGATCTCCCTTTACAAACATCACGTTGACTTTTGTACAGTACAGCATATTTACACATATTTATTAATTAATGGCCCTCATTATTGCTTCTACTACCTTGCCCAAGCATAGACGTCAGGTTCACTGAGCTGTAATTCTCCTGGAATTCCCTTGAACAAAGTTCTTTTTTGGCAGCACAATTAAAAATTTGGTATTAGTTTGCCAACTACCAGTCTTCAGCCACCAGGCTGTTTTTCAGTGTGCTTTTAAAAGCTGCAGTTCAGTTATTTGATGCCTGGATTCCTCCACAGCCATTGGGTAAATACCATCTGGTCCTGATGACTTGGCATTGTTCATCATGCATATGGAGCCCATAACCTCTTCCACCAGCACTTCACTTAGAGACAGGTCCTCTGATGAGTCCCTCATAAATTAAGATTGCATTGTGGAAACCTCCCCAGATCTTTCCACACGCTCTTTTTCAGATTAAGTCTTGCCTTCCTGATCTTAAATAACATAACACGTTTGTGCAACACTTTTAATGACAAAGGGTCCTAAATTTTGTTTAAAAGTTTGCAAAACCGTCATTTCCATTGTGGCTGGAATAGAAAGAAGGGACATAAAAATACTTTCCAAAGTCACCTACTGACCAAAAGAGCTGGTGCTACAGTGAATCTAGAGAGGAAAAAATTTTGATATGTATAGTGATTTTATCCTAAATATATGTCATGGACCAAATACTGCCTATACAGTATGCAGCCTGTGGGATCAGTTAGCCTAGTACAAAAGGTTTTGAAACTGACAAAATCATTGTGATTTAAAGGCTGGTATAAGTTTACTTACATACTTTTATTTGCTCAAATTACACCCCTCCATGGATCTGGACCGTGACAACAACTAAACTGATGCTCTTCCATTAAAATGTCAAGAAAACACCTCCCTCAAATAAAAAAAGAAATAGAAAAATAGCATTGTCAGCTTTATGAAATAAGTGTAGAAGTGATCTTGTTTGGAGCAGACAGTGGGAAAGAAGGCAGTAAGTGTCAGACAACTCATGGTCACTTATACAGAAGTTTCTGAATTGCTCATGGCAAGACAGCATGCAAAGAGTGTGAATCATAAAAAAGATCTAACACAGCTTCTAAGGACAAAACTCTTGAAATGTTTTTCATTGTTGAAACACATGCAGTCACGAAAAACAAGAGGATGTCTGCTAAGGAAGCAAGAAATTTATACCAAAATCTTACCATGCTCACTTCAGGAGGCAAATTGATTGTGAACTGCTTAATCTTTTGAGGAATATTTTGTACTGAGTGGGTCATGAGCTTTTGTGTACATGCTGTAAGATTTGTGCACAAAGAAATGGTGAAAACGAGATGATGTGATTTCCCAAGATTCACTCAGAGCTAAAATCACACAACTTTGTAGGACAAAAGCTTCTGTGTGTTGCCAACACCAAATGTTGCCAACCGTATTGCTTTTTTCAAACAATATAAAAATTAAATCTTTGATAAAGAGAACAGATTTTAGTTTGTGGCCAATGACTCTCCACCGTTGTAATGTCAAATGTTTCAAATAGCTGTTGCTCACTAAACAGGGGAAATAATCTGTCGTCTGCTGGACTCCTTTCAATGAGGCACTGAGACTGCACTAAAATATCCCATACAAGCAGAAAACATGCTATGATCACAAAGGTCCTTGGCTTCATATCACTGTTTGCACTGATAATGCCTGTGATAACTCCATGAGATACCTCTCTAGCTATCAAGTAATGAAAAATGAAAAGGATTATCGACTTGCAGAGAGCTGGTGAGCTTATGTGCTGCAAAATACAGTAATGTATCGTTCAGATAAGTTACTATTTGGTCTGGAAAATTGTGAAACATAGTATTTCAACACTTTTCCTCTTCTGCCAAAAGAACTTCAGAATTACAGAAGACAGTTTATTTTGAACATATGGAAAAGATGAGGAATGTTCTCCCAGAGATAAGCATCTTTATAACCTGTAGTTGAAAGGATCTTCTTTTCCAGCTATTGGACACTGCTTTTGTATATTAGGTGAGCATTTCCCACTTGCACTTTTAAATATTTGGAGGGAATGGAGAGATATTTAAGTGATTGAATACTTCTTACATGTCTCAGGCAAAATAGTCTTAATGCTTTTATGACAGGCTTAAAACTGGAGCAATCTGATTTTGGACGTGCTAAAGTTTACGGTGTAGAACTACAGGGCAAACTGCAACAACCGATGGCAAATTACTTGTTCATAAATATAACCCTCATCTGATATCATAGCAAAGAAGGAAAAATGGAAAAGAATTTCATTCAGGGTAGTACTTCAGCTTTAAAATGCCTGACTTCACCCTCCACCTTCAAGAAAATGCTCTATCTTGATCTAGATTTCATTCTTTGGAAATGGTGCTTATTTTTCAGGAAATGGCAGGGATTGATAAAGGGATAATACTTGACAAGAGGCTCGGTACTGACTATTTTTATGGGAAATACTTTTTACTGAGACATTCACAAGTATGTGTGCACATAGTCTAGAGAGCTGTGCATAAAGAAATGGCGAAATGTTCAAGTTTTACTTACTACTACTCAGTTTCTTAAAACTTACAGTTTATTATACTGTTCCCACCTCAAATTCAATAATGACAAGAAATTTTTTCTCTGTCAACAGACTAGGAGAGAACCTGTTAAGGTGTGCTTTTAGCTGAAATTTAAGGTTAAAATTAATTATATTTATACAGATAAAGGATTTTTCTGAATGATTTAAACTAATAACTAAGCTATACAGAACATTTTAAAAATGTTTAGCAGCATTTTAAATAACATATTTCAACTTTATGATGACCATGATGAATCATTTTGGGACGCACTACCCCGGTGCTATTTGCCTCGGCTATAAATACAGGTAAAACTACCTGGGGTTCCATGGAGACTGCAAAAAACATTCTGCAAAGGTGAATGAAGGCAGTTTCTCCACCTGGAGGTCAATGACACTGCAAGCTGACTGCTAGCAATACCCAATTGAGGTGTCATAAAATTTGGCTGGCAGCATTTGTGTGAGCTGGTGCCAGAAACACACCTGGCACCAAGGTGCTCTGTGAAAGTGACCCCAGGGGCTGTGCTCACACAGCACAATGGCTCCAATGTCTTTCCAGTGAAACATCCTGCTTGGACACACCACGTGTGAGGAGCAGGGCATGCTTCCACAAAGCATCCAGTGGCGTTAGCTAAGCAAGGAATGGCTCTGTGTGCTCCACCATGCCCAGTCTGGGCGTCTGTAAGGTCTGGCGATGCATTGCCCCCTGTCACAGTATTTTGGTTCCTTTTTGTTCCCAAAGATCTGCAGACCCTGCAGTGCTATAGAAGTAATATGCAATTGAACTTGCCAAGGACAAATCAAGTGTTTTAATTTCTCACTCTAACATAAGATAAGAAAATAAACATGAGCTGCTGGGGAGTTCGGTAAACTTGCTCATGAACTGGAGAGGTGGAGTGGAGGAGGGGAAGCAGTATGTGAAAAACTTTCATTCAGTGAGAATTGGAAAGAAAAGCAAATAAAAAGTCACACTGCATGTGAAAAATCTTGGAAACAATTCTGTGAATACACAGGTATCCCTGCAAAAACCAGGAATATGTCCTGACACACAAGATTGTATTTTTTCAAAAAAACTCCACCTATCAAACTACAATAATGCAGATTCCTACTTTCACTCCATCTTCAGGCTCCCCTTGCAATTTTTTTATATTAAGCCCGGTGTTGAGGAGAAATCTGCTTGACAATGCCATGGCAGTGATAGGTTTCAGAAGGAATTGCAGATTTTTATGCTCTTACAGGGATTGTGATGCAAGAGCACAGGCTGGGTCGCAACATATTAGAAAGACATTTATTGCATTGGCAAGTTTTCCCTCTGTTTTTGGCAATTCACAAGAGCTATAGAATTCTTTAAGAGAAAAAAGTTTTTCTTTTCAATCTTGGTTCTTCTCAATATTTCAAGAACTCAGAATCATCTGGGGAGCTCTTCAGCAACCATGTCTATAACACCCACTTCTCTGGCTCAAGGGGCCCTGAACTGCATGTCCAACAAGTGAGAAAGCCAGATCTGAGGGAGAAGGATATTTCAAATCATGGAATCATAAAACACCTTGGGTTGGGAGAGACTTTCAGATATTATTCAGTCCAACTCCTCAGCCATGGGCCAAGACCATCTTTCACTGGATCCAGTTGCTCAAAGCCCCATTCAACCTGACTTTGAATGATGGTGGGACATTGACAGCTTCTCTGGCAGGCACATTCCAGTGTCTCACCACCCTCATGATCTCCTTTAGAGATATCCAATCTCTAAACCTATCATCCTTCAGTTTAAAACTGTTGCCCCTTGTCCTGTTACTAGGGACCCTGATAAGTAGTTTGTCCCTGTCCTTTTTACAACCCCCCCTTTA
This sequence comes from Thryothorus ludovicianus, assembly GCA_013397245.1. Taxonomy (NCBI): domain Eukaryota; kingdom Metazoa; phylum Chordata; class Aves; order Passeriformes; family Certhiidae; genus Thryothorus; species Thryothorus ludovicianus. Next base: position 507,902 of record VZTB01010301.1, on the reverse strand, counting down.
AGTACTGAAGGGCTGCTCTAAGGGCTCACCAAAGCCTTCTCCTCTCCAGATGGACAATCCAGCTGTCTCGGCCTCTCTTCATAGGAGAAGTGCTCCCTCCCTCTGATCATCTTCATTGTCCTCCTCTGGACCCACTCAAAAGATCCATGTCTTTCGTGTACCATGGGCCCCAGAGCTGGATGCAGCACTCCAGCTGGGGTCTCACCAAAGCAGAGCAGAAGGGCAGACTCACCTTCCTTGACCTCTTGGCCACACTGCTTTTGTGCAGCCCAGGATGTGTTTGCCCTTTTAATCAATACTTGCTACTACCTGAATCCTTTTTTTCTCAGAATGAAGATCCTGTGCAGAGCACTCAGCTGTGATACTTACTAGCCTAAGTGTAGTTTCAATTTTGCTTAACAGCTACTAGTCAGAGCAAAGGTGCATCCCTCATTTTTTGTTCATACTGATCACAAATAACTCCGTGTCGTTCAGTGAACCCAGGGGACCATGATATCAGTGCTACAGGAGGGTCAGCATCAGCCCCTTTGTCTTCCATCGTAGCACTTCTGAGATAAAATTGCTGGGTTCTCAGAGGTAAACCAGGTGTTCTGATATCTGGTACAAGTCATGATTAAACAACAAGCCTGTTTCACTGTGAGCAGGCCAAAAATGATGCATGGTTTGGATTGCTTCAGGACTGTTGTGCTCATCAAAAGAAACAGGCATGCAGAGCCTCCATTTTCTTGTGCATTTCAGGAACATGGTGGCATGATCAAAAGACCAAGACTTCCAGAAACAGGAAAAAGTGATCTGTTAACTAATAAATTCCGGGGGCAGCTAAAAGTGCGAGGATGTAAATTCCCCTGGAAGTGCCTTTTCATGACACTGCAGTATCATCTGATCCTCTCTGTGAGTGTCTGCAGTATGAGTGCTACTCGGGAAGCAAGAGTGATCTTTAAAAGCCTCTTCTGAACATTCCTATTGTATAGGGTCCAGAGGAAACTAAGACAGGAACATAAAGGTTTTGTTTTCTCAGAGCAATCATTTTGAGAAAAGCAACAGTATTATTAATTGGGGCTGTATTTGATCATATTATTGTGTAAACTTGCATTAGTTCTGATTCAAGGGGGCAATACATAACTGTAAATTTTTGCAACTGGACCAGATTCGTTTGTAATTTGAGAAACAGATGCTGTAAAATACTTTCTCTGACCACACAAAAAAGGGCAGAAGGAGAGAGGAGTTCGTTGTTTATCTTGCCTTTCAGATTTTCTATGCATTTTTTAGCAGTCACTAGATAAATAAATGTATCTAAAGGATGCAGAAGTGCATAATTACAAAAGGGTATAATCACAGGCCTGCCTGCCTTGGCCCTTAGGTATAAATCATATTAATCATACAGATTTCTAATAGCTAGAAAAAGTATTTTCCTCCTCCTCCACATAGTGACAGAGCAGAAATTGCTCCTCAGATTTTTAATAGAATGGCATACAGTCCCCCTAAAATTAAATCGCATTTTCACATTTCTATCATCTGGTATGAGTCCCCACCTAAGAGTCTCACAGAAAATGACTGATTTAAGGCAGCTCAAAAACATCCATAAGAGGTAGCTCTAGACTATATAGTACAGGGACACTGACCTCCCAAAATACCTCTGTAACCCCAGTTCAAAGGCTTGGTGACACCACCAAGCACAACCAGGAAGGACTGTGGGAGGTAAGCACGGCTGCATCTGCTGCTCAGTACATTTCTCAGGACCAGACTGGTTTTGGCTGAGCAAATGCAGGTCTGACGTAGGCTCTTGCAAAAGGCAGCACCAGAGCACCACAGAGCCTCCAAGTGATGTGCCAGACCAGTTACTTGTTCAGTACTGACTCAGAAAACAAGTAGAAGTCACCTCCTGAGTAATCAACCACACATCCTGAGGGATGTAATTGTACAAATCCTCTGAGATTTCCCAGGAGCTTTTTTTGTCACTTTTCAGATATGACATGTCCCTACCTGAGGAATGGTGCATCTGGGACTGGTGGAAGGTGGCCTACAGGCAAGGGGTTGAAGATTGGCAAGAGCACAAGGACTTGGACACATCCTGCACCAGCATCCACAGGCTATGACAGCTTCTGCCTTGCCCCCAGCCTGGGCAGCAAACCCCATTTCCTCAGTGGGAGCCCAGTGGTAAGTCAGGAGAGGCAGGTGGAGTGGCTGAAATCTCCTACAGATGGGACTGCAGACTCTTGAAGGAGAACGTAAAGATTCTTTATGCTTTAGTGAGTCATGAGCATAAAGTTGTGGGCTCATATCAGAGCTGGAATGCTCTGAAGCTGGGATATTCAGCTGGGAAAAAGGTGAGACCCAGCATGATCCTGGGGGAAAGGACTAAGGAGACACAGTTTGCCGTGGGGATGATATGGCTATTGGCACCTTCCTCTTCGCTGGATTAACTTCCTTGCCCTTCCTGGGTTTTGGGGAGTGGGGTGTTTTTGGTTTTGTTTTGTATTTGTTTTGGGTTTTTTGGGGTTTGGGGTGTTTTAAGTAGATAGAAAGAGCGGGTGTCACTGTAACACTCAGGCCAAATCACTTCACCTAATGGAACAACAGAGCCTTTCATGCACCAAGGGGAGACCTAATTATGATTTCCAACATCCTCACGAGGGGCAGTGGAGGAACAGGCACTGATCTCTTCACTCTCATGACCAGTGACAGAACCTGAGGAAATGGCATGCAGCTGAGTGAGGGGACGTTTGGGCTGGGTATCAGGAAAAGGTTTTTCACCCAGAGAGTGCTTGAGCACTGCACAGGCTCCCCAGAGAAATTGGACAGCACCAAAACTGACAGAATTCAAGAAGCATTTGGACAACACTCTCAAGCACATAGTGAGATTTTTGGGGTCCTGTGCAGGGGACAGCAGTTGGATTCAATAATCCTGATGGATCCCTTCCAGCTCAGAATATTCTATGATTCCATAATTCCATTATAATAAACAGGTTTTTAATTTTTGTCTTCCAGAATACAGCAGGTTTTTTTGGTTTTGGTTGTTTGTTTTTTTGTTGGATTTTTTTTTTAGCTGTATATGGAAAAACTATAATGTAATGGAAAAAAACTAAATAATTAAAGAAACATGCCATAAACAGTTTGTAGTCTAGTCCAACACTATGAATTAAAGACCTTACATAAAAGAAAACAACCTCAGTTACGTAGAAAGAATAGAAAAGTTGAAATAATCTCTCTAAAATCTTGAACTACGCATTTGTAATATGGTTTATTAATTGGGGATTTTCAAGATTTTTAACTCCCAAGAGTCCCTACAGTTTCTGCAGTCAGAATCAAGTTCTATTTTAAGAAATAATTAACTATGAGACAACTGTAAATCTGATGTATTTCCTTGTTCAGTACACAAATAGAGTTATTCAATTCTCAAAACAGAAGATTAATTTATTTTCCTGTGGACATTTTAGATGGCAGCACAATGACCATTATATTTTTTAATTGTATAAATAAATACAAATATAAATAAACAAAGAATAAAATTATCATTATGGTACAATCTAAAATGTCATATGACTGAAACCCTCTCATCACTGCTACTGCTGTTTTACTAATTCTCTGTGTTCTTTCCAGAGGAGAGGATGAACTGGCTATGTGAGAAAGATTAAGGCTGCACAAAAAGATAAGAACGATATTCAAGGAAAAGAACATAGGAGAGTAGTCAAACAGTGTCACAGGTTTGGTGCTGTCTGTACATTTTGTCATAGTTTCTCCCTCTGCAGAGCAATACCTGCCCTCGCTGACCACAAGAGACATTACTCAGGAGGATTAGAGATGATGAGTACATGAGCAGTTCCCTCTCTCTCAGGGATGCTGCTCTGACAGCTCTCCCTCCCATTTCAGCCTCACTGCCAGCAGCATTTCCATGAGAAAATGCTAGCTTGGCCAACTGCATGAGTTCCACCAGAAACACGGAGAGAAGGCACGGTGGGTGTCCAGCCCCTCCGGCACGCAGCCTGCCCGCCTCCCTGCAGCCCCAGGGCCGGACCAGCTCCTTGACTCCACAGCGCTTTTCAATTTCAGTTTCTCTGGAAATGCTGGGTTACTGAGTTAAAATTTAAAAAGGAATCTTTCTCCTGCATTATTATTTCTAACTGTTGCATTTGGAGTGTTTAATTATTTAGAAGGGCAAAGACCTGAGCTGGAAAAGAAGTATCAGTACCCACAGAGACTCTGCAAACAGAAAGAATTTCAATATTGTCACAGCAGTAAGACCAGCAATAATTATTTAAATCACCAGCTGACTGTTACTTGAAAACCACTGTACCATAGAATTATTCAGGCTGAAAATACCTCTAAGATCATTGAGTCCATAGATACACAACAAGGTGTACAACAAGCTGTATATTAAAAAATGTCTCACTCTTTATTGCAAGACAAATTTTTCTATTCAGGTTCACTGTTTTGAGAATATTTCAACCATCCTGTGATGTTTAAATTATTCGCCTGTGAATCTGCTTCCAAATTAAACTTAATAAATTGAAAATTGAGTTCCTTCCCCACTTACTCTATGGATTCTTTTATTTTTCTTAATTCCATTGGCTGTTGCGTTATAGTCTCAAACAGCATCTCCCAACTGCCTCACTGCGACTAACTGAATTTATTATATAATCACATCTCCCTTTCCAAAAAATTCAAGATCAGTCTCAAAGAGCAGTCCTCTGAACTTGGCAGACACTCGTGTGGGAAAGTCTTTAAACAAAAACAAAATTGTTTATGTGCTGGGAGAAGGAGCTCCCCGAGAAGATAACGCGTGCCGTGAGCCAACAGTGCCCTCAGCAGCGGAGCTGGGGTGGCTCCCACAGGGCAGAGTCGAGCTGCTGCAGCCCCTCCACCAGCTGCCCCCTCCACAGCCACCCCCCAGCTCCTGCTGGGCACACGGGGACTGCTTTGGCATCAGGGAAGAGGCAGAATGAGCAAAACAGGCAGCCAAGAATGCCTGAAGGGTGAAATGGTTTCACACAAAGTCGCTTTGAATTTGTGGACTTCGAGGACATTTATATAAGACTTATGTTTCTCCCCAGAAATTATTTAAATTTGTAGCACTGTTGGCTTCTCATGAGGTTTAATCACAAACCTTGGGAGTTTTCTTACTTGCAATCTAATCCCAGTTCTGACAGTACATACAGTCAAATTTTCTGGATGGAAAAAAGCCTATACTTATTCAGGATGCCGGCACAGGAAGAATCCTCCAGTCAATTGCCACAAAAGTGGTGTTTTAAGGACTTTCACACAGTGTCTGTATGATCTACTACACTGAATTAGTTAGTCTTAGAGAATTAGATTATGGGCATTTTCCCAAATAGCACATTATTACCTCTTCTGAAGAGAAAATTAAAGCAGTGTGTCCTTGTGACCTGGCTGAGAAAAGATGACTGTGTTTTGTGCTAGCAAGTGAACCTTTTGTACTGAAACCACAATCACCAGGTACCTGTTGAGAGTTGTGGAATGGACTACCAACATAGGAACCATGCACATACCTGGTCAGAAGGACTGCCCCAGGTTTTCCTTACTTGAAACAGAGAAATAGGGTTTGCAGGCAGTGAGGAATTTGCTAGACACATGGAGACTGGTTTTGCCCCTCTCTTGCATGCAAGTGTCAAAAGGCACTGCAGTTTCATGCAGCTATCTCAGGTATACAAATGCCACAGCAGTCACTGCTGTGACTGCAGGGTGCAGATATCCTCTGTCCTGCAGGTTAGGTTTCCTTGCTGGTTAACTAGGAACAAGCTTAACTCTCCTAGCAGTAGAGGCATAACTTCTGCATGATGTGATGTTAAGAGTTTTATATGAGGAAGAATTCCAAAAATCTAAACCTAAATGGTCTAAACAATCAAAATTTTTATCCCAAGGGACAACAGCTGAACATTTTCCAAAGAATACATATTTTCTTTCTTCAAGATTTTGCTTCAATCTTGATTGGTCTTCAGTTGTGAGAGAAGCTGATCTCCTCAAAATGCTGTGCCATCTTTGAAGTTCGGGTTTGTCTGGCAAAAGACCTCTGTGTAGGTGGCCCTTCAAGGCTGTGGCACTCAACGAGCCCATGAACATTTCGGTAAGAAAATGGAATTTATTGTGAGCAAAATACACGTGTCCTCCAAATTTAGCTATCCATTAACACATCTGTCATGGAGCTTTATAAGGAGTACAATCCAACTGCAAAAGCAGTTCCCTAAATATGAATCAAATCTATCAAATGTGGAGCATTTGCGAAACAAATGGGGAGCTGATAAGCAGTGGAAGGTATGAAAAAAGAGAAAGCACTTGCCTGGAAAAAAAAATCAGTGTCCAAGAAACTCCATTTTATCTGTTGTCCAAACAGCCATAAGTTCAGATGCTCTGAACATGACACAAAGGAGTGACACAGCCAGGCTGCCTTGACAGAAACTCAAAATATCCAGTTTTCCAAGCCTCTCAGAATCATCACTGCCTCACACTGATACTCTCCACATTGCCCCTGCATGAGTGCTCCAGAGCCATACTCTCACAGGAGGCCAGCACCTGTATGTGCTAAGATACATTGGACAGCATCACCTGAGGATAGTACCCCTGAAAGGAAGGAGATATCTTAATGAATGAATGAATAAAGTTGATACATTAGACTGCCACAAAGAAAAAAGCCCAAGGACACCTTGTGCATTCAGTTGACTAACATACAGAACCTGGAAACTAAGGGATTGGATGGAAATCCCAGAGCATCTTGAAGTCACTGGTTCTGTGGAGAGCTGTGCCAAAGGCTGTGGCATTATGGAGCCCTTATCCCAAGGTGCTGCATGTTTGGTTTGTGCTCAAGGCAGAATTAAACAGAGCCTGGTTTCCCACTAAATACCTTGCTTACCTTCCCTTGGCTGCTAAACACCCTGACCTGTGGGTTTCACTGCAGCCACGCTCCCAACACACTTCACAGCTGTGGGACAAGCATGGCTGGGACCATGGGCTGAGCCAAGTAGAGAAGGAGGAAAAAAGTTCCTTTCCTGTGGAGTGAGGGGAAACCCAGCAAAGGGATTACGAGGGTGTGAGTCACCGTGTGCCTTCTGCATGACTCTGGGGACAAGGCAGTCTCTTGTTCCGGGGCTGGGGCAAAGTCACAGCTTCGCCTGTTATTGCTGTTAGTCACAACCCCAGCTATACAAAGTCCAGCAGAAACCACACTTGCAAATGCCTCAACCTGAAATGTAAAATAAACACTAGGAAAATAGCTGCTACTTGCTTTCTCTAAATATACCCTCGAGGCCAGATCTGCTACCACTGAAGTCAAGTCCTGTTTTGCAATCAACAGCAGGGCAGTGAGACCGGCCCTTGATTTGGAAAGATGTTAATAATCAAATTGCAGTTTTAATTTGTCACCAAGGCAGGGGTGTGATAAGACATTTTGGTCGCTGCTATAAGTAGCTCTGAGAATTTTCAGGGGCTGTTGTAGGTGCTAAAGACTTTGTGACATTCTGGCATGGCAAGGAAGGGATTCTGTGACTCTGGCATATATCCTTCCTACAGGGAGGTGAAGAAATCCCTCTGAACCCCCTCTGAACACCAAGGAGAGGCATAACTGGGTCTGTGAAGCTGTAAGAGGAGTGGGCATAGGAAAACAGGAAGGTTGAAAGCTATAGGTCAGCTTCATTCAGCGATCTTATCAATATTTTCAGTGACTCATCTGTGACTTTTTCCCGTCTGAGATTTTTATGATGTATTCACTTCCTTCATTACCATATAAAGAGGGGGAATTTCAGCAGGAAAGGTGGAAAAGTGCTAAGTTAAGGCAGCTAGAAAAACATAAATGTTTTTAGCTTTGGCAAAATGCTAGGCCAAATCCTCCCACACTCATGGACTTTCCCAATGTAATGGACTCCTTTTCATGGTGGCATATGCTGGATTGTGTTGGCAGAATGGATGACACTGGCTCTAGATGGTCACTTCCCAAGAACTGTGTTTCTGTGATAAGCACATTTCAACTGCACCACGTCATCCACTGTGTATCCAGCATAGTTCTAATTGCTATGGTGTCACAGCTGGAGCATTTTGAGCTGTTGCTGGACCCCACCTGGGAAGCAGGGCCAGAGGAAGACATGAGAGGGAGAAAGGGACTGCTACATTTCCAGGTTCCAACTCAATAGGTGCTTAGGACAAACTCTGGGAGGCATCCAGAGCTGGAAGCACACAGCCACTCTTGAGAACAGTTCAGACACAGCCTGTATGTCTTTTAGCACATTGCAAATATTGAAAGTGAAGACTGGTCAGCTTTGTGATTGACTCCAGAAAGAGTCAACGTAAGTTTAGCCAGACTTATTAGCTCTAACTCAGCCCTGGCTTTGCCAGATACAACCTGTCGTTTGCACAATCTCTTAGGTATTTCTGCACTCTGCTCCAAGAGGGTGTATTAGCTAATGTGCAACCCAAAGTATGTTTGCAGCATTGCAACCACAAGGACAAATTTTGCTGGAGCCAGGGCATACTTAGGTGTTGCCACACAGAGTTCACTAAAGCTTTGGACTGGATCCTGGAACACTGTGCTTGAGCACATGAGTACAGATGGACCCCCTCGCACAGTGCCAGCTAAGTGTCAGGGCCTTTGTGGCACAGTTAATCCACAACCTGGATAAACGGCTTGTGAATAATTGAGAATTCATTGTACACCCACCTAGCACCTCTCTTTTATGGCAGGATAAACACTTCTCCATAAAAGTACTTGTAAAAGTGAATTCTACCATTATGAACACTCACATTTTATATCTATTTCCTTGATGTTTGGGGTTTTTTTAAATTGCAACATGAATCATGCCTTTTACTGCAGTTGAAGGTACAAACTCCAAACACTGTAGGAGCAGAAGCATTTCACCTGAAGAACTTAGCTTGAAGTGCAGGGCACACCCAGGCAAGTAAGCAGCAGGATGCAAATCACGGCTTTTCAAAATCTAATCACAGGAAAGTGACTCCAGTTAATTGAAGTCTTAATTTTCAGCCTTTGGGCACTGTCCTCCAGCTCTCATATGTCGTTTAGCTGTCAGATATTCTGCTGGGACCTGGACAGTTGTATAGGATGATTTACAGCTCAGTGTCTGTCTACTGAGAAAAAAATCTACTGCATATAAAAATATAAAATTAACAACCTCAGAGGTAAAGGCTTTTCTCCTTTGTCCATCTCATAGCTTTGAACTAAATTCAGTGTTGGAAACATTCCAGTGCTCTGGAAAATAAAGCTCAAAAACAGTTTGAAATCTTCAGTAGAGACAAAGAAGTCTGAGCCTGCAGCCCATGTTTCTGTGGTCCAGCACTTCCAGAGTCAGTGATCTTGACTCCTTAGCTACATCCATAACACCTGGGATTTCTAATCACTGTCCATGCAAAGTTCAAAAAGTTATCCAAGTTACTTTTCCTGAAAAGATGAGGAGGATCCAGCACAGAATGACCAGGTGGCAAAATCTGTCTAGGCAGCAGGCACAGCAACACTGTCACAGCCTCTCTTGCCCTCTGTCTCGAAGCTGTGAAACTCCTGTAATATCCAAAGGCACCAAGAATTTCCAGCTGTGATGCTGACATTGGATGGGTGACTCTGGTGAGCATTTTGTTACAGCCTTTGCAGTCAGTAACAACCTGACTGAGGATTGTTTGCTGATAACTCAAATACACACCCTTTACTAGATGAAAAAAAGGCACTATAGATCCAGATTAGTTTATGTAACTGGGAACAAAACATCAGTTAAAGGATCATGTAATAAAAACAAAGTTTGAGTTAAAGAAAAAAATTCTTGAAAATATCCATTGTTGTACCCCCTGATATGGCTGTGATAGGGGTCTAAGAATGGAAAGGAAGGAGCAAGAGGTGATCTTTGGCAGTTAACGTAATTTAAGCGGCTATCCTCAGTTTCTGCAATTTTCTGCTTTGTTTTTTCTTAATGTAAAAACTTGCTTGTGTGCCCATTGCTTCTTACAGTGAAGATGAGGTAAGGGGAGAAGAGGTAAACCAACTTTCCTTGAGTACAAATTGTTACAAGAGGCTCTGAAAGAGACTGGCAGTGGTGACAGTTGAGGGCATGCCACCACCTGTTTCCAGCAACATGGTGGTTTCAATTCCTCCTGTTTGCTCTCACCGCTGTTCCCATCCCCACTGAAAAAATAAAATAAATGCCTTTGTTATTTACAGTCTGCGCTGAGGGCAGGCATCAAGGTTGATTGCGGGTTCATGGTTGCCAGCCAGCCTCCCTGCTCCAGCAGGTGCCAGGCACCCTGAATTACTCCCATCACGCCCTGCTCGGCAGGGCACTGAGTAAGCTGATGAATTCTTATTTCGTCTGGGAGGCAACTGCCTCCCTCCTTCCACAAGGAACATCCCACATGTAATAAAGGTTTATAGTCAACCAGAGCAAGACTTCAAACTCATTCCTTCCAGATTCATTCATGACAAGGGTGGGGATGCTAGACTGCTCAGCAATGTTTAACCCAACAAATACTAAAATCTCCAGAGCAATGGCCCTTTATCACCTCTGCTTTCTTTAGATACAGAATCAAAGACCTAGCAAGCATGTCCTGCCAGCTTATGGTTACCAAAACTGAAAGAGAAGCAAGCTCTTAGGTGACACACAGAGTTTTTAATTAAAACACAGTAACACATAGTTATATAATACAGAGCTACTGCAAGATTCTGGAAGGGGGCTCTGACCTTAACATGGAAAGCAAGGCAGTGTTTTCCAAAAAAAGTTGATTTTTAATTAGTTGTATAAAACATAGTACTTCATCTATGAAAATAGCCTCATATGTCCTACACCCCAAGGTGAGGAGGCATGCAAGGTCATGCTAAGAAGAGTGTTGTTAATACATCAGACTCAAGCACCTGCAGTGTGCACACCTGAACCATTAAGCCTGAACAGTAAGAACCAGTATGAATTTCAGGATTTTGTAAGCTAGGAAGGCTCACTAGGTGAACAGGCATTTAAACAATCCACATTAAAGGAAATTCAGGGGGGTAAGAGGAGAGATCATCTTTTACTACATTTTATGTTTCAACTGGAAAACCAATTCACAGTTTCTGAAAATAAATTTTCAGATGTATTGTTGACAATTTGGGGTTTTGAATTCAGAAACAACTGGTTTCAGTGTATTCTCTTTTCTGAAATTGGTCTTCCTTTCCTCCAAAAACACTCCTGTGTACTTGATACCACAAATCATGAACCATGAACAACAGAATGGTTAGGGTTAGCTCACTGCAAGGCCCCAGCACATCTTCCATCTCAACACTCACTAATTTTGCACATTAGACAAAACTTAAAAACACCAATTTAATTTTATGAATAATTCTGAATTTTGCTCTTCTGGCATGGAATACAAGGAGGCCTTGAAGATGTGTCAGGAGACAATTGCCTGTCCCAAAAGCACCAAGACTGGGATGAAGGATAGAACTATATTCCAAAACCCTTAACTACACCAGGTTTCTTGAAGTCTTTACCCTGTTTCTGTCAGCTCCTAGAGAGGGCCTAAAGGAAGATGTGAGCTGTACATACACTTGACAAAAGTAAGAAAAGTTACTGTACTGGACACTAGTTTGCAAAACATATCAGATTATCTGAATCAAGATTTTTTTTCAGTAGAAAGGGTAAAGAAGGGTGTCATTAGAAAATTAACTTGGTTCCAAAAGGAATCTCTTTGACACAAAAAAGCAAGCCTACCAGGTTTCATTGTGAACTCGTGAAATGAGAGAATATCACTGAACACCTATTGCAAAACTCCAAAACAATTCCTTTTATGTAAGCTGGATTTGCATCAAACTCTGCAGTGTGCTCGTGACGGGCCATATAGAAAGAAGTCAGGCAGGAATGAAGGTTTGCTGACAAATTTGGAGAAATTCGTACCAGGAGCAGTAGGATGTGGCATCAGTCCTCTTAAATGACAAAAGTGCTCCATGTGGGCTTGCAAGATGAAAGACTGCCTTAGGTACTCTTATTTATGTGCTTTCAATTGCTTTTAATTTTACAGTGCATTTAAAAATCAGGGTTTGCAAATACTGAAGAGAAAAAAGGGGATTTCTTTTGAAATTGGCAGCTGTGCAAGTAGGAGGAAGTATAACGCACCCCACCTTGCTTCGTGCCTGGCTCTGGGAAGATCCTGGCTCATTCCAAAGGAAAGAGTCAGTGAGTGTGGTATCACCCAGTGGAGCTACCCAAGCTGAGTCTGGGAGAGCAGCACTTCCCAGCAAGGACCTCTAAAGCAAGAAACACTGCTGCATTACTTTTTCTAAGGAGTCCCAGAGTTTGTTAATTTTCATTTTCAGAGCATCAGGAAACCATTCCTGCCAAAACTAATCAGGAGCTATCATCCGATGTTGAAGGATACCTTTAGACTCCTCTGGACTTGGCACCCTCCAGACTGGTTTGTCAGAGCCCATAAATTTAAAAGAAATTTAAAAAAAAAAAAAAGGAAAATAAAATAATACCCTGCTGAACTTTTCTGTTTTGCTGTTCTTGTAACATAAATGAAACAGATCTGACAGGAGAGTTTCCTTCAGCTCATATCTCAGCAGTAAGTAAGGGTATGGGCTTTTTTCTTTCTTTTTTTTTCAACAACTTTTACTAAAAATAACTCCTTTAAGACTGTGGAAGGAGATTTCCAGCCATGTAAGTTCAGATGTGCCTGCATTCATTCAGGAGGTTGATCTGGATTTAATATGCACAGCCCTGTCAATACTGTGTTAAGCCCTCTGGCACCAGAGGGTCCAGGCAGCCTCTCTGTATTGTATCCCAACCCCAAGCATCAAGAGGGGTATAATCCATTACATCAGCTCTTGAACCAAAACTGCTGCAATTATATGCTCTCAATATGGGCCCATTAACCTATCAAAAAGCATTTGAGAAGGAGTGTAATGTTGTCAGTTATTGTTCACAGGGGAGGAGTGAAGATAATTCTTATCTTGCAAATAGATTCATGCAAAACCAATTGTAGTTTGTGTTGCTCTAATTGATTTAACCAGTTTTCTAGTCTATGAAAACTCCAGGGTCGAGTGCTCACACACACAAAGGGTAATGCAATTTCCCAAGAGTGGATTAGAGGGACAGCCTGTGCCTGGCCCACTCCAGGAGTGCAGAATCTGGTCAGCCACAAAGAGCCAAGCATGCTCTCAAGAAAGGCAAGAAACATTAAAGGAGATGGAAAAGGTGGCACAGGCAGGGCTGTTCATATCAAACAGCAATGGATGTGGTAGTGTTAGTATTCACATCTCACTTAGGTGCTTCCATGCATCAGAGGTAAGCTGCACCCACAGCACTTTTTGTTTCCACAAAGTGAATCTGGAGAGTTCAATAGCCTGCGATAACCTAGTCATCCCCTTTGCAAACAGGATGACTCCCTGGCACTCAAAGCATTCTCTATTGGGAAATAATTGCTACAAGTAAGAATAATAGTTTGCCAAGCCTCACTGAAACAAAGAGAAAGAGCTCAAAATCAGGTAAGCCTGGATACAAAATGTTTGGAAAATTTCCTGTCTGATTTACAAAATGGGAAGTATGCCCTGTAAGCCCTCACTGTGGTGGAGATCTAGAAGAGGAGATCATTGTGATGGTGACAGTCCTTCTGCTTCTTGAGTAATCAAGAGAGAAAGCATCCATATAACTTAAATCTGTGTCATGATGAGATAGGGATCCTTAGAAGAAAAGCCCTCCTTAGTCAGGGACAATAGTTCTCCTAAATTAGTCACCAAATAAGTGTCTGCAGTTAAGCAATGTGCATACCTGTTATCTGCACCTTCCCAGGTAATCCAGGGCTCTCTGAAGTTTTGGCAATGCTGGCTCCAAGCTGATCAAAGCACTGATGGGCCTGAGCCGCCCTTTCCCAAGATGCACACGCAAAGAACTGTTCTGCCCAAAGCCAAGGGATGGTGCAGCCATTTCCACCCTCCTTACATAATACAGAGACCTTGGGAGAGCTCAGCCCCTCACCAACATCCTCAGCAGCATTCAGACCCTCATCAGCACTGTGTCCCACAGAGAAAACACTGGCTCATGTTGGACAACTCGGAGGAGCATCTTGTGAATGGACATAACAAATTCAGGTCCCTCTGTCTCTCTTTTCCTTGGCACACCACATGGCACAACCTCTTCCCAGGTTCTGCCATGACTGCCAGAGGAGAGTGCATGATGACACAGCCTACATTCTCAAAAATGAGGTCCTGTCCCTCCTTGTGACTCCTTCCAAACCAAAGCTCCTGGTGACTATTTTCATTGCTGAAAATAATCATCACTGGATTCATTCTGTTCTGATGACGTACACACGTCACAGAGGATGATGCTCCAAAAAAAATAGGACAGATTCTTCTTTGAATATTTGCAGTCTTGCAATCCATTTCCTTAGCTTAAACAGTGGAGCAGTGTAACTGTGTTCATCTTGTACTTTCCTCCAAACCAGGTTGTAGTGACCACTGCTGGAGGATTCCTGAGCTGCTGGATGGCAGGTCAGACCTACAAAAGCAAACCTTGTCTCCTTTCTTCTGTTACTACATCCTTCCATATTGTAGCTGTGGAGGACTGTATTTTACTCTGTTTGTTTGTTCATTTGTTTGTTTGTTTTTAATTCTAGCAAAAGAAAAAAATTGCCATTCCTGAGATATTTCCATTTGCTGTGAAAAAGGACTAGAAATACACACATTTGGAAAATGAAAGCTTGGAATCTCCTTAAATTCATAGTTCTCTCAGATGAGTGGTGCCGGTGGATGCAGACTGCATGGAGCCTAAAGGCCAGCTCTGTACAAAAGGGCAGAGGCAGTTCCTGTATGTGCTCCATAACAGCATGACACATAGCAGGGCTTTTGGACAAGGGGATGTAATTTTTATGTGAAATTGTTCCTTAGCTGTATATTTCTTTGTCCTCTGCCCATGGGAATAATGCTGTCAGGCCAAGAATGAAAGACTCCTTTAAATTTCTGCATGAAAATAGGTTTGTTCTTAGTATTTCTTCCTGACTGGAGAAGCTGACAGGTTGAGGCAATACTAAAAGCTTCATGGCAATGAAGAAAGGTACCTGAAACTTGAACACTTTTAAACACACAAATACACACTCTATTGAGAGCTACTGTTTCCAAAATAGGGTGGCGTGTGGAGGGTGTTCAGATAAAATTACCTCAGTAATTCCTCCCTGTCCTATAAACTGAATTGATAAGATTTAAGCTAACATTTCATCTTGACATTACTAATACATGTGTGTGAGCATTCACTTTACACTTTCAATACAGCCTGTCAGATTAGATCTGTATACCTGCTACCGAATAACAAGGGTACTATTGATTTTTCATTATTTTCAAGTATTTGTTTTCTTCAGTTGAGCACATTCTATTTATTTTGGCATGGCTAACAGAGAAACCAAAGCAACTTAACCTCTTTTCAGAAAGATTTAAGACTTGACAAGCACCAGAACTTCAACAAACTGTTTGTTTCCATAGCGGTCTGTAACAAAGAATTGTCCTGCTAATTACTTTATTTACTGTTTATTCACTTAAATTTTATAACTAAGTCTGCAGCGCAGAGTGCAGGCAGAGGTGATCTGCAGGTTATGGAGCAACATATTTCTTCTAGAAAGACTTGAAATGTACTGGCAATGTGTTTTGTCATCTTGTGGCTCAGTTCTGAGGCTCGGCCAGGTACCCACCAGGTATCCTCCATCCTGAGTGTCATCCTGCTGTCTACTCCAAAAGCATCTACAGTGGAGAGCAAAAGCCGTTTATAAAATTATTTATACCCAGTAGGAGTTTAGCAATGAGTGTTGTCAGCCGGTTTAAGCAAAAAAAAAAATAGAAGGATCCCAAACCTGTTAGTTTTTTTCTGATAAAACCCTTGATTTAACAACTAAATATTCTCCCAGCAGCAATGTGGTTGCTTCCCAGCTGGATGAAAGCGGATAGGCTCTGTCCACGTCAACCCATTCGGGGCTTGCATTGCCCAGGGGCAGTGGGGACCACTCAAAGGCTACAGCAGCTGAGTACCCTCTGTCCTGCTCCACCTAACATTTTAATAGCAATAGTGTCCATGGGGATTGGTTTAGACACAACTGGTGACCTCGTGCATGTTGTATATTCAGAATCAGGTAAAAGCTGAGAACACTACAAACACATGTCTATTTGAAAACACATTTTCAAGCACGTGTACGTTTGAAAAGTCTTAACCGTGCCTTTTTCTCACTCCTCGAAGCGGATGTGCAGTGGTGTGCTCCTATACTGGCACCTAGTGGGGAGTGCTCGGGAGATGGGCAGATGAGGAAGGCAGGCTGCGCTGTCAAGCACGCTCATCCCTCCGAATCCCTGGGACCCTTTTTTTATCCTAGTTCTTCGAAAGCGCTTCTGGATTAGCATATTTTTAGCAGGTTTCCTTCTCACTGCTGCTTTTGCAGCCTTCCTCTTCTGTCCAGCAGCTATGCCAGACTCTTTCCTGAAAGCCTTCACCATGTCAAGCCACCTCCTCCCAGCCAATCCTCAGGAACTGTACCCTCCTTCACAGAAGCTGGCATCCCCACCTATGATCCCCTCCTCTTGTATTTTTGGCGGGATTCCCTCGTATTAGCCAATACACTTTTCCTCCTCTGGGTCCCCCTGCCTTGACCTGGGCCAAACAGGTTCTCTCAGGAAAGCTGGTGACCACTGGTGTTGCTTCCTGCCTCGTAGCTTGTGCTCCCTTTCTGGCCTCAGAGGAAAGGGCTGCCTCTTACCCGGGAAAGGACTTCCTCCACCAGTTCCCATCACCCTCAGGAATCCTGTGTCCCACAATTGTCCCATTTTAGCTGAAACAGCAAAAGTCTCAACCTACCACTTCTCCCAAGGTCCACCCTGCGTCGTTAGAACATCTGAAAGGAAACACTGCAAAGGCATGACATTCTGCCAGAAAACATTTATCATCTTCTTCTTCTTCTTCCCATCTTTACAAAAAGGACAACCCTCCTGAGGAGCCTCCAAAGTTGGTCTCAAATATGCCGATCCAAATTAGTCCTCCTGAGTATCCCAGAGATACCAATATAATTGTATTTGTTCTGTAGTCCTCTTGGTTTATGCCACTGTACTTAGGGCAAATATTTTCAAGCATTTAAGGCAGCAACAGCATTTTCAAGCTCAGCTTCCTCCAGCAAGGAACTGGCCAACAGGGGGTTGAGATGAATTGCAGTCCTACAGTAGAGCTGATCATCAGATAGATGTGCTTCCCATGCACTGTACTATTTTACTTCTAAATTCAGTGAGGAGCAACAGAAACACCTGCTGATTCCCTGGGGTTATTTCTTGTCCCACTAAGGATTTCCTCTCACTTCAGTTATGAGTCAAACTTCTCTCACTCCTGTTATGAGTCCAGTCAGAGGGTGATGTCTTTCCTTTTGTCTTCCCATTCATTTTCCATTGTGAAAGAAGTCTTTGCTTCCATCTTGAAGGAATCTTATTGTTGGTTATGTTGTTAAACAGCCCTCCATACGATATGGCCTGTGGCCATGATTTACAGTCTGTTTCTTTCTAGCTGCACCGTGATTCAGCTGAGTTTTCCATTGAGCAGTTGATGTGAATGCTAAACCTATTCAAGGCTAGCAGCATTTCTGTGATTCATTCAACTTGAGGAAACACTGGAAATTTATTAGGATGTCTTTACAGTCCCGGAAATTGCTATGGGACTCTGTCAGTAACAAAGGAACAGGAATGGTTCACAATTTTATTGCGCGTTCTCATCTGCATTAGGTAATGTGGCCTTTGTTTTGTTTTTCAAGTCAAACTCTGTCATGGGCTGAGGCTCTGTGAGAATTCCTGATCCTGCGATTTTATTATAAGTTTCACTATTACTTGGTGCTTTCTGTAATGTTTCAGCTATTGGAGTCACTTGATTTTTCTGCCTGAGAACCTGGATTTCATGAAGAACTCAAAACAAAACTCCATCCCTTGCAATGGTGAAGGGCAGCAAAAAAACATTAACTAAAGCTACTCCCAAGGTAGATGGTAAAGGAAAGCTACACCTCATGTTTAAGTTTCAGGACATTTTTACACCACTGATTTTGGCTTATGATTTCTGAATCTCTGAGTGCTGTTGGGGATGTTATCTGGAAGAAAAGAGAGAAGGAAAATAAGCCATTTACAGCTCTTTGTCTCTCTGCAATAGCCTCAAGCCTTAGCACACCAGCTGAAATCAGGCAGTGGTCAGCAAATTTGGCCTATTTCTTTGCCTTCAGGCTCAATCCTCCAACCTCCAGGGGCAGGTATCTGCAGAGTCAGCTGCTCTGCCCTCTCAGCTGTGTGTCACACTGGACTTCCCTGCCCAGATGGCTGCCAGAGCAGTCATAGTCCAGTGGCAGCAAGGCTTGGGATTAAGGTAGAAATTTTTTTCATAGTTTGAAAAAGAAGAGCCTGGCTTATGCAGACGGCTGCACCCAAGCCACAGAGTCCTGGGGAGCTGTACCATGTGTGCCTTTGCCCTTATCTCTCCCCGATAGCGCTGTGCTGGGTGTCAGTCACACCGGCGCCAAAGGCCGCCTGGCTCCTGACACCCAGGGACAGATGTGGGGAGCTGGGAGCACTGGGATGCTGCGGGAGACAAGGCACAGCAGGAGGGCTCACACTTTGCCCTTGCTGACGCCCCAGATCTGCTCTAACAAATGCCCAAACTGGGAAGATATCCTTGCATTTAGCCGGCAAAGGAGAAGGGGTTCCCATCGCCACCTTTCCCTTCCTCGCTCTCACTGGGAGCTGGCGCAGCCCGGGGCGTTCCTGCCCGGGAGCAGACAGGCTGTGCTTCCCCTGCACACTCGTGGTGAGTGCAGCATCCCACCTACCAGGAAAGTCTTCCCGGTACGGTGAAGTTTAGTTAAGCACTGCACACAGCAAGAGGAGAACAGGATGCAGCTTTAGCAGCCACGGCAGGGGTTTACATCGTTTACACCACTCAGGCAACCAAGTGCGCAGCAGGAAGGTGCAAACCACAGGTCAGTTCTGGGAGAGCGTCCTTTCTGGTGACTGGTGTCTTTCCAGAATACCCATAGCAGGGATATCAGGGCCAGAAGTGCTTTTGTTAAAGCAAAAAATCTTCTGGAGCAGTGCATAGTATCCCACAGCCTTGGCTCAAAGCACTTTGTGTAATGTAATACAAGATGTAACAAATTGGTGTTACATGGAAAGGGAGGGAGCAGCGGAGATAACAGCATGGCACTTTGGATACTTAGATCTCAAGCTTCATGGCTATGAATCCTTCAGGCTGGGATTTTCAAATAGCCTTAGGTAGTTGGACTTACTAAAGGATGGACTGAAAAAAAAAAAAGAGGCATAACCCCATTTTCCCCTTAGTATTTTACAATATCCATAACCTTTTGAACCCTCTACTCACATTAATGACTACTTACTCCAACAAGGAGTCATGTTATATGCTGCAAAAAGAAGCCTGCTTGTTTTTAAGACATGTGGTTGTGCTTCAAAATAGCATAAAATCTTCTTAGTTGCTGATAGAGAGAGGCCACAGTCAAACAAAAAGACTAATGGAATGGAACTCAAAGAAAAAACCGGCCTTTAGGGATCCCAAACAATGTTCACACAGCACTCAGTTATGAAGACTTCATTATGTACCAATTTAAGTTTATACATACCAAATGTTCTTGAGTCAGCAAAACAGGAGGGACTGCCTCATTCCAGTACATCTTTTTTCCACCCTTATGATGGATTTTGTTCAAATAAAGGATCATCAATAACCATGACAGGGTTCCCTGAGAGGATGGCCATCCCAGCATGCCATGAAGTTGTCTCTCCCGAGAAGAATTTCCAAGGGCTTGAGGGAAATCACAAACTATTTAGGAGAAATGAGATTCACAAAGGTCTCCCAGCCAGCTGCATCTCTGCTTGTGAGCAGGTCCTGGAGGACAGCTAAAGACACTAAAGCCCATCAAGGGAGGTCAAGAGCCAAGAACCTTGCCCTGTTGTGAACAGATGGGAAAGAGAGAAGAGGAATCAGAAGACAAAAGAGAAGAATGGGGAAGTCAAAATCTCCTCATGCTCCCTAAACATTGGCTTTGGGAATATGCACTACATATACATATTTCTTACAATATAGCAATACTTGTGTCCAAAGCTTACAGAGGCAGTCACAGAATAAACTGAAGGAATTTTTTTTAAAAAGGACAGATTTGCAGCCCTGAGGAGCCTTTGCTGGGGAGCTGCACCAGTTAAGGGTGGTTGACATCTTTTACAGACGCTGCTGTGCTGCATTAGATATTGCACCACACCATTAGCAGTGATGCATGCCAAAGTTTGACCAAGGCCTTGATGAAGAGGTACAACAAAAGAACTGATCTAGGCTGGGGCTAGATTTAAGGACTGACCTGTTTGCCAAATACTCCAGAATTGTTTTGTGTCAGAACAAGAGTCTGACAGTGGCAACTCTTTCCCCATCATTCAGACACCCCACCCCTTGGATTAGAGATGTGCCCACCTCTGTCTACAGCTGATCCCTCCACTCACATAAGCAGCAACAGCTTGCTGATATCAAACCAAATGGTTTGCATTGACAGCAGCTTAGTCCATCTTTCAAAGAAGGCCTTTCAGTTAGGCACAAAAGCAGCAGCCAAATGAGAAGCCTGTTTTACAAAACTACTAAGCACCAGGTATATGTCCTGTATAGTTCCAGCATATTCATAAATATATATTTATGTATATATATATATATCCCATTTTTATGCTGTTTAATTTAAGGGAAGCTATAGGACGTTGCTCCTTGCTTTTGCAAAACAGGTCCTTGGGTACCAAAGAATATATTTGGGAAATTGACTTCAGGCCTTTTTTTTTTTTTTTTCTTTTTTTCTCTCAAGATTTTTTTTTTTTTTATCTTGGCCATAAATTCTATCATGAATGAGTCAAAACCCCATCTGCTCTAAATTTACACTTGATTTCATGCACAAATAGGGTTCACACATGTAAGTCCCGTCATTTGTGTGTTCCCAGAGGCAGTGTATAAATTACCTATGCACAAAACAAGAGGTCGGTCAGCCTTACCTTGTGTGCTGCTGAGTAAGTGCACATCAAAGGGCATATTGTGCTCCTGGAATGAGAATGAGGAGTCCTGACATGGGTCTCCAACTCCACAGAGAAATGCTGCTTTCCTTGGGCACAAAGAAAGCCCCTAGAACCTTTTCTAAAAATCTGCCAGAATTATTCAGCCAGTGGAAAGTTCAGAAGGAGTCAGGATATTGGTTAGTATGAACAACTAAACATAGATGTCACAAAGTAGTTTGAAACCTGGCTTTGGTCTTAGAACAGGCAGCAGTCAGAAATAATGTCCATTGTATAACAGAGATAAAAGAAGTTTAATGTGAAGTTAAAATTCTTCTACATGATCAGTATGAAAGGAGGTAAGACATTCAAAACTTGCTAGATGGAAACTATCAAACTCTGTAAAAATCACAGTGTAAATGCAGATCAGACAATGTGAAGTTAAATACAGAATGCTGCTGCAAAAGTGCTATCTGCAAAAATGTGTTCAGTAGCACAGGGAGTGTCATGTCACTCCTTCAGTCCCTTTTCTAGGTGAATTTTTGTTGGAAGATGAGTGCTTTGAAAAATTTGGCATCTCACTTTGGCTGCTTTATGCTCTGGTCTGTGCAAAAATCAGGATCTTAATGAGAATTGAGGAAGGAAAAACACTGACTCTGAGTGGATCTTTCCCAGATAAATAAATTAAAAACATAGTAAAACACAATGACTACCACAGCTTGTAAATTAAGGGAGTAACTGGTGCATAGTGAGGCACTGATGTATAGCCTGGAGGAGGAACAACTTCATCAAAACAACAAACAATTCATTTAAAAAAAAAACACTTTGAAGAAAAAAAATTGTCTCCAGACCAGCTTATGAATAAAGCACACCAAAAGGCAATTCTGATACTCTGTTAGCAGCATAAAAATGGAACTGTCCCCTAAGTCTGGCATAAAATTTAATTCCTTTTTCTTAGAAATATAGCTGTTTTGACATCTCAAGCTAACTGCTCTAGTGCTGCTTGGACAATACTCAGCACCAAAAAATACAGAGCCCTTCACAAGCATCTGAAGTTGTTTGAATGGAGCTCAGGCCAGGCTGTGCTCTGAGCCCTGCAGTGCTGGCAAGGGCCATTAGCCCACACCACACTTCTGCTGCCCAAACTCAGCAATCCTGATCATGAGGTAACATCTCCAAAGTGAGACACCCCAGCCTTGTCAGAGCCATCTGGCTGTCTCCAAGTAGTGACACCCTGTGAGGTGCACCGCGTGTCATCTGGCCACGTGGGCCATGGGAAGAGGGAATGAGTTTTCCTTGTCTTAATTTCGTCCATCTATCTTTCCATCCCCAAGGTCAAAGCCAACATCACCTTTAAGCCAGCCTAGCAGGTTCCCTCTGGTGACCTGATGAAAATGGGCGCCATAGCTTCAGAAAATGTGCAAGAAACAGAGCTACAGATTCATCAGATTGAAGCAGAGGAAAAAAGAATCCAACATCTCTTCCTCCAAACTGGCCACAGCCATTTGTGTTTAAGCAACAGTGGGATTCCCAAAGTGGTCATGAGAGGCTAGGCCCTAAAGGCCTCCACAAAGATTTCAGTTTCTGGATGTCTTTTTTGGAAGTAGCTTTTTATTTCCCTGATTTACAGATGTTGCTTTCTTCCAAAATCCTGAGGGATTTTTTTTCCCTTTTTTACCTCCTCTTCCACAAGGATAACAAGCAGTCCCATTTGCAGTTTCCTGTTACATTTTATGTTTGTTACTTCCAAAAGATACAGCAAAACTGTCTTCAAGTCTTACTCAAGATCTGGACAAAGTTTCAACTGCTTTAAAAAACAAGGTTTTGGCCTAAACTTGCTTCACATTAAGAGTCAGACTGGTGATTATTTAACATTAAGTGTCTTGCTTCCTTTATGAGCAGGGTTTTGCGAGAGCTACTTTACAACCACATGGGTACAAGCATGAAAGTCCATAGAGACAAAGAGATTTTACAGAGGCAAGTGTATGTCCACTTTTTTTAAATAAGTTTTTTAGATGTTCAAGAGATACACAGATGTAACATATATGTGTGCAGGATGCAGGATGCAGGTAGGTACAGTCAAAATCTATATCTCAGTCTTACTCAGAAATAAAAATCAGAGAGTAATAGGCAGAACTTGGCAAGACATCTGGAGTTCAAGTAAGGAAGACTTTTGACAAAGAATGCTCCAGTAAAAACATGTCTTAAGACTTTTTTTTCCTCTACTTTTTCAGTCAAAATACCAATAGCAAATCATTTTTTAATCACTTCCCTGACTTTTAATACACTGTTAGCTTACACTGTCTGTGTGCTAGGAGCTCCATATACAAAAATGATTGATTCCTCAATCATTAAGAAAACATGCAGTACCAGCATTAGCTTGTAACTTTTCAAATCTTGGCAGAGCTTGCATTCAACCTCTCAGCTTCCACTCAACTTTCTTGTCTTGTTTTTAAGTTTGTTACTTTTAAGCACAACTAAAAGAATTTGCTTTCCCTCCTCCCCTCCTCAAAACCAGACTTTTGCATCAATCAGTCTCACTGGCACCTTCACCACTGGGCTTCATATATTTCTGTGCTGTGATTGGAGATAAGTTCTTTAAAAGAAAAACTTTTAAAAATCCAAGTTTAACAGCATCTGAAGGTTAAATACTGTGCAAAGCGAGAGAAGACAGTGACAGGAGAGCACTCAATCACCATATAGTTCCTCATCCCAATGAAAGCATCCTTTGAGAGTCTGCCTAGGTGTTGTCTAGCGTATATGATACAGTGCAGTGCCCATCAGCACTTCTGTTTGGAAATTTGCTGCTTAGAAATCACCAGCAGGCTCATCACTCATAAATCAGAAGAAGGCTTTCAACCAGGCCTGGGAATCTGGAGACACTGCATGAAGAGGGAGCTCTGTCTGCTCCACGGGTTTCAGACCGTGGTGGGGGTTGGCTTGGCTTCCTACCCTGGTGCATTCAATCAAGTGGATTGCACAATCGTGCTGCTTGGCTCTACTTAATGTAACGTTTCCTGAAATGTCATTTGTGAGCAGTACAAGTTATGGTTGCTGGAAGGGGTGGGGGGTGTCCACAGTTTATTATTGTAAAACAAGGTATCTAAGAGAGAAGGGAAGACATGAAGGTACTCTCACCATTGGCTAGATTGAGAAATGCCTGTGTAGTTAACACACAATTTTTGTCCCTGCAACACCAGGTGGGAAGGATCTCCTTGCAGCTTGATAGGCTCCCACTGTTTATAGTGGTCATGGGCTATCTTGTTGGCTGCAGTCGGATTTTGCAAATCTTGACCTTAGTATTTGCATCCAAGTATTCTTCTTTGTTGATATTTAAATAAGTCTCACCTAAACTGAAAGAAACACCCAAGAGAAGAATACTTGGAGAAAGAATTCCTGTCCTCAGAGGCTCTGAAGATGCCCCATCCCATCTCCTTTGACAGGAAACAGGTTGAATAAAATAGATTGCTAGAGGTCTGTCTTTCAATATGATTTCCACAACAGGATTTTCTGAAGTTGGACAAGATAGCATTAGTAATAATCCCCTCACAGAATCAGGACTTCAGACTCCAAAACTGTCTTTCCAAAGAGAAAGGTCAATGCAAATTAGTCCATTTTGGATACGTATGTGTATCAGTCTACAAGCTGATCAGCACAAAAGCCAATTTCATATGTGGTCACTGTATTTCAACCATGCCAGAGGTGCCAAAAAACTGCTGAGGCCAATGGGAGTTTTCCAGTGACACCACTGTACTTTGCAGCAGGATATTCTCCTAAAAATCCAAAGGTAAGAAGCTTCCTTGCTCTTCTCTTATCTGCTGAGAGAGACAAGGTCCATTTTAGTGCTAGTGTAAACAGAGCTGTACATAGTTGAGGAGCATCAGTAATTCAAAATATCAAATAACTGGCTTCCACCTGGGACTAGTGACGTCTCCAGTCTCTCTTACCATGGAAATGCTGAATAACCAAAAAGTAGTAGGATAGGTAATAGCACATTCCACAGAGACAACAAGCACTACTATTAACTCAAAACCCTCAGATGTGTTAAGAGAGGAATACGTGGTTCATCCCAGCTCTTCTCTGCTTCAGTACAAAGCAGCTGCTCTTTAGTCATCAGGGATGTTGTGTCACTGAAATAGAGATCTGCTAGCTGGATTACCAAAAAACCCTTCCAATTAATTAATTAAGCTCCATACAGCCAAAAATAATAGCACTTAAAAGTCATTCGACCTGTAACCGTTGAGAACAGACAACTCTCTGCTCTGGTAACTATGGAGAACTAGAACCTTGAGGAAAAATAATGCAATACATTGACTCATATCTGTGCATTTTGGAAAGTACATTGTCTATTCTTTATATTCTTCACATGTTTCTGCCTTTCAGTCTGTACTTCTGTAAGACTCTCCTGTAGAATTAGATTCACTAATCTGTGTTATAAGGATCACCTCCATGTGCAGTTGTAAGCAGCATTGAGGCAAACATATTTCTGTTTTAGAGTAGTATAAAAATAATACAGCAAAATCATGGAAATTACTAGCAGTCAGTAAAAATGAAAGATTGGGTACCACATTATTCTTCTATTTCTATATTTCCAGCCATAGAGTTTTTCAGTAGGTAGTGGGAATGTGCTGTCTTCATATCATTTGCCATCATCATAGCATCACCACAAGATCTATAAGCATGAACAAGACAACCTGTGTGTTGTATGCCCCGCTGATAAGATAAAGAAGTGTGCTCAGAGGATCAGAGGATGACAAAAGTAAGGCTGGGTATTTGCTTAACTGCTATACCTCTAGAATCATTTTAAGTCTGTGTGGCCAGTAATCTACCATGTTTCAAAAGGGTTCTGCTAGAAAAGCAGGGGTATTAGTAAATATTTCTCTGTAAATTTTGCAGAACTGGGACTGCAACTCCATATTTGTTTATTTAAAACTAAATGCTTTGACTCTGACTCAGTTTCTGAGAATCATTAGTGAAACAACTGACAGAAGTCAAATGTTATTTTAGTGACAGTAGTTCTAGAAGAATAAAAAGAGGCTGCACTGGTTTGGGCTGGGATAGAGTAAATTATTTTCATAGTAGTTGGTATGGGGCAATGGTTTGGATTTGTGCTGAAAACATGTTGATAACACAGGGCTGTTTTAGTTACTGCTGAGCAGCACTTGCACAGCATCCAGGCCTTTTTTGCTCCTTACACCACCCTACCAGTGAGCAGGCTGGGTCTGCACAAGGAGTTTAGAGGGGACACAGAAAGGACAGCTGAACTAACCAAAGGGACATTCCATACTGTATGTCATCATGGTTAGCATATAGAGCTGGGAGAAGAAGAAAGTGGGGACATTCTGGAGTGATAGTGTCTGAGTTCTCAAGTCACCATTAAACATGATGGAGCCCAGCCTTCCCAAGGGTAGCTGAACACCTGCCTGCTCCTGAGAAGTGGTGAATGAATTGCTTGTTCTCCTTTTCTTGTGCATGGCTTTTGATTTACTTATTAGACTGTCTCTGTATCACAAGATTTTTCACTTTTACCCTCCCCATTCTCTTCTCCATCCCACAGTGAGGGGAATGAGCAAGCAACTGCATAGGATTTGGTTGCTGGCTGGGATTAAATTATGACAGAGGCAAAGATTTGGTTTATTCCTTGGATACCTTTTCTGTGTATCAGTCTCTTTTGGTAGGTTTTTATTTGCTGTCTCATGTGACTTCTTTGCTACTGAAACTTCCTTTGAATACATACCTGGGGGAGAATAAACATCACTCCTCCCAACAGCAAATTCATTTATATGTACAAGATACTCAAACAATGAACTCCATGTTGTTTGCCTCTGTTACTATTGCTGATAGTTCTTAGAGATGTTACCTGGATCAACAAAGATGCCCTGCACTGGATTTTAAAGATTTCCTTACTGCAAGAAGTTAAAAAAATTTGGAGGCCAGATGAAGAAAACGATTGCTATCCATGTTCACAGGTTTATCTTAACAAGAACTGTCTTCAGTGCACTAAAGAGAAACAATGCCAGGGAAAGATAGAGCAAATCTTGCTTAGTCAGTACCTGCTGATATGTTTTATAGCAAAATAGAGTGTATGCTGCCTTCATCTTGCTCTAAAAGCACAGTCCTGGTCAAATCTGGACTGGAGTTTTCTTGAATCATAGTGAGCGCTTTGGAGCTGAGAGATGTTTTCCTTGAATTTCATCCCTTTGATTAATAGAGTGTGTTTATACCCCTTCCCTTTTGTTTGTGGATGGAAACAGATTGGCTGAGCAACATGGGGAAATGTTTTCATCAGGGACTAATACTATAGAAAATAAAATGTGTGTATGAGAGAGAGCATGTGAGTGGGAAAAAACGCCTCCCTTTAGTTCCTGTCAAGCTGATGGTGAGATTGGAGAAGACCCAATTCCTCTGGAGAGGAACTCCTCTGGAGTTTATTTAAACTGTGATACAAAAGATATTCTGAAAAGACAGAAAGACCTCTGACATCACTCAGCTGTTTTATTGACTGTGGTAACAAATTTGCTCTTGGTTTGAACCCCTGAACCAAAAGGTAGCTCGAAGGAAGAATCTGCGCTTGAGGCGATGTTAGAACTTGAGGAGGGATTTGGGATAAGGAGAGCTGCAGCTGACGTGAAGTTTGGCACTGCCCAGCGGTTAAAACTGCTGTCTCAGGAAGCATTTTGCAGTATGGAAACTGTGGAACTGAGATTCTCAGTCTGAGGAGTTCTTTGCAGATACATTCTTCATCACATTGAACTTCACACACATCTCAAGTAGGAGCAGAAGTACAATTTTACCCACAGAAGGTGCAAGAGAAACACAAAACCAAAAGGAAGCTTGTCTGTGAGTTTGTGGATTGTCCTGCTGGAAGGAGTGAGTTTTTATTGACTCTCTGTCATCATATGGACTTACAGGTGCTTCTTCACCAGCCAGTAAAGAAGACCCACAGCTCTCATCCGGCCTGGGCTTTCAGTCAGACCATCTTTTCTCCTGACACACCCCATTTCAGGAAACCTGGTCTTGTCCACATGTCTTCTGATGGGAATGGTTTTGTCCCATGTCCCTGAATGAGGTCTGCATGTTATCTGCACAAGCATGGTGGCCAAAACCTCGCAGGGACTGTGGTACCAGCAGAACACTACAGGCAGGGATGTGCCAGTGCTGAATTTCTGCCTGAACCCTGTTCTGTTTACTAACATAGGTGCAACATAACAGATGCCATGCAGGATGACAGGTGTACAGCATGCATAAGGAAAGGGGTCCAAAATAAGTAGTTTAGCCTAATCTGAAAGAGAAGCTTTTATGCTCTGTACACTGGCCCTCTCACATTCATCTCGAATATTTTGACCAGCATGTTAGAGATGACTTAAAGGGTCTGTCAGTTCCCAAAAGCTTCATGACAAGGAGGAGAGCAAAAAGGGACAATGCAACCAGCTAAGTCAGGGCTCACACTGAGATGAGACCATGATTTCAGCCTTGTTTGGAGGGCCTTACCTGCAAAAACATCTTACACTTGTCCTACTATTTAGGCTCAAATTCCAGCCTTCAACTAACAAGTGCCATCATTTCTGGATGAAATTAGAAGAAACTATGCTTACTTAATCCCAGTTCTCATGCAAATATATAATTGTCTCTCGTGTGCACATGACTGCAGAGAGGTTCTGTGTTGTCTTGCTGCCATCTGAAAGTTCTGTTGTGGGAGTGAAAACCCCGAAGATGATGACTACCTGAAACACCGTGATACGGAAGACCTTGAGGTGATTGTTTCCAGCTACAGGTTTCTCAGCAAATTATCAAGGTTAAAATAACTGCAGTACAGCCTCACAGAATGGCAGGATTAAATTTACAGGCAGGAGAGGTGGAAAAGTGACTCAGCTGAGAATCTGTTGCTATTTTAAATGATTATTTTCTGTAGCAGTCTGGAGTGAAGAAGATTTCCACAGGAAGGACTATATGATAATCATTTCCTTCCTTCAGGATTCAGAAACTTGTGACTGTGCATGAAAGGCAACAGTAAATTTGAATATTTCTCACATTTGGTTTTAGACGGGGTTGTATTAACTATTGCAAGTGCTTGGTAGAGTTTATGATAGTATCAGGTACATTACTGAACTACTTCATCTGTCCTGACCAAATGCTGTCAGCAGGTGGAAAACTGCACGAGCAAGAGCTAGTGGGAATCTGGAAAACTGCTCTGGGTCCTTGAGATGGCACTTGGGGACCTCAGAGCAATGGAAAGTTTATTTTTGTTCCCCAGGACAGACTATTTTCAGGCAACGACGTTTGTATACTCTACACATCCATTATTGGTGGGCAAGGCAGCACAATGTGTACTGCTGGCAGATTTCTGCTCTTCTAGTGGGATGGACAGAGACATGAGGAAAGCTGTTAATAAATACCTGTTTAAAAGTACAGGTATTTATTAGCATATTAACAACCATTTTGCAGCATTACAGCAACCAGCAAAGTCAGCTGATGAAGAGTTAATGAAATAAGAATTGAATAATTTGAAGCTTTTTTCCTGCCATGTGATGCCATGGGATTGCAGGATATATTGTATCATTTTGGAAAGAAACCCAAAGAATTAATTAGCCAGAAGATTATTTGGCATCTACCCAGCAAGGACATGTGGGAAACTCAGTAAATTGAGAGTGGACAGCCTAGTCTCCCTTGTCCTGACATAACTTAAGTCCCATAACTAAAGGAGAGCAATTTGTATTTAGCACTACTGGAAATTGAGGTTATTCTTTGATGAGTAGTATACTATGAGTATGACATTACTGGATTCACACACAATGAGAAAAAGAGTTTCAAGGCTTCATTTTCATCATTCTCTCCATCCTTTCTGCAGCAGTTTGTAATCTTTCAGTGATCTCTTACATACAGGCTTTTCCAGATAAT
Source organism: Thryothorus ludovicianus (assembly GCA_013397245.1). Taxonomy (NCBI): domain Eukaryota; kingdom Metazoa; phylum Chordata; class Aves; order Passeriformes; family Certhiidae; genus Thryothorus; species Thryothorus ludovicianus. The sequence continues at coordinate 478,012 of VZTB01010301.1, read as the reverse complement.
TATTTCACAATATCTTCTTAATCAAAGAGAGAGGAGGGTTGGATAAGGGGAACTAGAAGCAAGTCATCCTGGACACAGACTGCAAAACATCAGCCTCCATTTTCACCAAGAGACAAGAGGAAATACCAGGGAAAAGCAGCTAAAGGTCATGGAATGGCACATTTTTTGTGTAGTTTACCAGAAGTATATGAAAACAGTTGTAGAGAGAATGGATAAATTATGTTTTAACTTTGGATTGAACTCATAATTTTGAAGAAAAAAATATCTACCTACCCTATTTATAGCCAGTTCTGTCACAATATTGTATGCTATTGCAAATTTATTAGCTGGCAATGTTTTCTAATAAATCAGTGTGCAAGCCATCCTTGTAATAAAGATGCTATAATGAGAAAGATTTTTGATTGAGCTCCTTTTCCTTGGGACTGTTTATCTCCTGTCCTGTTAGGAAATGTCTAAGTCTATATGCCCATATTCTGAGAGAATGAAATACCAGCATGCCAGTGGAAAGTTTTTGTTCATGTGGACAATGTTTCAGTGCTGGCGGCCTCTGCATAAGATAGGGTCATGGTTTTTTGACATACAAATGCTCAGCTGCCACCAGAGCATGAAACAATAAGGAATTATTATATATTATGTATGGCAAAACAGCTTTTAGCCAGACACATGAAAATTTAGCTTGGAAGCAATTTTGCATTCATTCTTTTGACAGTAATATTTGAGAAAAAATAAAGTGTTACTAAAAAGCATTGTAATTGTAAATAAAAAACCCTTGCAGATTTAGACACAAATGAATCTGTGTATTCCCTTTTGTCACTATGAATTTTTATTAATCTTCAAAGATTTAATAAACATAATAACATGAAGTAAGAAATCACCTTGCCCCTAAATGCAAATATTTAAAATTGTAAGACCATGAACAGGCTCATCAGTGAGTTTAACTATTGGAACTATTTTGTGAAATCTTAGAAATTGTATTACGAGAATGGGCTTAGGAAAATGATCATGTTTGAATCCATGGTAAAATTTAAATTCAAGTATTTTCACAGCTATGAGTGGCCATTCATTTCTAATAATACTGTCTTCTTTTCATCACCTTTTCTGAATGCTACAAAAAAATTAGTATTAAATTTGAACATGCCACTGGCAAACAAGGGATATTAACTATCAAATAAAATTCATGGTTCAAAAGTCGTGATTCTTTTATATTTTACACCCCTCCTACCAGCCTAACTTACAAAATTACCAGACATTGATTGCATGCAGAGTTTCACTACTGAATGTGGACCATTAATTGTTGGCAAACTACCTATTAAGCAGGCAGATTCATGAAAAAGTTCAATAAATAATTCCAAATTTTCTAGAAGGGAGATGTCAATCTTAACAAACAGGTTTACTCAAATTGCTTGCTCAGATGCACATGAGGGATTTCAGACAATGACAACTGAACACTGTGCTTCCCTTGTCACATTTCTTATTGCCTTCTTTTGCCTTGATTAGCAAGACAATGGAGCAAACTGCAAAGGATACAGTGGCTGATGGAGCCCAGAAAGGCACAGCCTTGTTGTACAAGATGTAAAAGGCACCAATCTTCTGACAGAAGGATCTTGACTTCAGTTCCCAGACACTTCATGGAAGAACTTATGCCACATCTTCATAGAAACAGCAATATGTTTATTTTCTTCATTTCTTACAGACTGGTAACTGAATAAAATTCCATCTGTACAAAGAATTGGATGTAATTAACCAGAAATCCACGGTGTGCATCAAAGAAAGGGAAGTAACTGTGAAGTGCATTAAATGCCAAAGTAATGATTACACGCACTAGGCCCAGATCTACACCAGTGGAGCTCCACTGATGACAAATGTTTCAGTTTTAAATGAACATCAGAAGCAGACCTGGGCTGATTTAATTCATCAAGGTGCTGTTCAGTCCTAAAGAGTGTAACTGTGAACAAGAGGCAAGGTAGACCAAGGGGGCCAAGTCAGCTCACTGTGAAAGTGGTGATAATAAATGTTTTCAGTTGCAATGGTGAAAGGGTTAAAGTTTCCCTGTTCTATGTGATATTGATAATTTTATTAACTTGTTTTCATTCCTTTCTAATGTTTTTGTTCATTTTTGGATTTCATTTTTAATATTTAAAATTCAGTTTTAATATTCTCCACAGGAATTTAAAAACAATCTTCTCTTTAAAACTTAATTGTAGCATTTGTTATGCCATAAAAATACATTTTACATTTTCAGAGCCAATTTCGTGAAGTAATTGGATAATAAATGAATAATAAGAACAACCAGACCCTTATTAACTTCTAAGTCACTAAAGTGACCTAACATTTTAGAAAGAACAATAACTTTTCCAAAAATGTTCCAGAATAGTGATTATAATTATAGTGCACCAAAACAAATGTATAAAACGATGCTGTCTTTCTTGGACAGTAGGATGGAAATTTGTAATTATTTACATTTTCCTCAAGCAGCATAAATGACCAGCATTTCTGTCCCAGGAGGAACAGTGCCCCCTCCCTCTGTAAGGGACAAAAACAACCATCAATAAGACTGATCCCTCCCCAGCACTGCCAGTCAGCCCCCCTGCGATGAACCCCCTTCTCAGCAGCAGGGTGAGGCACTGGCCAGTACTCTGGGTGCCCACCCTGGGGCCAGCCCGGGACAGAGCTGGTCAATCCAAACCCCCTACCCATTTCTGTTATTGGAATAAGGCCCCACAAAAGCTCAGGAGATGTCACCAGCCCGGCTGTCAGCAGTGCTTTAGCAGCACCACTGTACCAAGCGCAAAGGGCAGACTTCACATGGTTTCCTTGGTGCCAGCTCAGGAAAAGAGCAGATGCCCAAAGTGATATAGACCCTCCCCTGCTGCTTTCCTTCTAACAGAGATCCCCAAGGCAAGTGCTTGGCCTGAGCCAGGGTGCCTCAGAGAGCTGAGGCATGGCTGGGCTCTGGGTGCCCGGGGGATCCCAGGCAGGCGATATGGCAGGGCACTCACGCTCCTTCCCAAAGATGTTGGCAGAGTGCTCCCACACCCTTGGGACCTCCCACTGCAATAGGTACAGTTTATCACGATGGGCTTGTCCTGGCTGGGGTCAGGAGAGCCTCCCTGGAGCTGAACAGAGCAGCCCTGCCTGGCAGTGGCTGTGCCTTCTCATGTACCTGAAGAATGGCCACAAGTGATACCAGAGGACAGACATACTGCTCTGTGGTTAACACTGCACAAAGCACTACTCTGGCACCTCATACCACTTTACAACTTATTCAGATCTGTCAATCCATCATCCCAATCACCCAATGCTCTCTCCCTAATTAAAAAAATCCAGGTGAAATCTGGAGAGCAAGAAACTTGAGCGGCACGGTGGAGCCCCCAAATTATCTGTAATACCTTACAACCAAACGTAAGTGGGTACTCAGACAAAGTGTTGACTAAAGTTTTCCTATCACTTAATCAACTGGAAATCTCCCAGTACAAAATATCTTCTGTCTGAGTAAGAGCTGTTTTTAAGTCTTCTCAAGCAGTCCATGAGGACTGGATATTAGCCTGGTTCCGCAGTCCGTGAGGACTGGACGTCAGTCCAGTCTTTCTTTCTCATCCCAGTTCTCATCCCTCATGCTGCCACTGCAGTCCAGGAGGAGAATTCAAATGCATGCCAACCCTTAATCATGCCAGCAGAGCCTTTGAAGTCACAGAGGACTTAATTTTAAACACTTCTCTCCCACAGTTCTAAAATAGCCTCTGATACAATAAGCAATGAATGACCACAGCGTCTCTCAAACAGCACTGAGTACAGGGGTCGTGTCTCAGGCAACACAAACTTTGGAAAAGTTTGTTTTCGATGGGAGAAAGAGCACTGGCAAAGAGCACTGCTCTGACTGCATGGAGAAGGACTTTTTTTTAAGATCAAGTAAATACAATTCATCTCTTTCTCTGAAAAACAAAAAAAAACAAAAAAAAACCAACCAAACAAAAAAAAAGCAGCAGTCTTCCCGAGGCTTTCCTTTTCATACTTAGGTATAGTAGGTTGAAAACCAAGAGACAAAAAAGGACAGGTGACAACAATCTCAGCCCAGGACTATTGTGTTGGGCCCAGCTCTGCTGCCCCAGCCACAACACTTGGAGGAAGTGCCACACAAACAGAGGAAGCAGGATTCGGGCTGAGAAGGATTTAGTAACTGCATTACTACGCTCTCAGCACTGATGCCTGTAAAAGATAAAACCTGGGAAAAGACCTCGGGTTCCTACTCCTTATTGTTGCTGCCTGGGATTTAACTTGTATGTCTGAACTATGTACATATTTCACTGATTTAAGTGGGGTGCCATGAACATATTTATATGGGCTGAGACAGTGACAGGACTGCTGATGTTTACAGTAACAGGTTAGAGAGGCTTTGCCAAAGCATTCTTAGTTTTTAAAAGGATTGGTCCGACCCAGCCCCCTTCCCCCTCTCCATTGTTATTTTGTCTGCTGGATTTACGGAAGAAGGAAATGGTAAATTACAAGAAAAAAATAGCATTTATCTTGCCAGGACGTGTTGCTTTGAACTTGGATGATATTAACATATCAATCAGCTTCAGTGATATGTTAAACAAGGTTGTCCCTGGTTTATGGTTCACCAAAGCTGGGAGTTGAACCATAGCTTTGTCTGCATGGTGGGTAGGGAGCTTAACTCCACCCGTCTGAGTCCTTCACATGGACACACAGCACTGACACTGGGCACAGGGCATCATTTATTTCATCCGAGTTATGTTGACCCAAAATACAGTCCAGTTTACAATTTGATTTGGACTGCAATTTTGCCCAAATGAAGCAATTACATAGCCACAAATGCAGTGACTATGGCTGAAAATCCTTGAAGGATAAAAACACGGAACACAATATAATGTTCTGGGAATAAACTGGGAATATAATGACAGGCTAAAATCACTCTGTTTAGAGTAGTCGTGTAAGAGGAAATATTTTTGGATGACATTTCCAGTTCCCAATTAGAGCTTGGCCAATTAGATGGAAAATTAATTCAAAAAGGAAACATTAATTAGGTCTTGATATAGATGTTAATTCCAACATTTCATGAGGCTTCAAAGATTCATCTTCTTCCCGCCACCATTTCCTTACTATGGAATATTCATTATTTTACAATAACTCTTCAGGCTGGAGACAGCTTAATTCAACTACATTGCTTCCTTTGGGGAAAACTAAGGACTTGCTATTTAAGTGTTAAATGGCAGTACTGAACTGGATGCTGATTTGAACTGGACTGAATTGGATTCACCATACAAAGAAGCGTGCTGTGCATCAACCAACTGGGCTACATGGAATTCAGAACCAAAGAAAGAGCAAATAAATTAAGTAATTCACACAATTAATAGCTTAAAGAAAGATGTCTTACTCTCTCCCATCTTGCCTCTTCTAGGAAATAACAGACACTGAAATGGAGAAATACATATAAACAATATTTAATCTTGCTTGTTACTGCTTTTCCTCCCATATGTAAGCCAAGAGTGAAAACAGATCTCACTAAATAAATGCCATAAAACCAAACAAATAATTTAATAAACAGTAAAAATTCCCCCAAAGTAAATTAATCCTCAGGGCTTTAAATAAATAAAGACAATTTAACTCAAAAGTACATTTTTTTTCCTCAAGGAATTGTAAGCCAAGAGCTATAGCAAAATCTTGATGTAACCATAACCATAGCATCTACTATAAATAAGTTGCACACACATTATTGTTTGGAAAATTAAATCAGCCCTTGGAAAAGTGCTTTTACTTACTATGTTTACAAGTAGTAAAACTCTACAGTTAATCAGCAGACAGACATCACAAATACATTTTGAACACTCAGACTTACTACCCACACTTTCACAATTAATTTTTACATTCATGAAGTATTACAAACTAATAGGAAAACAACTGCAGTTAAAAAATAAAAATGCTGTAAGTTCAAAGCCCAGGATCATAGCACAGTAATAATTTTTGGAAGTGAAGAGAGGGGAAAACCCCAAATATTCTGATTTAAGAAAACAACTAGCTACAGAAAATGAAGTCCAGTTTCCTGTGGCTTTGTGTCTTGTGGTTGAATTATCTTGTGTCTAATAAGATGCAAATTCTGATTGAAACTTTTCCTGAGGTTAAGGCATCCATTGGCTCCTTTTCCCTCCCATGGAGATTTTTTGATGTCCAGTAATAATGTTTGGCTCAAAATGAAGCCTTTCCCTCATTGGAAAAATAAGTCAGACCCCTCAACTGTACTAGTTTTCACTAAACACAGAACTAACTTTTGTAAAGGTTCCTGCACCAAATAAACATAAATTAGTCAGCAAATTTGAGGATTGCACAATGAGAGATTCAGATTAGATATTATAAAAAAAAATTCTCTAGGAGAATGGTTAGGCATTGGAATAGGCTTTCCAGGGAGGTGGCATAGTCACCAGGTCCAGAAGTGATCCAGAGGCATCTGGATGTGGCCCCTGGGGATATGGTTTAGTGGTACCATAGTGGTACCACCTTGATGGTTGGACTAGATGAACTTGAGGATCTCTTCCAAACTTGACAAGGGTGTGATTCTGCGAGATTCAAAAGTTACAGAGGCCTGAAAGACAGGCACCTGAGCAGCATGACAATAATATGTATTTCTTTATGAAGCAAATAAAAGTGAAAGTAGTTTGGGTGCACTTGCTTTTGTCTCAGATCAAGTTTTTTCTCTCTAAATACCGAGTTTTCTTCACATGCTAATTTTGTATAAACAAGGTATGCATTCTTTTTGTAAGTAAGAAAAACTGTAGTGTAGCGGGAGAAAGGAGTCCGGCAGAGGTACAACAAGAGAGGAGATTAAAAGATCTGCTAGTCAGTGCAGATAATTCTGGTAATGAGGCTAAGAAAACATTTTTAAGAACATATCTTGATGTGCTTTATTGCCATCAAAAATCAGGCCTGAAATAAGTAAATCTTAATTCTACAGTCTTCAGAAGTTCTTTTGTACTTAAAGTAAAATTGATTTAAGTGGAGAACAAAATTTCTAGGGCAATGCCAAAAAGGATAAAGGAGGACATATCTTCTGCTTCAGCTTTTCCTTATCTCTGTATTCAAATCATCACTTTGGCATTTTTGACTTGGGGAAAAAAACTTCTCCTTGCTCAGCTTTTGCCTAAAATGCAGTTGCATCCTTTATTGAGAAGAGCATGCAGAAGGATGAATGGCTATATTCAATTCTGAAAGTGCTTTAATAAAACATCTCTATAGCAGGGTAAAGGCTGTACAGCCAAACCTTGCCAGCAGCTCCTCTGCTATTGCAGGGCAGCAGTGGCACTGCCCCTCCTGCTCTCCTCTGTGACAGATCACCCAGAGGGTGAATATCCATTTACTGTTAAGTGTGGATGAGGCCTCAAAGACCTTCCATGACAAGTCAAAACAACACCAGGATCTTATTTGCCTATTCAAAAAATAATTTAGTGTATGCTTTTAAAACTAAAGCCAGCAGATGAATTTAAAGATGTATTTCATCTGGTGACACAAATTTTACAACAGGGAAGGATTAACAAATTTGTAAAGATATCTCTTTGTCACAAAAATTTCCACTCTTGTCTAAGTCTAACAGGTTTCAGCTATGTTTCCCCAGAAAAAGAACCAGAGGTCATGTATATTGCAACTACGGTTTATCTCAGTCAGTAAACCAAATTATTTTTTGCATCCCTCTCTTCACTTTTTCCCTAGGGAGATAATTCCTTCTGGGACTGTTCACTCACAGAATCTGGCTGAGATCTAGGGATATATTTAAAAGTCCTTTATATGAATCCTCAAGTCAGAATTAGCTCACACAGGGATGCAGAAGTAACCCACCAGATACAAAAACCTTTAGTCATCAGCTCAACTCTGTTGACATTTTTCCATCCAGCTTCCTTTGAGAAGAAGGAATCTGATGAGTTAAGGCACAAGTTTGAGACGAGTCTGTCACTGAGTATAGAAACATACACAGGGATATAAATTTAGGCACACAAGTCTTCTCTCTGATGAATCTGAGGTGGCATTTGGCTCTCCATTCAGGAACCTCTAAAACACATCTGTAATGGCATTTGATCCTTCTTGAGGCAACTACATCTGGTGCCTTCAGTAGGGAAGAACAAATGAGATATTCAAAATATCATCTACTTAAAAAAACTTGGCCTCAGTGGCCCAGAAAGGTCATGGAAAAAATTTAAACCCTTCACATACTTTTTGCTGAGGTTTTAAAACCAGTTGTTGGAAATGAGCACCTGAAGGACTGTACTTTTCATATGCTGTCTGCAAAGAACCAGCAAGTACCAGTGACAACCTCCATAGTCTTTGATGGCGCTCATCTGACTGGAAGCCATCTCTTGATCCACCTGGACCACCTAAGCCATGAGAGGAATCAGACAGCACAGATTTTCCATGTAATTTACCCAAGATTTTAATTACCAGCCAAACCAAACCGGCAGAGGGTTCAGGAAACACACAATCCACTTGGGAATTCAGCACCTGCCTGGTTCAAAAAGCACACACAAAACCACATAATTTTATAGGTTTCAAAAAGAGGATGAGGATGAAAAGTAATAAACATTTGATTGCTTTTCTTCCAGAAAATCTCTTTTTCCAGAAAATTTCTCTTATAGCTGGATTTTAACACAACTACCATAGCAGACTGTAACTTGGGGTCCATTTTCTGCATTCTCTGCAGAGACAAGACTGACAGAAGTTTGATTTTCTTTCTGAGAATATAGCCCATACTGTGCAATTAAGGACTCTATGGGAAAAAACATGTAAATGTCATGAACATGGAAGAGACAATGTAACAGAGACAAATTATTTCTGATATTTTGTTATTTTGTAGTGCTTGACTTGGAAGCTGAATAATGTAGGTTTTACACGCAATTCCATTAAAGGAAAAAAAAAAAAAAGAGGGACAGAGTACTGGAAAACTTCATGAGTAGTCATCAGGTCCCAAAAGCTCAGATGCACAGCACAGCCTACAATTGTCCTAATCTGCTTGAGCATTTGGTGACACAGTAGAAGACAATTGTCTATGCCCAGCCACGGGAGGGAGATGAGACAGAACTTTAATGAGTATATTTCAAAGCTATTTGTTAGACAGCAAATGAAAGATGAAAGTTGGGAAAGCACAGTTCAATCACAGAAGAAAAATGTATTTTCCTTTTGGAAAACTCAGTTGTTCTTGCTCTCCCTGGCTTGTCTCTCCATCCCCACATCTGTTCCTACTTACTCTGCGCCCATTTTCTCAGTGGGAAGCATCAGACAATCTTTACTGCAGGCACAAATATCTGATCCAAGTGTCTTCGAGGGAATACATTCTTAGTCATGCTTCTACTCTACTGGGTGTCCTTACTTTACATGCAAGTCTGGGTCCACATGGGTCCCAGGCTTCGACTCAGCAAAATATTTATGCAGGAATCTCGCAGTACAGAATGCTTAACTCCCCAAATGTCTAGTACACATTTAATTTTGAGAATTCATTCCACTTACACTGGCAGGAGTGCAGTGTTTGTCACTGCCTACTCCTAAACTGGGGCGTGAGACTTGCATATTGCACTTATTTGTGACACTGACAGCCAAAAATGCATATTAATTATACAGCAAATGTAACATTTCTGTTTTTTTAAAAAAATTGAAGTTGGCAAGAAAGACTTAATTCCCTCATACTTTCTCCAGATGAATTTATAATTGTCTCCCTTATTTTGTTACACACTCAAAACTCAGAGCAAGACTTTGTCTGACTTGTGACACTGTTGTGGATTCTCTTGTGTCCCTTGTGTGTCACCCAGGAAGAACCAGCGAGCCCTTGGGGACCTCCTTCTCTCTCCTTCACTGACTTTCTCCCAGGGAAGGCTCCTTACCCTCAGCCCTCTAGATGGCTCAGGTGTCCTTTACAGACAAAGCAGACCACAAACACTTTGATGAAGTGGGTAAAGATGCCCAAAAACACAACACTCTTATTTGCCTATTGCTTGTGGATAAAGAATTGTGATCCATGGGAGGAATAGAGAACTGGCACAGATAGGGAAACAACATCATAAGGCCAACAGGTTGCTATGCAAAATAATACTTAATGGGCAATTCCTGTAAGCATTTTCTGTATTAAATAATTGAAATTAACCTGTTTCAACTACTAGGAAGATTTTAATTCAGTTCTAAATGCAAGTTTTCAGCATGCAGTGAAGCCACTAAACATAGAAAATCATTGGTCAGAAAATCACAGCTCTGCAAGAACAGAACATTGTTGCCAGCTCTTCTTTTTTTTTTTTTCTTCCCAAGGAGAAAAGCAGCTGATATAACAGGATGGGACATTTTCCACTCAGAAAACATGCATGCTCAGGCAGGCTGGAGGACTGTGTAAAACAGGCAGCTGTGGAGAGATGAGTAAGTCCCATCCATTCAGAGATAAAACACTTTTTTTTTTTTTTTCTTTACATAGGGTAGTCTAATGTGGAAACTGCCAATTCTTCTCCTCTCACTACTTCTTTGATGTTCATTTGCTTTAAAATTTTTCCCCATGATGAACAACAGAGATTGCCAGCAAGTATTTGCAAGCTCAGCAGCAAAGCAGAAGGAACTGAAGATTTGTTGCTCCAAATGAATCCTTGAAAATTACTGTCTACAGTCATTCTCTTCTGTTTGCTCCACTTAGTGAGTTAAGGGATAAAGGGAAGTAACCCAAGTATGATGGCAATAGCTATAATAATAATAATAATAACTCATTACTGTTAGTAAAACCTCTGTTGGGGGCATGTAAGTGTGCAAAGTATCACTCTGAAAGGGATACTGAAGAAGGCATATTTATTTCCTCACAGGCTGCCTCATTTTACTAATATATTTTGGGTTTTGACAGCATCACCGATTTTTGATAGCAAATTTCAATGCCATCAAAAATACCACAAGAACAGTGAAAAGTGTACCTGAAGCAGTACACTGACTGTCTGTGAGGGTGGGATGCTTTGGGAGGAGTGCAAGAACAGAGTTAGAATATTGGAAGGTGGCAATATTCCCCCCGGACAGACTGCCCATCACAAACCATCACCTACGTTGCACATGATGAGCACAGAGAGCATGACCTGCTCCTTCAGAAATCAGCCATTCTGGGAGCTCCCCTCGCCTGAGATGTCCCTTGCCCGCGGCAGGAGAGCGGGTGGCGGCACTAGGTGGCACTGGAAACCCTGCGGTTAAGGCAATTTTCGTGTTATTTTGAGCTTTAAGCGCCATCTGGCGTTATTGTCGGCTTTTTCTTGAAAAGTCTGGTTATGACACCCTGACACTGGCAACCTCCACTTTTCATGCTTTACAATAAATATACATAATTAGGTATTAAAACGGAGTACCATCGGGTTTTGCTGAACAGATTAGTATTTCCCCTCCTTTCTTGTAATACTTTTGGAGAGGAGTTAAATATCACTTATCAATTCTGATTTTTAGCCAAAAACATTTAATCAGAGTTTTGGCTTAAAGGCATGAATGTGCTGCCAGATGCACTCCTGCTTCTGGATGCAAGAGCGTTTCTATGCCCTTTCCTTCACAGCCCCTTGGCTTCTCCTCCTTTAGGCTTCCTCTTGAAAACTCAATCAAACAGGTAAGACAAATCAGAGAGACTGCCATGGGAGGCAAGAGCACAAAGATCAAACAAACAAAACCACTCATCCATTCTTCCAACTCCCGTCCACCCTGCCCCCCCTCACAAAAAGAAACACCAAACCAAAACAATAACAAAGGACTAGTCCTTCACAAAAATCCCCAAAGCCTGGAATGTATCTAATCATCAGTCAAGATACTACACATGAATGCTAACCATCTAGTAAGGCTTTTCTTCCATGCAAGTTTGTTGCAAATCTTTTCATTGCTGTCTCCATTCTTTACTTGTTTGGCCTGAAATGCTTCAGTAACAAACAACTTATTTCATATCCCTAGAATATTCCTTCTGGATAGAAGAGTGTATTATTTGTGTATGTAAAACCCTAGATTCTGTTTTGCCATTTCCTGGTCAACATCCAACCTATGTTGAAGGCAGTGTGCTACAGGTACACATTGAGCTTCCCAAAAGCAGGCATCTGTTTCACATTTTGAAAGACTCTTGAACTATTGTAAAGGCTGGGAGGGAAGGAGGAGGCTTCTTTGTCTTGCTCATGTTAAGGCTAACAAAGAGAGTTCCTTTCCATTTCTTTAGGAGCACACAGTGGATTTTGCCTTTTGCTACTACCTCGCAAATTGATGCTGTAAGAAGAAATTGCCCACAGAGTGTGACAAGGAGAAACAGCTCTGGCTCTAGGAGCTGGTGGGTGACTGATGCTGGGGTAGCAGCTGAGTAAACCACTCCAGACCCTGTCTGCAGACAGGGCAGGGGACTCCACTGATTCCACCTTCAAAGGCAGAAGGGCTAACTTGCTCTTCCTGGCATTACCAACACTGGCACACTAAAGCCAAAACTCAGATTACCTTTGTATAACTTGCCAACAATTCATTTACCCTGTTATTATCCAACATCCCATCACCTGGGGGCAAGGATGGAGGGGGGTGGCAGGTAAACACCAGGGCATGGGGTGGGCACTTCTGCAACTGCCAGACCAAGCAGGTTAGCCAGGGGAATTCAGAAAGGAGTGTGAAAATGGCTGACCTACCCAAAAATGAATCCTCTCACAGACATAATGAAGACAGAATTTGCATTAGAAATTCATACAGCTGTTTGGAGAGGGGAATGTTGCCCTTAGGGGCAAATCCACTCCCTAACACCCAGTCTTAGCGTCTCCCTCATGCCTGGCCAAGGTCCTCCCCCTCATGAGGAAGAATCCTGCCCCCGAGGCGCCTAAGCAACAGTGGAGCAATCCTGAGGAGGCTGCTTTATTAAATTAAATGTCCTCGTGGGAGTATGCAATTCAGGGTTCTTTTCTTCCTTTTTTCTTTCTTTTTTTTTTCCCCTCAAATGAAGTTCCCTTCTCACAGAAGAGAGTTTCACTTGGAAAAATGAATTCTGTGTGGAACGATTCAAACTGAACATTGTCTCTTTGTTCCTTTTTTAAAGTCAAGTTGCATAAAAAGTAATACATTTCCAAAATCAGATTGTCTCCTCCTTCAGACCTGATTATTTACTCCAAGTTCATCATTAGGATAGTGTAATGTGGATCCATGCTTTAAGCAGGATTCTCCAGTGAAAACAATGAGTGTTCTGCCTTCTGCCTAAATTAATAACACAACATGTCCTGTAGAAAATAACTAAAAGATAAATCAAGCCAAGTTAGTTTCATCTAGGCTAAATGTGGGAGCTTTGCTTTGAAGTAAGAACATAGCAATTTGGTCTTTTTCTGTTCTAAAAGAAATTAATTTGAGAAACATATCCAAAATAATCAAGATAGGCAAGCCTTTTGTATATAAGTTACCAGGACTACATCCCTGAAGTACAAATGAGGATTCTTTGCAGCTTTAATATCAGGTTTTCTATACAAAATACTCTGCATAAACTCTCAAATCCAGTATTCCTCTCTACTTTTTGTAATTAGTTTTTTTGTTTTGTTGGTTTTTTTTTAGCTTTAGTCGGTGTAACTCATTAACAACACACTCCTTTTGCCTATTTTGTACTATTCTGCTCATGCTAGACTACAAAAATAAATAACAATTTTGTAGAAGCAGCTTAGGAGGTCTGTACTTCTCTAAAGTACTTGCTTTACATGGTGCATCTGCACCACAAATAAACAAAAGAAGGAGGTCACATCATTGTGCCCCTGTGTGGCTCCAGTAACAGGACTTTGGACTATAGTCTGCACAGGTGTGGGCACCACAACGGTCACTTTTAGACTGCATTTCAAGCTTGTGTCCCAGCACACGTTTAAACTCAAACTTGCTTCATGTCCAAATAATTTCAATATTAACACCCAAAACAGAGCTTCAAACAGAGATTTGGAGTCAGACTAGTCTTTAGTCCAGATTCAAACATGTTAACATGCAGCAAAATTACACAAGGCAGAGAAGGCAGTGCCTTCTAAAAAAGGCTGGTACCTGCAGCAAGGATAGGTAGGCTGCTGAGCTGTACTTCAGAACTCAGACACACAGATGAGAAAAGGCATTTTGTTTCATGCAGACCTCTGTCTCATGTTCTACCCACAAAGGTAAGGAAGATACAGTCTATGCGGCCCAAAATTTCTTAGGAAAAATGCATTTTGTTAAGTAAGTTCTATTTTAACCTAATGGCCACCTCCACGTCTCTAAGACAGTCCCAATGCTGAGATTCTTTTCACAGGACAGAAGAGACAATCAGGCTGTGAGAAAAGCTTTTCAGCCTGCCTTTGTTCATTATATCTTTTCAGCTCTTGAAGGAGCTGAGCAAAGTGGCAACACCTGTTACGAGAAGAGAGCGTACATCAAAAACAGAAAGTGTGAACTTCTCTTCCTACCAATCTGTTCTCACTACCTGTGTTCTACCATCTTGTATTTATACTGCTTAGACATTTGACATGGCGATTTGTGTTTTTTTCATCTAGTTATGTTCTAGACTTTTTTTATAGAATAACTTCACATAGAGCAACTTCACTCAGCTGAGAGAGAGGGTGTACAAATAAAATTTTCACTGCACTGTAGACTGGAAGTATGAAGGGAGGTCACACCTCATTTACCCATGCTGTGCAAAGCTCTTATTCATGTAGATACGGTCACTGATGCAGAGTGGGCTTTAAATAACTTGTTAAGAAGAAAATTGCTATCAGAAAAGTAAACAAAATTACAAATTTCTTGACTCTTCAGCTTTGCTGAGGATCACAGCCTCTTCCTCATGCTCTCCTCCAAACATAAAAGGCACCTTTAACATTCTTTGTCATGTAAAAATTGAAATTAGTGTGAGACTCCAGTAACTTGTCTCACTGGCTTTTTAGGGCATAAATACCTCTTCTAAAAAGAAGAAAAAGGTCAGATTTGTTAAAGACTTCACTCTACTCATGACTCCCATTGCAATGTAATGACTCCAGGAGATAGGTCTTCAGTCCTAGTGTTAAGGAATGCGATTTGAGCCGTTGCCGGTACAGACATGTCACTGATGCTACTAAAACAAAACTTGAGCTAAAATTTGTTTCAAGTCTTTACTTGCTTGCAATGGAAAGTTTGCTGGCAGCTGTTGTCATCATTAGCCTTGTGGCAATGTTTTTTTCTGAAGTGCCTTGTGTCTTATTGAAGCTTAACGCTTGTTAAGTTGGGAGGGGACTTTGGGTGATCTGCCAGCAGCAGACAATAAAGTGTTCTTTTCTCCTGTTGTAACAGAGTCATAAGTTTTGGTTTATGGATAATGGCAGCTACACACAGTAAATTAAAACACACACAAAAAGGAGGAAAACATGAGGGCTTTTCTCTAAGTAGTCCATTTAGTCTATTACAGGCTCCCCTCGGGTTTTAAACGCAACCATAAAAGCATTCTAATTTTTCACCATTAACTATTTTATTTTCTTAGTAAGCTAAGAGCAGGCACTTTTATAGCAATGTCCTCCCAGCTTTACAAACTTTGAGCAGCATTACTATCACCTTCCTTTGCTATGGGTCCCTAGACACACAGGGAAAGGTGTGATCTGGAGAACACCCCTTTCTCCCTGCACAGCTCTCTGAGAAGGAGCTGAAATTCATCATCTGCTAGTACGCTGTCCTCTGGTTTTGCCTTCTCACTGTGGATTGCTGGGATGGATGGTGGTCTAGCTTTTAAATATGGATCAACTACATCATCTTTATCCTTTAAACTGACACAGGGCTGTATCTCAAAGCATGCCAGGAATCCCAGGAGAGAGCCACTGAGGGAAATCGCGCAGCCCAAAGCAGAGTCAAGTACATTGGTTCTATGCAGTGAAGCCTCACATATGGCTTAGGGAGGTCTGTCAGGACCATGGGACCCACTGCAGGACATCTGGCATAAAACACCAGATGCAGCAGAACCACTTAACTTCACCAGCTTCTGTGCAGAGGCCCTGTAATATGTCCTGCAAGCAGATGGAGAGGTACTATATCACTGTACAGAAACACACAGCAATCTCAGACTGTTAGGTTCAAGTTTAGGTTCATTATTCTAAAACAGGTCCTGTGAAAGCTAATCAGATTAAGATAATTAAAAAGGAACCAGGCACCTTCAGCAGAAAAAACAAGACCAGAAGTCCAAGCAAGGAGCAGCATGTTTTTGCCCATTGGTTGTGGTTTTCCTTGTTTGCTCAAGTTACCAGAGTCCTTGAAGTTACATGGAGAAAGCATGCCCAGATACTGTTTTAGCAGTATGATGAAACTGAACTGTAAAGAAATCTCTAAAGTTTGTGAGATTTTACAGAGAGCTCTGTGGGTAGGTCCCGGGCTGGAGACACAGGTTACGTAGGGAATTCTGTTCCTTACAGTAACTCCAGCTCCTCAGGGCAATCTTGGACTTGTCACTTCAACTCCTTGTGTCTTCTCCCCTCCTTCACATTGCAGCCACAATGATGATGCACTGCTGCCTTTCCCCTTCCTGCCTCACCTCCTGGAACAGGAGCTCCTCAGGAAGCAAGTGGCTGGCAGCTGCTTGCAGGGACCCAGCCTGGCAGAGCAGGGCCACCAGCAGCAGGAGGGTGTGTGTGTGGCACTCCTGTGTCACCACAAGAGCACACACAGCAAGGTTCAATGTCCCTGCCACTGTGCAGGCAGAAAGACAGCAGGCAATAACCACCCTCTGCACGCCTAATAATTTAAAGGAGGTAATTGCCATACATAACTTAAACCTTATGGGTAATTCAGGAAAGTGGAATTAATTAACTACCTTGGCAGTTGGTCTTGATTGCTCTGCTAGGATGTATTATAAAACATATAAACATCACAGAAGTGTTGTTCTATTTTTCATGCTTTTTAACAAACTGAGGAAAATACTACCAAATAGGAAGCCAACATCTTTCCTCACATACATTCTGCCTTAAGTAATCATCTCTTCCAGTACAGATCTGAGGCAAGAGCATTCCTGCTTATTAGCTGTCTTCCAGTTACACAGGAATATGAAGAACAGAAAATTCCACTTGTATTACATCTGTTTTCTTAAGTGGCCAGTGCATACACCTTGCTCAATTTAATTCTGGAATCTCAGACCCAGCCAGAAGCCAGCTAAGTCTCCTCAAGGTCACTCACTCACCTGGCAGTCTTTTGCCAGGTTCTTTGCACTTGTATCTTTTCCTGATTTTCCTTCATGGTGTTTGTGTGTCTTTTGATCTTTCCAAATATAGAACAAGGTAACCTAACAGAAAAAAAAAATAAGGAAAGGAACAGAAATGCCATTTTAGCATGTGTGATGACAATTTCATCAGAATTTCTCTGGAAGGCTTGCAGTCTGATCTTGTAGCAACAAACATCTCAGGTTGAAGCCTTTTTCTTATTCTGACCCAAGCATTTGCAAAAAATGTGCAGTCTTGTATCTTTTTTTTCTAATAGGATCTAGATTTTTTTTTAAAGTATATTTCACACATCAGTTTTCACTTAGGTATTGAGACAGCTGGCTGACCTGATGGAATTGCAGAGATCTCGGCTGAACTGAGTATTGTCTCCAAGTAAAACTAAGGTAATGGCTGCTCAAAATTAGGCGACTTCCATGTTCTCAGTGGCAAAGCTTTATAAAGAGACTAGACTAAACTGCTGTGCCAAGAGAGAGGTTATGTCCTTTTGCTTTTGAAGTGTCCCTAAAGCTCAGGTTTAGGAATCAGGGCTTTCCTCTGGTGCTAGAGCTCTGTAAGCAGCAGTAGCATATGTATTTCAAACACCAGCCACTGCTGAAAGACAATGAACAAAGGGCATGCAAAAGGGAGGAAAGGACTCAGAGCCAAATTCTCTCAGGTCACATACCAGGTGAGATGACACTAGTTCAGGCTGTTCACTTGTCCAAACGAGGCCCTACTGCCATCTGCCCACATATTTCTATCTTTCCGGTGTTGTTGCCACAGCAAGTCCTTCATTCTTTTGAAAAAAAAAAAAAAAAGGCCACCTGAACTATTGTATGTGTATTGATTTGGTTGATTTGCTGCCTGTGTAACTCAGAGCATCATTAATCTGATACAGAGAGCACCATTTGAAAGGCTTTGACTAAGTACAATATCAAGTGTCACCCTGGGCTTTAGAGTACAAAAAGTACAGATACCACAAACAAAAGGGCTGTATTCACCCTGGTTTAACTCTTCCAGCCTTGCTAAAAACTGCCATAATGTGGTTATTCTGGAGCAGAATCAGAGGAAAATCCGAACCAGAATAGAAATGGGAGAAAGTTGCTTGGATAAAGATGTTTTCTTGATTTCTTAAGAAGGTTGTTTGATTGATATCACTGAAAATGCCAGATGATTAGAAAAATCCACGTTACTGTTTTTCAGATGTTGGAATTGTCTGGTTTCTGGATAGCAATATGCTTATCAAAGGTGCTAATCACTTTCTGCACAAAAATAAGAATAATTTCTCTCCAGAAAATTAATATGCAGGTAGCCTCCAGACAGGACCGGTGAACTGCTTCGTAAGCAGTTCAGTAACAATATAAAGCCCTGAGAGTATATTTAGAGAAAGTAGCAGTAGGCATTTGCTTTCACAAGAGAAAAACTTTCAAACTCAACTACACTTTGTGTTCTTGTCCAAATTCCTTCCCCTCACCTTTATTCAGGTCCATGCTTCTATTGCCGTGTCAGCTATCATCCTTGCTGTTCCCATGCTCTCCTTCTCTTATTCTCAAAAATCGCTGTCAGCTGCTGCCTTTTCCAACAAGATTTAACAACTACAGCACACAGAGCTACTGTACAGGCTGCAGGTCACCAGTCAAGTGCTTTGGAGTATGCTCTGTGATCCCCCATGGATTTTCAGTATGTTTTCCCTGTTCCTACAACCCACACATATGCATACAGAAGAGATAAACTAGTTCATTATGTCAGCTGAAAAAAAGCAAAATCTCCAGTGCAAAGGGCTGTCACAAGCCTGAAGCAAAACAAAACTCAGCACCCTGTCCAGCCTTCCTGCCCTTGATCACTCCTGATATTACTCACCCTCAGGGGCTCAGTCTAACCTTTATGTCGTGCTTGTTGTAGACAGAAACTCCTACAATTTTACTGAAGCTAAATATTATTTGAATTTTCAGTCATTCAGGTGTCCTTTAAAAGAAACTTTGCAAGGCAATTCAATGACTTGAACATTGTCCTACCAATAAAATCCTTTTTATGTTGAAAAGGGTATTTTATGAATGACAGAGCCTGGGCTGGATCCTGCTTTGTTTTTAAGCCAACAAGGTGGTGGAGGGCCTGGGTACACTTGAGCTTTCAGGTTTTTATACAGCCCAGAAATGGGTAAAACATGATCTAGAAACTTTAAATAAGGTGAGAGGGGGAAACCAAAGCAACTGTGTTCAGTTTTTAAACCAGTTCCAGTGCCGGTTGTAATCAACCCCATGTGCCTTGAAATTCACTGAGACCAGAATATCTTTTTTTGTGTGTGTGTGTGCTATTCCCCTGGCTTAGCACTGCAAAATGTAAAAAAGAAAAAAAATTATTTTCTAAATAAACTGATGTTGTTGCTGACCCAGGTAGACTACCTAAGACAAAAAAACAACTTCTCTCTGTCACTGAATTATTGTTTCTTGCTGACGTTAAGAAAACAACCTGGAGATTAGCCATTGATAAATGGTTTCTATTTCCCCAAAGGTTTTTCCCCGTTTTACGCTGCAGTGTAGACAATCGAGCCTATGTCAGATTGTCAGTAACGCGTGACAGTGGTTTCCTCTAACAAACAGGCCATGTTCCAGTCTGCACATTCCAATTCCATTAATCCTTGTACTACTTTGTGTTTAAAATGTAAGTAGCATAATTGGAAAAACAATAAGGATATCATCTGAGAAGTAAGTATCTAAGGGTGCAGAATTCTTAGAAAACAGTATTGCTGACACTGGACTGTCCCTGGGCTTCTCAACATGTAGAGAAGATGAGATCTTGACACCACCTCAAGAACAGGTTAATGTAATTCACATGTGCTGACAAAAGTCAGGAACTGAGGGTTTAACCCCTGCTGCTGCAGTGAAGAAAGCAGAAGCAACAGATTGCTCCTGCAAAGAGCAATCATCCCTCCTTCCACTCTCCTCCCAAAATAGTCACCATTCATCTATTTTGCTGGCTTTTTGCTGAGGAGCTGGATAGCTGGCTGTAGTTGTCCCTTCCAGCTCAGGCATTCAGGCAGCAGCATCCTTGCCAGCCCAGTTTATGAAACAGGGTGACCCATTTCACTCCTTGGTTCTGTGTGCCCCCACAGACTAAACGGAGACAGTCTTTGAAGAGTCCTAAAACATAAAACCTAAAAAGCAGCAAATTAGTGAAAGGGGAAAGCAAGACTGGACAATTTCCTCACACACCTACACTGAGATCTTCCATTTCAGGATGAAAAATTATTCTATGCACTTGTCTTAGTTTGAAAGACAGGTATCTACTAGGGAAGGAAGGAGCCTCTATGGAATGGAGAATGTAAACCCCCTCCCTCTGAATTATTATAATTTTGAAATTAAAGGGTTTTTAGTCAAAGATATGAGGATAGGAATAACAGTTTTTTACTAATATGTATAACAAGGTAAATAAAACAAAATAACTATGGCAGTAACAACAAACAGAGCTAGGGCTTCAGTGATGGTCTTTTTGGCTCTAGGCACTTTTCATTTGGTGCAGTTACTGTCACGGCCGGCAGGAATGAGCAAAAATCCCAGGGTGATGGACGAGATGTATCAGAAGCTCAGTGGTGGAAGCTGGAGCTGCAGAAAGTGCCCCGGCAAGGCAGGAGGGTGCGGGTTCCAGCGTGGAGAAACCCAGAGCAGAAGCGAAGGAAGAGCGGCGGCCCGGGTGCCAGCCGGGCAGGGAGAGGCGCGGTTCAGGATTCAGGGGCACACGAGCACATGGGGACGGGTCCCTCAGGGCTGAGCCCAGCGGAGCCGGTGAATTCTCCCCGCAGTAAAGGACAGCCCGCCGGCCTCCTCGAATGCCGAAGAGCGAGAGGGCAGCTGGCCCAGCCCCTGCTTCTCACCTGTTTCTCTTCCTGCAGTGTCTCTGGCCCTCCAAGAGAAATTTCCCGAGAGAAAGTTTAGCCAGATGCCACATTCTTGACTTCAGCCACTTCTTTTGTCTTTTTTTAAGTACCCGTAAGTACTCATAAGTATCGAATAACTAGTTTTTCAGCAACTTACAGGAAAAAAAAAAGTGAAAAAAAAAAAGAAAAAAAGAAAGAAACTCAATTCCCAACTACCTCCTTAATGAAATAACAATCCCTTAATTTCAAACACAGAAGCCTGCTTTAACAGTAGCAGAGCCTAGATCAATACCTTAGATGTGGTTTAACACTTCATGCTTTTGTTTCACTGCCTTTTAAAGCATAACTCAAATATGAGTGCCTGATATTTGTTCTTAGAATTAATTATATTCCTGTATTTGCTTGAATACAAGCCAGAAAGTAATGAACTACAGACCTGAGTGTCAGAAAAAAATATGTGACCGAAGGTACAAGTGCACTATTCACATCCTTTAAACTGCTGGGGTCGGTAAAAGTGTTCTCACATTTAGCTCACACATTTTCATTTACTGAATTAAAAAAGCATTTGTTGGTAATTTCTTTGTGTTCTTTTAGGTTCCTAGTTTTTTCCTAGTGTGCTGCCATTTTACAGAGCATACTGTCTGGCTCTGACTGCATATGAGTCAGCCCAGCTTTAAGAAGGTAGGTGGAGAATTAGTGTTTGGGCTAGGTGAGGAGAGTGATAGTTGTTTCCCAGTTAGTGTTGACTAGAAGTAATTTTATTGGGAGCATGGGATAGGCATCCTCAGAAATGTAGTTGTGTTGATTCTAGAGGGTGCATCAGAATGTTTTTTCTAGGTGTTGTGCCCAGGACAAAATGGTTTCACCACTGTGTTCTGATTTTACATTTCTAGATGCTTATATAAGAAAAACACCTTGCTGATTTGCAAACAGAAATACCTGAGGCCTCCACACTGTATGAGTAAGTCACTTTTTTAAACTCTAGATCAAATTCCAATTATTTCACTTTCAAAAAAGCATCTGTTAAAACATTTCTTTCCTAAAGAAGACCATATTGCAAGAACCTGCACTAAGGATGGTTAAGACAATTCCTTTCAGATAACTGAATTACACAGCACCCAATTAAATTACACTCTTTACCTATACAAGCACCAATTTAGAGGACATGCTCCAGGTCAGCCTTACTAACTTTGCTGCCCACTTTTTGCGAATCACGGAAGAATACAAATTAATCTCATGAGTGGGATATGAGCAAGCTTCAGTGGATAAAGTCCCAGCTATGAAAGGTAACCACTGCCAAAATGACTAGGGAACACCATCAGAATTCACTAGTTAGTCCACTTTGACAGTAGGATACATTGATACTTACTATAAGTGTTTGTTCAGAAGGGACTAGGGCAAGGCAGCCAGTGTGCTGTAAATTCACACTTCAACTTACCTGTCTCTAATCTGCCTGTGTCAGACACAGTGATGAAAGATGAGATTTTAAACTGATTACACTGAGCAAATCCAAAAAGTCGTCTGATCACTGAAGTTCACATTCAAAACCAAACTTCCTGTCTTAGCTTAGCTGAATCAGAATGGAAGTCAAAGTAAGTGACTGCAGATGAACTTGGTCTAATTTAAGTGAATCACCTGAAATTCTACACTAAAATCCTGCAGTATCTGTTTTCTCAGACAACATGACTCAATCCTTAGCTATCAGCTGGATTCTGACCTTGCCTTAGGAGGAGGCTTGGATAAAGGTGACCTGAGCCATCAGTCCTGACAATCCTGCCTTCTGTCAGGAGCTTATGGAAGCACCAGAAAAAGTACATTTTCCTCAAGGCAAATTACCACTTCCCCTTGGAATTTTCATTAGTGCTATAGGAAACAACAATTCTTACATCGTGTCTGTATTGTACTGCTTTTTTTTATCAAGAGAGCATTGAAAAAGCTGTGGTATTATGCACAGCACAGTAAATACAGTGCAAAATAAAA
This sequence comes from Thryothorus ludovicianus, assembly GCA_013397245.1. NCBI lineage: Eukaryota > Metazoa > Chordata > Aves > Passeriformes > Certhiidae > Thryothorus > Thryothorus ludovicianus. Next base: position 455,008 of record VZTB01010301.1, on the reverse strand, counting down.
TTTGACCAGCATTATGCAATGAAGAATCACTTCAAAGTATATCTCTTTTCTGTGCAGGTGAAGAGTTTATGTTTTAGCCATGCAGTTTTACTGAGGGAGGAAAATAACTCTAATACAAAAGATACTGTCAAATCACAATTATCTTTTCTGTGTTTGTTTGTGTTTTTTCAGTTAATCCCATCTCTTTAGTGATGAAGCAGTTGGAAATGAGGAAAATGCATACTATCATTTCGAGACTTAGTAACGTGCTCATACTGTAGCTGTGAGTTAATTATACAGTTTCGTCATGAAATTTTGAGGCCTTTAACACATTCATATCATATTAAGTAAAGTTTTGGTCCCTTTGCATATGCCAATTTCCCAAAAGTTTGATCTCTTTTATATATTGAAAAGTTTGGAGCATGTGCCTCTCAGATATGTTACCACTGCTTTGTTTCAAAATGAAACACATTTTGCTTTAAAACATAATCCTGTGAGCCCATCACTTTTGTCTATCCTGCCAAGGTTTGCTTCAGCTATCCTGATACAGATTTTACTATGTTATTGATACCCTCCACCAAGAAAGCCTACAAACACTTTCACTGGAGTATTTTGGAGACAATGTCAAAGTTGACTTCTGGATAAATCAAGAGGGTGAGTCACAGCCTGTTTGCCATTTGTGTATGCCAGGGCTTCAGATGTGTATCTCAGAGGAAGGTGGACAGAAGCTCTGCAGAGACCTGTGCTGGGGAAAGGCACTGCCACACCTTTCCCACTTCTCACTGCTCTTCCCCTCCTTCTGCCACAGATACCTCCACCTGGGATTTCCCGAAGGCAGCTAATCTGAAACAGGGTAAAGAAGAAGTACTGAATGAGGCATAAAAACAAGCCACTCTCTTAATTCAATTTCAATAATGCTGCAAAAAGTGTGAACTTTTTGCTTTTAAAGTCCTAAGAGAGCTAACAACAGGTTAAACAGTGTGACTGCTGTAGCTGCTGAATATAAACAGTTGATCATAGACAACAGAAGCTGAAGAAGTGAGAGAGGGAGAGGATGTAGAGCTAGGGATCTGCTGGGTGATGTGCTGAACAGATACAAGCATACTTATGGTTTAAGTCACAGGCTGAAGGTCAAAGAGGAGGCTTGATGGGTGTGTCTTGATTTTCCATTTTCACCATGCATGGCCAGGAAGGGAATCCTGAGTCACAATAAAGTGTGGTTCTGTATACTGTGTATGGACTAGTACCACAGAGAAATGGCTGCCAAAGTTGTTCTCTCCCCTTTGCTTCAAAAAGTGAGTAGCTCCCTTAACAGCTCGAGCCAGAAATATATACTGGAACAGTAATTTTTTCAAAATTATTTTACCATACAAGAAAGATAACATAAGAGTATTAAAAACCTGGCCTCAGTAAAGTCATTAGCAAAGTTCCTTCTAACTTTAGAAGCTTGGAATTTTCTGTGAAAGACATTAATTGCAAAAGTCAAAAGCTTTGCTTCTGAAAAGTTGGAACATACATTTACATCCATCTAGTGTTTTTGTAATACCCTCTTCCTCTTGCCGTTTCTATGTATAAGAACCAACAAAGGGAGACCAGCAAAGCTTTAGGTATTGGAAAGGAAAATTCTGCAACAGGACTGCTGAATGAAGTAATGGAACACAGGAGTGATTCGGTTTCCCCCAGTGTTCTGAATTCTGAGGATGTTTAATACCAATGTGGCATTTTAAGTTTCTAACAAAAGATATTGTCTCACTAACATTAGGTTTCAAAACAAAAATATATTTTCTCACTGATACTCAATGAGCCAGAAAGGAACAAATAACTATTCTTTTTTTTAAAATAAACCTATTGAAAATTTTAGTGAGTCTTTCCTCAGTAATTGATTTAAACTATTATTTCATTTTGCTATATGAGACACAAAGAGAAATCTAATGTGCTAAGAATATTTCAGTAAGACTCCTACAATAGAAAACTGTAGCTCCTTAACAAAACTATCTGGTGTATTAGTAAAACAGCAGGCAAATGAGTAGTAGATAATCTATGGGATTTTCTAAGATCTTTGACTAGGCCTGTGGAGGATACCATCAGTACAGATTAAGGGATGAGAAAGTAGTTCTCATATTTAAAATAACTGAAGGCCTAGATGACAAAACAGAAAAATAAAATATCTGATTTCAGCATGTGAAAACATAACAATGAGGTCCATGATAACCCATGCTTCATATAGAAATCTTCATATAGAAAGCCCTTTCCTTAATACAGTATCATCTGAAAAAGAAGACAAATAACAAAAAAGTATTTATTATTTAGACACCCAAACAATGACAGCAATGCCTCTTCTGGTTCCTGTCTTTACAGCAAATATTCACTCATCTGTAATGATTAATCTCCATGAAGAAAAAAGGCAAAGCAGTCCTAAATGTCTGTAAGACACCAAGAAATAATAACATGTCAAAGTGGTTTTTTTCTCTCTGAGAAAAATAGCAAGCTTTTGTATCAGGCTTACTTATGTAGTGAGAGTAGTGAAAGTTCTCTTGTAATTCATTTTTTATATCCTGCTGTCTCAGACAAGGTAAAGAACAAACTGTTGTCATCAACAAATTAGTTGGGACAAGTTCTAAACCTGTTTTTGCTCAAGAAAGCATCAAAAATGCTTTAGATTGCATCCCTTGTCTCACTTGAAGGCAGCTTTCTCTAGTTAGCCTCTAGGTCAGAAATTAACTGCTGCTACCTCTCTTCCTTTTCCAAGGTCAGACTTGGCCTACTTTTCATTATGCCCTTTATGAACCAACAGTCTCCTGCTCTTACACTGCCACACAACTAGGCAAGAGGAAAGAAATATTACCTAATTGTGATGGGGGGTGGGGGCATGTATGTTATCTGAATTTGCTTGTGAATGTACTGAACAGCTTTTGATAGCTACGGGGAGGTATGTTGTAAACTCTCTGTAATGAATACTTGTAGACATGAATGTTTGTGCATACCTTCACTATAAGAACAAGTTGAAGCCTGCACCATTTATATTGCCTTACTTTTCAGAATTGCATCTCTCTGAGACTCCTCTCCTGAAGAAGATTTTATGTGATCATTGTATAAATTGGTAGAATTCACAGATAAGCATTACGAGACTTTTCTTGATGGAAGCTGGAGATGACAAACAACTTATACTTTATTCGCAACTGGAAAAGCATGAAACAGTAGGTTTGATTTTGAAGAGAATTAATCTGTGAAATCCATTTAATACAAATTATATTTTAAATAAGAGAGAAATAGGTCCTCCAGATAATTATACTGCCTTCTTCAGGAGGAAAAACTATCTCTCTCACTGAGGACTCCAAGCAAGCATGATAATGCAATATCATGAGTCACATAAGTCTGTGACAAGTCTACATTTAGAACTGTTATGAGTTATGAGGCTGATAACATGAGTCAAATGATGTCAAAATATGCGTTGATGCATACAATAACTTTTTTGTCTTATACTTTTGCCTTTAATTAAGAAAACTAAAATTTCTGTAACTTATGGAAATTAACATAAAAGCATAATTTAAAATCTCAATCCTGACAGCAACTCTGTATGAGAAGCTCTAACTAAGGAAAAGCCCCTGCTGAATCTCTGAGGTGTGTACATGGTGGGGTTTTTTTCGGGGGGAACAAGAGTCTGGAAAGAACAAGCTCCTTTATGCTCTCAAGTCAAATGAAGTGGTAGTGAACATTCTTTTTATCCCTAGGCTTTTCAGAGTCCAGTAAAGAGTTCAATGACATGTACCATGCCTTTAAAGATCCACCATCTGGCTCACTATAAGACTCCAAGTTTAATGATGAGCTCAGGATGCAGAAAGGAGCATTTCAGACAGTATCTTTTATGAGACCAGCTGATACAGTTGGAAGTAGACCAGTTTTGAAGCACACCAGCCTTCCTTAAGCCTAGTATATGAGCAGAACCTTTGCCACATTGTACAGTCTTACAGCTATTTTAGGTGGTAATTTACTTGTGTTAATCAGTTACACAGTTTATTCAATTATGCGACACCCATAAAACCAAGTCGTAGGCAGACACGGTACATTCACATTGGATAGGGATTTACAGTTCAAGATTAAATGCTTGTGGAAAGGGCTTTGGGGTCCTTAAAACCTTCCATTCAATATGGCACTAAGACTGAGGCATACCCAGAACCCAATGTCTCCATCACATTTGGCAGTGATGCCCGGTTATTCAGTATAGCCTCCTGAATCACCAAAACCACTTCCTGCAGCAGACTTTCTGTAAATCCCTTATCCAAGTACTGACCCAGCCCTGCTTAGCTGTATGCAATCACAGCCTAAGGTGGTGTGACTGTAAGCACAAACAGAATACATCTAGAATTTCAGCTCAGTTAGCTGTCTTCAAAAAAAGCCTTCCTTTCAAGGCAGTCATAAGATGCAGTTTTATAGGAAGGGTCCTTCCTGTAGTAAAATCATCTGAGTACATTCAAATATCAGCTTGTCTTCCACATTCAGGTCAACGGTGAAAACACTGCCTGTGCTACAACAACACTGTTTGAATTTGGTAGTAACTTCCTGTTCTGATCACAGGTTGTCTAGCGACTATTATTAAAATTAGTAAATAAGAAAAGATTATCTAAAAAATTTTAAATATCACTGTGGGATCATTTTATGAACAAACACAACTTCCTACAGTTATTCACAGCCTTTGACAATGTTCAATACATTAAACCTTTTCAAGCCCGAGTATTTCAATTTTAGGTGCCTAAATAAAAAATAAGCACAGGTTTAGCAGACTGACTGTACGTGTACCCATGATTACATTTCCAGAAGTGTTAATTACAGCTCTTCCTGATTTTACTCAACATCTCTGACAATCACAGCAGGAGATCTGAAAATTATGGCCTATATTTGTATTTGGGAAAAAAAAAAAAGAAAAAAAAAGAAAGAGTACTAAGTTTGCACAGATGCAGGCTTCTGTTGGGGCATATGCTGATCTCTGCCTAAATCCTGAATAACTATGCAGTATGCAGGACTGCTGTGCAAGTATTCTTGCCCCACAGCCATGAACATTGCAGCCCACGTGCTATTGTAGCAGGGCAACTGCTGTAGTTCCTCACAATTAAGGAAGCATGGCCCATACGTGCCATGTTCTCTGACCTGTTTCACCTTGAAATAGGCTGTGCAGTATTCAGGGTCAGCTTGCTCAGACCTAGGGCTCCACCAAAGTCACAAGGTGGATATCCCACGTGCAAGCTCCCAGTATGCTTTCTCTCGCGTGGTAACAAAGATATGCTGAATCCTATGCACACAGTAAATATACTTTGCACTGGAAATGAATCTGAATTAGTGCATAATTTCAGGAGATTTTAGCTGGTCACACTAAAGATTTGGTGTTAATCCATTATAATAAATCTGCACTGTTAGTGTTATAAAAAAAGGCATTTTCTTCTCTGTTTCTCTTTGTACTTACGCTGGGCAGACCTCTAGCCCAGTTCATCTGCATATAAAATGAAACAAAATTTATAACAATAAGATCTTGCTACACTTAACAAGGATGTATCACTCCCCCACCCCTCGGTAAATTATTTTGCTGGAGGCTACATCATTCTCTCTGAGTAGTATGTTGGGAGTTGACAGAGGCGTGAATAATTCGCGGTGCAGAAGCCTCCCCGGCCGAGCTGAGCTGCAGCATGTTGGGCAGGCCTTTGATGCAGACTGGTTGGGCAGGTTCCTGGGTGCCCCGGGAACCGGTCTGACGGGCCTGTTATGCCAACAAATTCTGGTATGATTCCATGCTCTCCAGAATGCAGAAACCTGCCCAGCCAGTTAAATGAAAGGCATATTAGGTTATCCATTGCACATTGTATATATCTGAGGTGCAGCAGATCTCCTCTCGGCATTCTCTAGTGTGGTCCACAGTGGCTTCCTCATCTCACTTACACTTGAGGTTTATAGCTGGAGGGGAAGTCAATAGTAAATATTTATCACCCCGACCAAGAACAGAACTTTTCACAATTCAAACAGAAGGGTGAGTTTTGAAAATCTTTCTTTAAAATTAATTTAAGATAACCTTAAGCAAAAAATTTCTCTGATGCTTAAAGTGGTGTACTGGCTATCTCCTTAATGTGTCTGAGTACTGCCAATCTCTATGGCACTTGTTGACAGGATTTTGGTAATTGTGGCTGTTTGAGCCTTCTGTGTGCAGCTCAACATCATCGCTCTGTCTGCAGAGTATTTACTGCAGAGATATTTCAATGAATCTAGCACAGGAGGGAGAGGTTGAAACTCCACAGCCAATGACTTGGTATTTTGAGCAGTTCACTTAAGTATTGCTTATTGGTGGTCTCTCTTACACAGTGTTTTTATAATCCTTGCCACTTAACAGAAGTGTTGTGATAAGGCATAGTGCTATTACAATAAAATGTGTGGTTACTAATTCTTTCCAGACTAACATTTTTAATTGTTCAGTTTTATAGAATGAACTACTTAAGCCTAGATTTACCTATTTCATGGTAAGATAGGAAACTCACTTGTCATTCTTACTGCTTTCTTTCTACATACTTATAAGAAATGTACCTGTTTAGAATGAGTAACGGTGGTGGTAACGGCAATAAAAAGCAGTGCTAGTCATAAAGAGTAGGCTGACCTGAAAGTTGTACCTGTATCTGCAGCTGAATCCATTCACAGGTTCTGTGTCAAATAAGAAAAATTAAACAGTGTGAAAACAAAAGCTATGGAATCTGGTAACTGATTAACTACTGGAGCACAGAACTACTTGCTGAGCTGAATAGAAAGGAATGAAGACAGGTTTTGTCATGCCTGTTAGGACAAAATAACTCTTTAACTTAAGTAAATGTGAATCTTCTCAACATCTGTGTAGCCACATTTTTAAAAAACCTTCACATAGTTACTTCCGTCTCCCATATTTTGTCTAACTTTAAGCAAAATAATTACCATTCTCTTTTGTGCTGTGAAAAAACCCCATATCAGAATCAGTGGATACAAACCACTAGATACAAAATATCTATACAGGATTATGTAAGACCTTATGGTAGTCACACAACAGGAAGCTTCAATTATGTATACTGCCAGCTATTTCCAGGTTGATGCTAAAATTAATATTATTCTTTTGTAGAGTGCCAAGAAAAAGGCCTCCTGAGCCTCTTAAAAAAATCAATGAATTGAAATCACCTTCTCATTAGCAGCACTGTATGTGTGTGTAATTTTTTTTCTTCTAAGTGTGGATAAACAGAAAAGAACATAGGAAAAATTTGTAGTCTCACAGAAGATGATAACATTCATCAGGAGAAAAAGTTTAGTTTTCTTATAACTTCTGTTGATTCTGCTATCAAATATATAAGGAAAACTTGCTAAGGGATAAACCATTCACCAGAGAAAAATTACAGCTGGCTGAACTGTATGGTTTGCACAAGAACTCTCTGTAGAGCCTATAAAATGCTACACAAGAGCTTTGATTTCTAAACCTACAGGATTTTAACGTAGAACATGTTGACTGTATTTAAAATGCAAACAAAATAAACCACTTTTTCAAAATGCTGCTGGCCATCCTCTCTCCAGTTTCTGTGTTCTGCTTTATTTTTTTTTCCTCAGCTGCCCTTTTTTTTTTTTTTTTTTAGGGGGCTGGAAGCACAGGGGCTATTGTTTGGGGATTTCTTTTTCCCAAATGGTAAGTAGAATATTTCTTCCTATATGTTGTTCCTCTTCTGTTCCTGAATTCACTGTTGTTTACCACAGTAAAAGGTAGGTGGCACGATCTTTTGCACAGATCTGTTAACTTTTACTTCAGCCTTCCAAAGCTGAGATACATATGCACAACCACTCAAGCTGGTCATGTTACCCTGAGAAACATCAGTATGACCAAAACATTTCTGCATGCAGCTAACACAAATAGGTGCTACTGCTTAGAGCCTGAAGACCAGGAACATTGCACTGGGGTCCTGCAACAGCATCCCCCACGTTGTTTCTTCTATTTTTTTTTCCCTCCATCAAGACTTCCTAAGAGACCTGAGAGTTTGAGTTGAGTAAGCCCTGCCAATTTCTGACTGTAGAGGAGGAGCAGTGAAAGCACTTCAAAGAAGAGGGTTCCTTAAAATGAACAGTGTTACTGGCATCAGGGAATTTGATCTTGGCTCAGTTTCAAACGTGGCTACGCAAGCAGCTTGAGAAGAATCAAATTCAGCTAGTGGGGTGATGGAGTGGCTCCTCCCTGTTTTCCAGGAGAAAGCCAGAGAGCTGTGCCAGAGAGCAGAGGTGGTGTCTGCTGTCTGTGTGCCCTCCCAGCTGTAAGAAATCATGCTGCTCAGAGCACTTCCAGTTCCTACACTTTCAGTTCAAATCCCATTCAGGCAGCAGCTGAACTGTTCCTCTTCACTGCATCTGAAGTTGGGCTCCTTTGAGGTCCTTATTGGCAACTGCAACATAAAGTACATTAAATGAATATTAATAGAGAGTTAAACAATGTATTTGTCCTTCAGTTGCAGATCTGCAAGTCGAGGAGGTTGTAAACACACTGGCCATGTATATGTATGTGTGATCTATTAAATCTATTTTATTTTATGCATACACATACATATATATATATATGCAAACAATGAAATAGTTACCCTTGTGCATAAAGCAAATAAAATATTTAAATTGGACTTCCCATTGTAATTCAAATCTGGTTTTAATCTTCACATCTAAATTTAAAGTAATAGAAATAAAAATTCAAGCTTTCTGCTAATATCTTTTAGCCCTACTCTGTATGCATATGCAGTGAACTAGGTCACCTGCTGCTACCTGATTTGTTAGAAACACTGATGCAGCCTTGGTACTACCCCTCAAAAAGCAAGGGGGGTGTATGTGAATTAAAGGCTATTTTTAATTTTATATATGCTGCAACATTGCAGTATTCCAACAACAGAACTTCAGTTATTAGTTTATTTGCTGGTAAATAGTCCAGTCATCAAGAAGAAAGGCATTGCCACTAAACTGTAACTGAAACTCAACAGCTCCATCTACTATTATAGGATTAAACATTTCAGACCATCCATGTCTAAAATGGGCAAGAACAAAATAAGATTCTCTTTTTGCAGAATTGCTCATGGATAAGTGTTCTGTCCCTTAGTTCAGTGTGCCACAGTAAGGGTTATTTTGAAATCTGGACATGAGCCATGACACCACAGGAAGTTTTGTATCTGTTCAAGCGCAGCAACGGTGAAGCATTTTTCCCACAGTTTTATTGTCTAGGTGTGTGTGTTTACTCTCAGGAGGTGAATGAAATGCAGTTCCAGTCAGACTAGTCATCTTAAGACACCCAGTGTGTGAATGTGGAATATCAGACTCTCCAGTAGTTTTCTAGCACGTTCCACGAGCCAGGAATCTATTCAGTGGCCAACTATGTGATTATGGAGTACATGAAACCAAACAAACCTGGAAGGGAGATAAAAGTAAAGTTCAGCCGTTAGCGTTAATCCCTTTTCACTTACTGTGGACTAGATAAGGATAACACTGTAGGAGTCAGTGGATTTATATTGCTGTAAAGATCAACATGAGAGAATATCACCACAAACATCTCAGAGTTTACAGGGAAATAAAAGGGATGACATGACTATCTGCCAGAGTGCTCCTTATAAATAGTAAGAAAGGTACAGTTTACAGTAAAATATCTGATCAATCAGCAAGAGGGCTATTTTATTGCTACTTATCAGATCTGTGTGTAGATTTAAGACATCTGCTTCTCTTAACATGAGGAAGTGATTGCTTGCCTACAGCACAAACTTTTCGATTACAGAAGTTTCAAAAGTAGAATGAAAAGCTGCCAACAAGCATTATTTATAAAGACTGGCGTGTCTATCACAACCTATTATGACATGACAGCTTCTTCCAAAACATGTAGCTAACTTTAGTTCCACCATATGTCTACTTATCTAATAATGGATCAAACTTAAAATTTAATCTTACAATAAGTAATCTGGTGCTTAGCTCCTAAAAAATATTTTAATTTTATTTAAGTTGAAAAATAACTGGTTAAACAATGATGAAGAAGGATGAAGAAAAGTTAAATACAAGATTTTTTCGAAATACTTCAGAATTCATGGTATGTACTTGATGGGAAACCAAGAATATTTTCAACAATGATTCTGGGAACAACAGATTCAAAGCTTGAATCATGTGTCATCTCCTGTCTGAAAGGATTTGAAAATACCTCAAAAATGTTGAAATAGTTTTTCAGATCCAGTTTTATTTATGCTGTAGCTCCTTATTTATGACGTTTTCTTGAAATCTGAGTGATCTGAGTAATGTAAAAAGAATTAGATGGAACAGCTACTAACAATTATGAAATATCTGAACACTTAACTTTTTAAATATTGCTATAACAATCTGGAAGGTATATGTTTGCAGTGCTGTCCCTCCCAAACTGATCACTATTATGTCTACTAGTCATGCCACCAAGGTGTCTCTGCAAGAGTTCCTATACATACCAAAATGGTCCAGTGGAATCATGTGAAGGCAGGATAGCAGTAGTGAAAAACTGTGGTTTGTTTCTATTTAATCACAAAGAACTACATAAAATCAAGGAGTTTATCTCATTGCAGAGAGCAGGGCTGGTCCAAATGAATGAAAGAATTTCATCTGCAATTTGGGCAAAAAAAAACCAAAACATTGAGAAGTGACAAAAAAGTTCAGCAGCCTTATACTGTACTAATTATATGTGCCAACTGGTTTCCATACTCACACAAGACACAAAAATATGCCTAGGCTGCTCTGTTGTACAGTGAAACTGTAAAGATCAAGAGGGTGGGGGAAAGCCCCCCCATATACTTCTGTGTGTAAACCCAAGCAACCAGATTACAAATCCCGGGGCACAGACAGATTTAACAGCATAGCCTTAAAGGCAAGGCCACTTCTGGCACAGCTGTACAGCTCAATGATCCTCTTTACATCTAAACCAGCAAGAACTTCTTTCAGGAAAGCAGGGGCAGCATTCATTTCAATGCAGGCTCTCGCACATACCCTTGCTTTTCCAGAGTGTTCTGCGCCTGCTGTCACACCGAGCTGTGGCACCAGCCAGGGCCTGGCTTGTCCCCTTGGTTTTCCTCTGGCAGCTGAGATAACACCTGGTGTCCTCGATGAACAAAGGGGAGGCAGCAGTGTGCCCAGGCGGCCAAGATGGTCAATGGCATCCTGGCCTGTGTCAGACATAGCGTGGCCAGCAGGATCCTGTGCTCGGCACTGGTGAGGCCGTGAGGTTTGGGCCCCTCAATTCAGGAAGGACACTGCTGGAGCATGTCCAGAGACGGGCAGCAAAGCTGGTGGAGGGTCTGGAACGCCTGTCCCATGAGGAGCAGCTGAGGGAGCTGGGGGTGTTTAGCCTGGATTTAAGGAGACTCAGGAGTGACTTTATCGCCCTCTAAAACCACCTGAAAGGAGGCTGGAGCCAGCTGGGGGGGGCCAACATTTTCGCCCAGGCAACAAATGACAGGACAAAAAGAAGTGGCCGCAGGTTGCTCCAGAGGAGGCTCAGGTTGAACATTAGTTAGTTTCTCCACAGAAAGGGTGATTAGACATTAGAATGCACATGGAGGTGGTAGAGTCACCCTCCCTGGAGGTGTTTAAGGAAAGACTGGACCTTGCACCTAGTGCCGTGGTCTGGTGCATATGGTGCTGCTTGGTCAAAGGCCGCACTGGACGATGTCAGCGGTCTTTTCCAACGCAGCTAAGGCTCCGACCCTGCGACCGCGCCACCCCGCCACCCGAACGCCCGGGGTCCGCCCGGGTCGGGGCTCAGCCCCTCACGCTCCCACCGTCTCGCGAGAGCCGCGCGGAAGCCTCGCGAGATCTGCGCGCGCCCCGCCTCCCCGGGCGGCGAAGGCGCTCCCTGCGGATTTTCCTTTTTCCCGCCNCGGGCCCGCCGGGCGCTGCTCGGGCACTGCCCGCCTGCCCGAGGGAGCCCCGCTCTCTCCGTTCGGGACGCTCCCGCCGCTCGGGAGAAGCGGCGTGCGGGACATGCCATACCGCTCCTCTGGCGTCCCGGCTGCCGGGTGTGGCCCAAGCCCGGCGGGAAGCTCCCAGGTGTTGGTCATGGCAGGATTTCCCAGAGCATCCCGGCGTGTCTTTCGAGTGAGTTTTCTGTGCGGTGTCCGTGCAAGAGGGAAAGGAGAACAGAGCTCACCGCCGGGAAGTGCAGGAGAGTTGAGTTTGTAGGAGCAGCCGGTGGTTTTTGGTGGGGATCAAGGCGCCGTGTGCTCCCCGGAATCCCGGAGGGGCGATGTGTCCCCGGCGGAAAGGTATCAACACCGATAAGCAGCCTCGGCGCGGTTATCGGTGCTGATGGATTCCCGGAGGCAGTCATTGATGAAGCCGTGGAACGCTGCCGGAGGGAGCTGGTTTGTGGAAGCAGAGGGAAATGGACGCTTTTAGGTGGTTCTGTGCAAGCGGCAGTCGGCAGGATAGCAGCAAAGCAGAGCATCCGGGAGAGGGGCTGGCGCTGTGCTTCCACCCCCAAGCAGCTTCCAGCTCTGTCCCTGCCTGCGAGTGTCCGGACATCCTGCTCTGGCGCTTTTCTCCCCTAAGGACTGGAGAGCGCTTGCTTTAGGGCTGCAGACTAAACCATCATTTTTACACCTGTGCAGCTGCCCAGGCCTGTCAAAGGCTCGGCTTGAACTCTTCTTGGGGGCCCTTTGTTTTAAGGGAGGTTGAACACCTGTAGGAAGCAATGTATCATTTTGGGATCTTGAAGCAGATGAAGCTTGGGAAAATGCCTTGCTCTTTTTTCCTATTTGTAGTCTGTTGATGTACTCAATAATTTGCGGAAACTCTGAGCGGGTTTTTTGTGCAATTTTTTTCTTGCAGTCATATTGAGGGGAAAAAACCCAAAACAAACACTACAGACACCATTTACTGTCTAAAGTCATATGACTTTTCTATGGAAATGAGCCATCTGACATAAATCTGAGACAGTAAGTGAAAACAAGTGTGTGGTTTCCACTGCCCTAGTGCTTCGTAGAGAAAAAGCTTGGTCCTGAAACATCTGTTGAAGGTGCAAAGTAAGAGTTTAAAAGCCATTCCTAATGTCACTAGTGGAGTGGTTCCACAAAAAAGCGTTGTACGATGACTTAACGTGGCTGCACACAAAGCGGAGCATTTCAGTTGCAAAGCTGCAAGCAAATTACTCTTCAGGTTCTGCTGAAGATTTGTAGGCATTGCTAGTTTCAAAGGGTAATTTTATTTTCTATTAAGGATTTCTCTGAAGATAACATTTGCTACCTTGAAGCCGTATCCTGAAATTGGCAAAGAATTTGCTACAGACAGAGCAGGTTAAAGCAAATATGGAGCTGCTGGCTGCATTATTTTAACGTTTAAGTATCCTTATACTATAGAAAACATACAGTTCAAGTGTTTCTGTTGAGAATAATGTTTCATTCCATTATTTTTATTCCATTGTAAAGACAGCCAGACTGAAAAAAGTGACTTGAAACAGTGCACAGAGACATGCGGCAGGAGAGTGGAAACAAAGCCTCCAGGCCCTACACTTGTAACTGAACATTTTATTGTGGTGAATCTGGGGGACCAGCTAAAGTAGTGGCTGCATTCAGATGCTCTAAGCTGTTTGATGGCTCTCAAAATAGGAAATGCAGCTTCTTGAGTAATCATAGACCTTGTATGATCTGAACTTAAACCTCAAGAGTTTGAGAGCAAATTCTTCCTTCCATTTGGCAGTATAGGCATGATGGTTTGCTTGCTCAAGTTGCTAATTTAGGAATAGTACAAAATACCTAGCTTTTTTTCTTTTTCATATTACATTTTATTTTGCAAAGTTATAGAGATAGCTATGTCCACCTGGGAACGACAGTCCCTGTTCAGAAATGTTTGTTTAAAATTGACTGCATAAAAATGGGGAAAACTTCAAATGTCCAGTTTCACCCAGGGGGATCTATCTGAAGGACAGAGATTACAGGAGTATTTCAATATATATTTCAATATTCAGTAGAATTAAATCTTACCTTGGCTCAGAGCCAGATCTGAGTACCATACTTCCCCCATAGTTTGCCTGAGGGCATAATCTCTGTAAGAAACCCTTCCAAACAAGTGAGAATTATGGGTAAGATTATCCTAAATTTTATAGGCAGTCACGCTTCTAAGACTGAGCTATCTGATTTTGATTGTTCTTCTCAAATCTTAATGTTTTGGAGATTTATAGATTTTTGTGATTACTCTCCAATTTTTTTTTTCAATAGGGAATGGGAATAATTTTAATATAGAATTATGAAGATTTCAAGGGGATGTGAGCTTTTCTTTGCAAAAGGATGTCATTTGAATCCAAGTTTATATAGAGGATGTAAATAGACAAATCCATCTCTGATAGAACTTTTGACAAATGCTTTTACTGGCAGCCAGGTTTTGGCACTATGACTTTTGGAAAACAGGAATTCGGTATAACTGCTTCTTTAGATAGGAAAAAATATAAAATTTTAAGTTGGCAGCTTTTTAAGAGGAGGAAAATTCCGTTTGTTTGTAATTTCCTGCAGCAAAATACTTAGCGTTGTCCAAACTTTCAAGGTGACTGTCAGTATGAAAGTATATAAATATGTATCCTCAACAAGGATAGACAGTAAGCTTTGCATTTCATCTATAGCTACAAGTTATGCTCTGATTAATTCAAATGTATTATCATTCTGTTGTTACAGACGTACACCCCTCTTCAGAAACAGTTTCATAACTATGTAATTTAAAAAATAAAGTTTGAGAGTGAGCCAGCTCTGCAAGTCAAAGAAGCTGGGAGCAGAAAAAAGCAAGATGAATGCATCTGGAGGAAGCTGTGGTAGCCCTAGTTCTGCAGAACCTACAGGAGATTTCTTCAAAGAACTGTGGTCCAAACTGAAAGAATGTCATGATAAAGAAGTACAAGGTAAATCATTGAAGGTTGGGTTTGTCAGGTTAAAGTTGGCGTTTGTCAGGTACCGCAGGAAAACCAAAATGCTCTGCATGGAACTAAACAGATTTTTAATGTTTTAAGCTATGTGGAAAGTTGGACCTGATGATTACAAATGGTCCTTAGAGATTGACCTCCTAAACCTGGTTTAACAGGATTAAACTATCAACAGTAGAAATAATTTGCTAGGTCAGTGAAGAAAAAGTAACACAATGTTATGTGGAGTTTCTGCCTGCTGATAAAATATTTATGTGTTGCTTTACCTTTAATGGAATATGATTCAAATTTCCAAACTGTGTTATTCAATGGATTCTTTGCTTTTGATTTTGGCTTTAGTTGCTTCATATACGTTAAAATTATTTATGTTTTTATTTCTCCTAACTTGTGCAAAATCACTCTTCAGATTAATGTTACTGAAGTGAAAATTATTTCTTCAGATTTTGATGTTCTAAACTTTCTCAGAAAAATTTACCATGTTTTTACAGTGTGATTATTCTTACATTATGTGACTTGTAATAATTTTACTAGAGATTGGCTGTTAGTGTCTGTTCATTCTTAAGTAGTTCAGAAAAGATGAATTATTGCACCATTTATATTGTTACTGTAATATTGTTTTACAAGGAATATTCATAAGGGTTTTTTGCTAAAAACATTAAATAATTTAGCATTTTGTTCTGCTAAACTAAAGTCAGATGATCCGTTCTTTTGAATAGAATTGAAACAGTATTAGACTGTATCTTCTAACAAGTTTATCCTTATGTGTGAAATAGTATTTATATTAGGGTGGAATAAAGGAGGTGAGTTTTTGTGATTTAAGAGCTTTAGTCATGACAGTGGATCTTTATGGAGACCATTTCAGTGGCCTTGGTTGTTTCTAGCAGTCTCAAAAAGAGTTCCAGGTTTGTCTGTTTTGGCCCAGTTATACCATCACTTCTTGGTTTCAAAAACTCTTGGAGATTGTTTTATAATTAATAGATGTTACATGCCTCTTACTGAAAGTCTTGATTCAATAATTTGCAGCACTGGGCTGTGACACTTTGTTGTTGATTATAAAAAAAAGCCAGACCAAACAAGCAACCAAAAAGCATATACCAATAAAGCAACTGGAAAGAAAACTATAGCAGACAGTAGCATTTCTTTACATTAACATATAAATTACAGTTTTATATTGTGTTCCAAAACACAAAAAAAATTAACTTTTTTTAATAATTTTTTTTTAAATTGTTGATGGTTCTTTTCGGAGTGGGTGTGATTTCAACCAGAGATAAATGCGGAAGCACTGACAGAATGGGATCTGGCAATCTATGGCATGTCTGAACAACAAAAACTTAACAAACAAAAAAGCTCTGATGTAGAGACTTATATTAAGTGACCCTTTCTCTAGTTTCTTGGGGTGTGCAGCACGTGATTTTCAAGTTTGGGTTTTCTTTATGCAAGCAAGATACTCTTTAGAATGCATGCAGGGTGTGGCCAGGTAATTTTGCCACCAGGCAGTCTTTTTCATGCCTAGCCCTTTGTCAGTATGTCCCACATTGTGTTAGGTAAAATTAGGTCTTCCATGATAACATCAAAGGCATGCCTGAAGGATAGTTAATTTTTTCAGAAGGTGGGGATCCTCTTATAGAAAATGGTACTGGAAGATATTTTAGAAACATCAAACACGGACTTGCCTAGACTTTGCTTGTTTCTTAAGTCTATAAATAAGAATTAAAATTGACTCATGAGTTTCCAATCTGAATGTCAGCAAAAATTATTTTAAAGGTGGTGGAAGGTGGATTAAGGAAAAGTTAGTAGTTGTTGAAAAAGCTTTTTGCATGTACAATGTACTAAATACTGAAATGGTGGAATTTTTTTTATTTAAAATCCAGGAAAAGTAGAATTTTTTACACATGAACTTGATTTGGTCAGACATGTTATACAAGTTATATCTATAGAATGTAGACTGGAGAATACTTTAAACTCATGCAGTTTGAAAGAGATTTTTTTGAATTTTGATATTACTAAATTGTAAAGGATGTGTTTTTTCCACCATTGTGTAAAGAAATCCAACTTCTTATTCCTTTAAACTGATCACTTAAAAAAAAAATCCAAATTTTGTCCTTCAGCCAAAATAGCTATTATTTATGTTAAATTCATTATGAGACAATGAGTAGGACCTGCATCCTAGTTTCCAAAGATGTTGGGTATGGTCAGTGTCAGTTGACTTTTTATGGAGTTCAGAAGTGCTCAACAACTCAGAATAATGGTCATCAAAACTATTTGCTTTTATTTCCTATTTGTAGAATGTGTGGGATACTTGCGTAGTCCCCAGAAGATTCAAAGGAATTTAATAATGCTTTTTATAAACTGATTTATTTCTACAGGTGGTAATTCTTACCTCCTGCTTGAAATAATTATATACTTGCTGCATGTGGATCTTACCAAGATGGTTTTAATTTAAATATAAAGCTCTGTACTAAAAATATATATCAGCATAGAAATGTGAGCAGTGTTTTATGTACAAGAAATAGCCTAGTTTTTTTTTTTAGTTATTGCTTACCTCTGAAAAGCAGAAGACATCAATAGAGAAAAAACTTCAGTCGTAGAAGGAGGGAAATTTGCAAGGAAAGCAATCTCATTGATAGGCTGCTGTAGGATAGGAAATGACTGGAAGTTCCTCAAAAGTAAATAATTATGGAAAACGGAGCTGTAAGGGGTTTTAGAAGGTCATCTAGTCCATCTCTGTACCCTTGAGGTAGGATTATGTCTGCGTCATTGCTGACAGTAGCTTGTCCAATGTGTTTCAAGAAATCTTCAGTGAGAGATTCTGCAGTCTTCCTAGGCACTGTCAGTTTTAAGGAAGTGCATTAAATGCATTTGAAAATTCATCAGAACAGAAATTATCATAGCCATTAATTGAAATATTACAGCTATGTAGTCTAATCAAATAGCAAGTTTCATAAAACAGTGTTTAATTAATCTGCCTAATGATAGTTTAAAGAAGGTTTCTGTTGCTTTAATAGGTAGTGTCATTTACTAATGTACTTACAAGCTTTAGGTAATGTAGATTTATATAGTCTACAGCTTGTGTATTCCATAAAAATATTGTGCAAAAGATGAAATTGAATTGGAAAGGGACATGGGGTAGTTCCACAGAGTTTTATGTGCTCCCTGTGTTAAATAAGGGAACTTGAAAAAGCAAAGCTCCTTAAATGAGCATGCTTAAAAACTCTCAGTGCTTTGGAAAAGAAAAAGAAGAGACTACAGGAGATTTTGTAATTCAAGGCTCTTGGATAAATGTAACAGGCTGGTTTCCTGTCTTCTCATTGCAGTCATTTGAACTAAGAAAAAATGCAACCTTTAAGTAACTAGTTTAGTTCCTCCTGAATTCAGGTGAGAGGGGAGATAGTGTTACCTGTAGCACAGTACTGGGCCTTTTGAGCCCTGCCTCTTCAATTGGTCGCTCAGGTTGCCAAAGTTACAATCCTAAATACTTGCTGAACAGACTACCTGTTCATACAGGAGATGCATTGTTGTGCAGCTTCATTCCTTCCGATGGGCGTGGAGCAGCTTTAAAGCGAGCTTTATAGGGGTTCTAATTGCAGATGCCTAATTGACTTGATGAATAGCAGCTACTTAAAAAAATAAACCCTCTTTCTGTGCTGATCTGCATGATAGAACATAACGTCTCACAGGTGCTCAACACTTGGAGATAAAAGAAATCTTGCTGTATTTCCTAAGTTTTTTTTTAAGTAGTCTGTCTGCATTTTTAACTCATTGTCTCACTGGCATCTTGTAGCAAGCATGGGTTCACTGAGTCTGTGGCTGGCTTGACATTTTAAGTGGCCTAAAGAGTGATCCTTCTCAAGCAATTAATTTTTCCCTTCGAGCTGTTCCTAGTTGATTATGGTAGGGGAGAAAAAATAGTCTATCAGCTGCCTTAACCTATGCTTTCCATAGTAAGATGTAGTATCTGCTATGTCTTTAGGTTAAATTCAAAGTAGTCTGAAGTTTTCTTATAAATGTTCTGGTTTTATAAGTTTATCCTGCTATCCTAAATGCATAATGCTTTTGCAAGAGAGGTTACAAGACACCTAATGTTCAACCTGAATTTGGTAGCCACCTTTAATAGTTAGAAGAAAATAACCATGCTAGGAAATATTATGTTATTTTCTGATGTAATATGAAAATTTCTCTTAGATCTCTGTTTTAGAAATTATTCTATCATTGGGGTCTGGTTATTTCTGTTTGTTTGGAATAGGAAAGGCCAACTTGTGTGTGGATAATAGCACATAAATTTCCATAGTCCTGTGTCCTGCTTGTTAGACTGTTTTGTGCCCAAGTATCTTCTTGTCTCTGTGCACATACAAATGCACCCAAGACCTTGCAAGCACATTGGCTGAACAGTGTTCTGTCCCCTGGGCTGTCAGCTGGTCACCCCTGCTGAGAACATCAGTTGTATTTGCAAACCTTTTTACTTCTGCTCAGAATATGTAGTTATCAGCGTGGAACTCTTAGTGGGAGAAGGGCCCCAGATAAAGTATCATTCCTCAATTCACCTTCAGATATTCCAAGGAAGCTTTGACTGAGAGAGTCTGGTAGTACATTCTCAAAGAAGGATGTTGTCCTTCTGTGCTTTAAAGCCTTGAATCACGTATTTTTAATGTTTTCTTTATGCTTGCACACTGTAAAGCACTTGTCAGTTCAGTGATTGGATGCTTCATTTCCAGTGTAGTATTACAAATATATGTGCACACAGAACATATTTTATGCTACTTATGTGGGCATAGTCAATGAAAATATACTGACAGTGCTGGCTATTCATGTGTGGTTATTTCACAGAGGTGTTTGTTTACTTGTGTAAGTGAAAATCTGTGTATTTGTTTAAGAAGTCCTTATTTCCTGGAGATCACAATGGCTATATTTGTTTCCAAAGTCCTGTAGAACACACTCAAAAAGTCCAGAAGGAACCTTTTTCTCTTCAGATTAGTGACATTTTTTGTGTCACTACAGACGGCAGTGGCAAAGGATGAGTTAATTCATTGTCTCAGTTTTTAAAATCAGAATTCTATAACATGCAATTTCTTCTTTCTGCTTTCAGGCTTACAGCTGAAAATATCTAAGTTGAAAAAGGAAAGATGCTTGTAAGTACTCACTCTAATGATCTAAATTATTAAAGGAGTCAGAGTCCCATTAATGAGCCGCAATTTTAAAATCAATTAAGGTTTCATGGATTCTTCCTTTAGATGTGTAAAAAACTCTGCTGACGTTAATAATTGAGCTAAAGTCATCTGAAGACATATGCAGCTCTTTACAGGGTGTGTTATTTCTTGAGTATAATTTATAAATTAAGTAATTGCTCACTTTTAATCTGAAATGATGAAATTATCTCTTGCTTTTAATATTAGCCTGGTGCATCAGAAGTTGCTTCCATGTTCTGTAATCTTAAATTGATCAGTCAGTTTTCTAGATGAGAATTGGTATCAGTGCTGTGACTAAATGAATACCAGATAGGTTAATCATTGTTTGTTGAAATCTTTCTACACATTGTAGATACAGTACTGTTACATAGGAGGTCTTGTTCTCCTTACCTGCATCTGAATACCTGGGGTTTAGTATTTCAAACTTGGTAATCAGCTGACAATTAGCACCTTATTTTGTATCCCACTTCAACATTGGAGCTAATGACTTGTAAACCCTAGGTCAGAGACTGGCCATTATGGAGTGCCTTCATAACCAAAAATGCCTGTCATGTTTATCACGTGCACTTGAATTTTAAGGAAAAAAAGCCCAACCAACAGTCTCATTCCTTCTGTCATTTTACTGTCTTTGTGGGGCATTTTACAGAGTTTAGCTAAAAGACATGTAGTATTAGTGTACATTAATGTGTTATTTATTTATTGCAAATGTCTTAATGCCATAAAATGACTTAGAATTAACTTGAAGCAATTATTAAATTTTCTATTTTAAGCCTCCTTATGAGTGGCATAAACAGAAAAAATAGGGGGATCTTTTGTGGTTTTAGTTTTTCATTGAAGGGATTTTTTTAATGTCCTAAACATCAGGAAAATACAGTCTGCTTTTGTCAGACTTCAAATTTTACCATGGCCTGGCTGCACTTGATTAGTGAACTGAGACAACAGAACTTTAACGTTTTATCCTTCCCAAGTAAAAGTACAAGCTTTAAATGGTTCCCCATGCTATCTGCATGTAACTGTTTTATAAGGTGAATGAAGTAGTTGGGATGGCCTATGTGACAGTACAGTAAAATAAAGCATCTGTACTTAAATTTAAAGATTAATAAAATATGCTTTTCATTGTACACTGTAGAACCTTCCAGCTGTCCCATTCACTTTATGATCCATGATTGCTAGTTTCTTGTATTACTGTAATGCCAGCAATATGAAAGTGTGGTTGGCTAAACATATGTTAAGGGGATAATGCCAATTTAAAAGGATGTTTTTGTAAAAGAACTGTATCAACAAGTCAGTAAATATGTTTTAATTTCCTGGTGTGTGTGTGTGTGTGTGTGTGTGTGTGCTTAACAGCTTTTCATGAGTCAGTTTGATGACTTCCACAAATAATCCATCTCAGGCATACTGAAAACAAACAACTGCTTTTCTGGATATATACAAAGGATTCCATGGTAAAAAGAAGAGCTGGGAATTTCTCAGAAGTTAGTCATTGTCATGTTACACAGATTCAGGCACTTAGCTTTTACTGAACATTTGTTTCCATATAGAAAATAATTGTGTGCTTGTCACTCGTATTTTGTTTGCATCTTGAAGAGATGTTGTGATCTGATAATAAAACTGAAAGGGAGCTAAAATTGAGAAGTTAATGGTACTACTTTTCCTTAGCTCTTTTAAGGAGAAAATATTCTTTGATAATTAATTAGTTCTGGTTTTTAGAGATGGTGTTTTCCACAAGATCATCTGCTTCTGAGGGTTTTGGAAAGAGACTTCCCTTGTCTTTCTTCATATTAGGAGAATACATGCTCTGTAGAGAATTACTTCTTAAGGAAGTAAACCTCTAATGGATCTAAAGACTTTTCAGAGATTTCCCAACCTAATGTGGTTTGCCATGCTGCAGAATTTACTCACTGATAAGGCAAGACCAAAATGACCTGATTGTGAAAACTCCCATTACATTCCAAACAGCTCCACAGCACAGTAAAATGTAAAAGTGTTTGAGTTTGTTCTCTGAAATTGTTGCTTGAACATTGTTAGCTTTTATGTCTTGACTGTCATCAGTTCTAGTTTTAATCTGAACAAAAATCAGATGTAACGGAAGACCACCTGTATTATAAATCAGAAACTAGCTGCATCTTTCCTCTGTCATTTGTAAATTATTATTAATCAGAAACACTAGCCTCGTTCATCTTCAACTTAATATTTCTGCTGATGATAATCACATTTCCAAAGGTTATGAAAGAAACATGCCAGAGAAAATTCTCTAGTGAAAAAGTAATTACTGCGATTTAAAGCTTTTCCTCTTTCTCTTTTCAGAGATGCAGAGAGGCTTGAAGAGTTCTATACCAAGAACCAACAGCTCAGGGAACAGCAAAAAGCACTTCATGACACTATCAAGGTTTTAGAAGACAGGTGATGTAGGGTCTTCTGGCTTTTGTGTTTTGATATGGGATTGTTGATGTGTTTTTTTTTTGTTTTTTTTTTTAGTAAGCCAGTCCTTTTCTAATGCAATCCAAATAGTGTGTTACAGAGAAAGGTCTAGAATTTGCATTTTTCTGGCTGAAGAACAATCAATAAATATATAACATATATATTTATTTCTCATCCATATAACTAAACATAAAATCAATAATGAATATAAATAAAAATTTCTGTTACATTGTTATTTTCAAAGTGCTTAGCTTGTTTACTTCAGTTAATATCAACAGAAGTTGGAATAGAGCAACTTGGAAGGTAGACAAACATTTTAATGCATACATTGTATTGATCAAGATATAATACAGGTACAAAACCCAAAGGCTATAATACGTTGTGAAACTAATGAAATAATCCACTAGGAAATGTTTCATGTTTGAGAGGGTCTTTTTTCCCAGTTGCCTGTTTTGCCTGCATTTGATCACAGGTTCTGTCTGTTACCTTTATTTGGATTTAGGTGCTCTCCTCACCTTTTGATCCATTCTGCCTTGTCCTTATTTGTTCCTGTTTAATCTGGCACAGCAAAACAAAACTTATAGACATGAAATTACAGTGCATTTTTTCATCTTTAAGAACTATACCTGTTTTGGAAAGTATGTGTTAAATTTGCTGTTAATTGGCTCTCAGAAGCTTTCTGGGAACAGGAGATCATTACTAGTGAATGGTTTTCCACTATTCCTGTATAACCTCATATTTTAAAGCTGTGATACTCTACTTTTACTTTCAACTCCCATTTCTCTGTGAAAGACATTAGGGATAAGCTTGTAGCCATGCAGGTAATAGACTTTCATACCATGTAAGTAGGGAGGTATTCATGGTGTGGATGGACTTTTCTAATCCCTTAGCAGATGAATTACTCTCATTGTCAAAAACAAAAAAAGTATTTCAACTGATTTAATACGAGGAGATTGTAATACTGTGTTTTTTACACTTTCAGATAAGCTAGGCATTTCAGTATTTTACTCTTCCCATAATCCCACAATATTAAAACACCAATAAACCAGTGTGGCTTTTACTTCCAATATTCAGCTGTGAAATTGGAAACTTACATAGTTTGTTTAGTTGGCGTTTTTTAATACTTGATGTAGTAGTAGCAGCAGCGATGCAGAACTTTTGACTAACTGGTTTCTTATTTAGCAGGCAAAAGAGAGTCTGGTTTTCACTTTGGTAATACTGTTAGCTTTTTGCTGTGTACCAGAAATAACTATATTCTATTTATCACCTATTAAATTAACACATATTTCATTGTACAAGTGAATGTGTTAGGTAAGATGGAGTGATTCTAACCACTGCTTTTCTGATCATGAATGTGTTTTAAATAGCTAGTCTAAACCTTTAGAGACAAAGTAGTCAACACTTCTCATGAACTTCTGGATCCACTTCAAATTTTTGGTGCTTTGATAAAGATAAAGGATTTCACATTTGCTTGGCAGTTGTTACAAAGTGAAATTGCTATTTGTCCTTTTTATTTGATTATTTTGCTTAATGACTGTACATATCCTTGTTAGATGAAGTAGTGATTCTATTTATTGATGTGATTTGTTTATTTGTATTTTCTTGAATGAACTTTACTTAAAATGAATGGTGATTTTTATCTGACAGTATTCTTAGTAGGATGCCTCACAAAGGATATCAAGGTGTAGCATGCTCCACTTTATTAAGTAATGCATGTTGTTTTAGAAGTATTCAGTACCTATAAAAATTTATGCAAATGTTAAAGCACATAGTATTAGATAGTTCAGAAATCTCAAAACATTGCTATGTAGACATAAA
This sequence comes from Thryothorus ludovicianus, assembly GCA_013397245.1. Lineage (NCBI taxonomy): Eukaryota > Metazoa > Chordata > Aves > Passeriformes > Certhiidae > Thryothorus > Thryothorus ludovicianus. Next base: position 430,687 of record VZTB01010301.1, on the reverse strand, counting down.
ACCACAGTACTTAGTGCTGTTCTACATAGCTGTCAGAAATTTTCTGGTTTTTATTGCTCAAAAGGTCTGTTAAATGTTGGTATCTGCTTCATGCATGCATGGCAATATTTTTTTAACAGAGGGACCTTTTTCTCTTCATTTTATTGTAGGTTACGAGCGGGGTTATGTGATCGTTGTGCTGTAACCGAAGAACATATGAGAAAGAAGCAGCAAGAGTTTGAAAATATCCGGCAACAGAATCTCAAACTTATTACTGAGCTTAGTGAGTTTTATCCCCAAGTCTGAAGACAAAACATGCTATTTTATAAACTAGTTCTCCAGTAATTCCTATAATATGATATAATTTATATGTGTTGTGTTTAGTAAGCCCAAAAAGTTCGGTCAGGGGATACTTAACTGTACAGTCTGAAAATATGTAACATACCAGTGACTAGTCATTTGACCCACCTTCTTAGATTGAAGTGCTGATACTGAAAGTGAACTGACGTGGAAAATCTTACACTGTAAAGTAGCTACTTCAGATAAAATGTGACTGCTTCAGTTTATTCCTACAGCTAGAATGATTGCCAGCTTTCCTAAGAAAACCCTGACTTCAAAAGGAACTGGTGATTGCAAAGTATCGAATTCAGACAGAAGTGGGTCCAGCTTGTTTCCTGTAGTTGGTCTTGGACTTTAACTGCAGTAAACCCATAACTGTCACATAACCAACTGAGGCCACAAAAAAATAGCTTAATACCAGGCAGCCTGTAGCCAGCTCATTTTGAAATCAAGAAATAGAACATGTGAGACAAATTAAAATGTTTGTTCCAGGAGATACACAAGCAGGGCACAAATATGTTCATAAAAAAAGTTCAGAAAGATTGGTTATATAAAGCATAGAATAATACCAGACATACTTCTAAAATGTTAATGGTATCTTAATTATTTTGTATCATGTAGTTGTCTTGCTTGATCAAGAACAAGCAGACATTAAGTGAGATTTAAAACATGGGAAATGCCAAACAAAAAATAGCTTTTTAGTGTTTAATTAAATTATAGAAATATTAGATTCTGCGCTAATACAAAACACATCAGTGTTTCAAGGTCTTCTAATATTGGGCACTTACATAAAAATATTCTGAGTTCTGGATTTAATGATGAACAGCAAGCAGGGTACAACCAATCTCTAAATATAGCTCTGAACTTTAAAAATTAAGGTGACACCTATTAGGTACAAATCTTGTACTGTGACACAGCAGTAGGCTCCCATTGGTTTGGATTGAGAGCTATATAACAATTAAAAAGATCAGTTGAGGAATGTAGAGGTAAAATAGACAACAACAAAATAAAAATAGCACATAATTAAAGTGAACAGAAGAGTTGAGAGCTATCACTGCATTAGTTTGAGACAGCATAGAAGAAAGACTTAATGGTTGCTTTAGTGGCTAAAACCAAATTCAAATTGCTTTATATTTCATAGGTTAAGCTTAAGGAAGCAACTTTGTCTGTTCACTTATCTTTACAACACAGTCTCACTTGTGTGTACATGGACAAAAGTAATTAATGATTGTGTAGAGCTAATGTTGTGATACAGTAATTGTGCTATCTCTGCCTTTTCTAACATGTCACTTTACTACTTTTTTAATGATTAGCTTGAAACTTCATTTTTGTAAATCATAGAAAAGGTGTATGGTATTACATTTTACAATTCATTCTGTTTCCTTAAAGGACCTGACAAGATTATCATGTTAACATGTGTGCATTGA
>VZTB01010301.1:379134-424712 GCA_013397245.1 Thryothorus ludovicianus | reverse complement strand
TTGTTTCATTGCCCTATTAACAGGTCAAATACAGCTTGAATTACTATTTTTATGTGGTCAGACTAGATGGTGGTGTCATTTTGTGTTAGTATTGTTTTAGGGCTGACAGAGATAATATTTGTGAGAAAAGGGATTAATATTAAATATTTATTATTTTATTTTTATTTTATATTTATGTCACAAATTGTCAGATGTGCTTAGGTTGCTGGATCTACTGACATATTAAATCTCACATTTAAGTGCTTTTAAGATCAGGGTCATTGTCTGTATCTGCAGAAAATTATCACAATAGGACACCTAATTTCACCATGTGAAAATGTTTCCACATCTCCTAGAGTTTGGAAAAATTCCACTCTTTTCCACACAAGTGAGCACTCACCATGGAGGAGAGATACTAGTGGCAGATACCTGTGATCCACAACTGTCCCCTGTGCCAAGTAAGTGTATTAATAGATTTGGTTCTAATTCCATTCAAAATAAGCCAAAAATATTGTAAAACTGAAGTTTCATCTCTTTAACCTTTTTTTAACACAGAAACCTAATAAAGCACAAACCTTTTTAAACATTTTAATGGCTGAGAATCAGCATGAAATTATTCATGCAAGTCAGGGTTGTGATGGTTGCTATTCTTGTACTTTATAATCTTATTATCTTGCCCCACTTCAATGAACGGAGTGATGTTAAACCTCTCAAAGAAGGGAAACTCATCTGTTTGTTTTCCTAATAAAACCACATGAAAAATAATGGTGACTGTCAGTTAGGAAATATGCAAGACAAGCATTGTATTATAAATACACAGTGTCTCTATTTTACATGCTTTTATCAGATTATTTGTGCCCTGGACTGGGACTTGTGAAAAACAACTTTTACATTGATTTTTGATTTTGGGGAGCTGTATTCAAATTGGGCACATATTTCTCTGTGCTGATACAGCAGTTTGCTCTCATCAGAAATTTTTTTTCCCATTTTGCCACTTGCCACTTCCAGATACGATTTTTATCTGACAGAGATCAAACTATTTCCATAAATGCCAGTTTTAATTTGTGATCTTTTTAGTTCTGTGTTTACACCATTTTTGTGAGTCAAGCAAGATACTATAATGCATCTCTAACTTGTTGTGATCTTCTTTGTACTCACAAAGATAAAACAAGGGTGGGAGGATACCCTGTTCCAAAGCCATCTTTTAACTTGGCTACAGTCGTCGCAGAAACAATTGGACTTAATGTTGAAGAGGAATCTGTAAGTATTCCCAAATTTCTTACATAACCAGCTTTTTGGGCCAGTTGTTTTCAAGAACAGTATTTTTCTCTTTTGCATTAAAATTCTGCAAAAGTATTCTGAGTTCCAATAAGCTCACTTTGATTTGTTTTTGCTTAGTCTTTACTGTCTTACTTTAGCAAAAGGAGATATAATTGTGCTGACCTGTCTGGGGGGTTGAGGAGGAGAGTAGAGACATGGTTCCTCCTTTTAAGTTAGTATGGTGATCTAAATGCTTGGGTCTGCTAAATTCCCTTTGTGCAGTAATCAAATCTGTGACATTGAAAAATATTTCTTGGCAATGAGATTGGTTGGTAACTCAGGTGAGATTATTTGATGGTTTTGGTTGGTAAGTACCATGAAAATTACAGTATGCAGAATATTTTTGTATCCATGCGTGTGAATTAATTTTTTTCAATTTCTATAAGATTTCCTTAAAGCTTCTGGTCCAAATTTCATCTCTTAGCTTTTATTACTTTTCAGAGTTTTGAGTATTTCAATTTGAATGAGTCTTCTGAGTATTTATGTGCCAGCCAAGCATATTTCTAATTTTAATATCTTCTCATATTTCTTTTCTTTGTTTTCCTTCACCACTTGTAAGGAGTCCCCAAGTGTGCTGAATCTTCCCCTCACTAATACAGTTATGAGCCAGGCCTCAGAGACCATGCAGTCTGAAGACTCAAGAAAACATCCAGCTTCTGAATCAAGAAATGATGACAACAATTTAGGGTGTGTTTCCATTCAGTTATAATAGTTACAATTGTTTTAAACAGGCATATAGAAGTTTGAGTCCTTGCAGAATTTCAAACCTTGTGGCATTTTGCTTTAATGGTGTAGAAATGGAAATAAGTATTTTTATATCAGAGGGGTTTCTTTCAAGTAAATAACATGAGAAGCAAAGAAACTGATAGAATGCAGAAATTGCATTTGGGCTTCTTGTGTATACAGTCCATTCTTTCTTAACTTCCCATTATGGCCAGGTATCTTCTGAGGCCCTTAATTAACCCTGTGGATAGTGGGCCTGGTGCTGGAATGCAAGAAGAATCCTTTTGCTCTGATTAGGTTTCAAACCAATTGACTGTTGCCCTTCCCACTCTCCTTCAGGATATTGTGGTCTGAACTGATTTTTTTTTTGTTGTCTTGAATGTATGTTTTGTTGATGACAGGTAGAAGCAGTATCTGAAAGGAGCTTGCACTTCTTTCATTCATTTGCAGAAGCTTTGAGAACCTGTTGTGGTTTTAAGAGCTATAAAGAGCATAGACTCCTACTGCAGCCATTCTCACTTTCTTCCTTTTCATTGCACTGAAAGGGGGGCATCCTTGGATAGAAGAGTTACTTAGACAGGCTTAACTCTCTCCTTGGTTCTCAGTTGAATGTAGAAGAGAATTTCACACCATACACCAAAATGAAGGGTGAGAGCTGTACTTCGTTTGCCTTCTGCAGCTCTAAGTGCAACATTACCTATCCCTTGAATAGGTTAATTTTTGTTTTTCCCTTCTGTTTTCAGTTAATATTAGCAACTCACACAGCTTTAAAGCAGATCAGCAATAGGAAACATTATACTTTTTTTTATATTCCTTTTTCCCCTTCCATCTGTACACCAGAAAAATCTCTCATGTCTCATATTCAGTATTTCAGATCCATCTCATAACAGTCCACCACCTGATGACTGGGATTCTCGGATAGCTTCTCCTGTTTTTGGAGCTTCTAGCAGCATGAAGAACAACTCAAGTACAGCTCATGCTCCTTGTATTTTAGATTCAGGATTGAAGCCTCATCTCAAAACCAATCTCTTCAACAATCCATCCAGTTCCAGATCTCATAAAAGTCGATCAAAATCTGAAGATGTTGCTTTTGTTGCACCACTGAATATTGGGACAGAAATCAACTCTGTTATCAGCCAGGCCTCCGCCCATAGGCAAATGGTTGTGAGAAAGAATTCCAATGAGGCTGTAACCTGTGCTGTAAACACCTGCACAGCTAAAAATGAGGTGGTCAAGAACAATGTTCTCCTTGTATACCAGAAGCAGCTGGAAGGCAGGTGTGCTAAGAGGAAGAAGGCTGAAGATGATCATGCAGTTAGCTGTGAGAAAGCATCATTCAGCAAAGAGAACTGTGTGCCCTTTGGATCCGATGTTCAGCAGGTTAATGGGGAACACATGGGTGATAAGCCCTTGGATCTGTCTGATCGCTTCTCTGGAGTTCGTGCTCAAGAGAAGAAACAAGGAAGTGAGGAGACATACAAAAATAGACTGAAGCAAGTGACTCTGCATGACATTTTCCCACACATAGGAAAGACCATTCCTGAAGGTTCATCATCTGTTCAAAATGCCAGCAATGAGAGCTGTTTGTTTGGCAGAGATTTGCAAGAGGAATCCTATGTACAAGAGGCAATGCTGGGAAAAACATTCCCTGACAGGCAAAACCAGATCCCAATGAAAGAAGAAGTTCCTCCCTTCAAATTTGCACCACTGCCAAGTTCTGCAGAGACAGAGGAACTTTTTGATGATGTAAAGGTATGCTTTTCTGACTCTTTCTCTTCTCCTTTGAAGTATTTTATTTAAGTTTTGGGAAATAGTAAAATTGCAATATGTTGTTAGGTTGCCAGTGGCCATGTACCAAATAGAAAGAAAACAAGGACAGGACATGGAGAGTCTGAACCAGCATCCGTACTTCAGCCAAACCCTTGTAGACTATCAAAAAGTAAAGCACAGCAAAATGAGCAAGGTAACTTGGTGAAAATGTTCCTTTTACTGCCTCCCTACCCCTCAGCCTGTGCTCTGACTGAATAAATGTTTTCTATCTTCCTTTCTTCCACTTTAATCTGTTCGTTCTGCTTCTAACATAGTCACATTCTATTTGAGATTTCTCAAGGTCAACCCCAACACTTTCAAGTCTGTGTCTTCCTGGCATACTTTTGCTACTGTATAATAAATATATCATTGATATTCAGGTGTACATTCAATAGGCTAAGAATTTTATTCTTTCTGGTTTGTTTATCATTGCTATTTGTTGCAGTGTAATAAAATCTTGTGAAGTTTGAGTTTAGACTATATCAAATACTTGAAAGCTCGTAAAGTGTAAGCATAAATAATTTTGTTAATATTTTTCATTATTCCTAATGATCTGGTAAAGAAATTTGTACCTTTAGTGATAATGAACACAGGCTATCATATATTCTTTCTAGAGCCTGTATCTTCTTTCCTCTTAAGTGTTCTCAGTTGGAAAACTAACTTTTTTGAGCTAGCATTGTAGAATTAAAGGTTCTGTACTTCTCAGCCAAGCTGTTAACGCTGCATACTTTAGTTAGAAATACTTGCACTATGAATTTAAAAGATACTTGCCAGTAGTTGGTTTGGCCATTTAGCTTGGAATCTAAATATTCTCCTCAGGGGTAAATCAAGAGGCATCTTTGGAACAATGACCAGACACTTTCCTACTCTTTGCTTAGACCAGACGCTTGTATTGTCATTGATCTAACTTCATTCAGTAGTGAACCAGCTAGGCAAGGCACCCCCTGGGCCTGATGTTTGTGACCAGGGAAGGACTGGTAGGTAAATGATGATTGGGGGTCATCTTGAGTATGACAGACACAAAATTGTGGAGTTTTCCATTCTCAGAGAAGTAAGAAGTGGGAGGTAGCAGAACTGCCACCTTGAACTCTTGGAGGGCAGATTTTGGCCTCTTTAGGAGACCAAATGACAGTCCTCCCTTGGGAGGCAGTCCTGAAGGACAGAGGAGTTCAAGATGTTTGGTCATTCTTGAAGAAGGAACTCTTAAAGGTGTAGGAGCAGGCATGTGCTGCAAGGTGAGCTAGTGGGAAAGAAGGCCAGCCCAACTGAATAGAGAGCATTGTCCAGAACTCAGAGAGAAAGAAAGAGAGTTTATGACTTTTGGGAGAGGGGGCAGGCAGCTTCAGGAGAACTACAAGGATGTTGTGAGTTTACGCAGGATAAGAAATGAGAAAATGAGAATGGCCAAAGCCCAAGTAGGGCTTAATCTGGCTAATCCCATAAAAGAAAATAAAAAATGTTTCTGTAAATCTATCAGCAACAAAAGGAGGGCTAAGGAGAATATTCTTGCTTTGTTGGATGTGGGGGAAACACAGGGACAAAGGATGAGGAAAAGGCTGAAGTAGTGCATCTTTGCCTAAATCTTTACTAGTAAGATGAGTTTTTCTCAGGGTACCCAGCCCCTAGAATACTGGAATAGGGAGCAGAATGAAGCCCCCATAATCCAAGGGGAAATTTTCAGTGACCTCCTGCACCACTTAGACACTCGCAAATCTGTGGGGCCAGGTGGGATCCACATGAGGGTACTGAGGGAGCTGGCAGAAGTGCTCAGCGAGCCACTTACCAACATTTATCAGCAGTCTTGGATAATCAGGGAGGTTCCAGTTGGTTGGAGGTGGGCAGCCCCCATAATCCAAGGGGAAATTTTCAGTGACCTCCTGCACCACTTAGACACTCGCAAATCTATGGGGCCAGGTGGGATCCACATGAGGGTACTGAGGGAGCTGGCAGAAGTGCTCAGCGAGCCACTTACCAACATTTATCAGCAGTCTTGGATAATCAGGGAGGTTCCAGTTGGTTGGAGGTGGGCAAATGTGACACCCATCCACAAGAAGGGCTGGAGTGAGGATCCAGGGAACTACAGGCCTGTCAGTCTGACCCAGGTGACTAGGAGCACCCAAGGTTATGGTCACTTTGAGTGCCATCATAAAGCACATACAGAGCAACCAGATGATCAGATGCTTCTGGCAGAGTTTGGTTCTGATTATTTGTCTTTTTTTCTCATATTCTGTGCATACAGACCTGAAAGATAAACCTTCATTAGAAAACTTCCAGTGGAGCATAGACCCAGGAGCTGACCTTTCACAGTACAAAATGGACATTACTGTGATTGATACAGAGGTGAACTTTTATAATAAGTCTGCATGTTCTATGATGTTGAAAAAGCCTGCAAAGTAGTATCATGAACATTGTTCTGGGCAGACCAAAGCCACTTTGTAACAAAATTCTGATTTTGGCTCATTTGATATTTGTTCATGCTACAGTTATCCTAAAATATTTCCACTTTTTTGTTGTACTTCATAAACCCAGCAGGCACATTCTGAGTATCAAAGTGGGCAAATGGTTGTGAGAAAGAATTTTAACGAGGCTGTAACCTGCAGGAAACAAAAGTAAATCAGTGTCCAAAAAGAAGCCAGTAATTGCTTTGAAAGTGTTTCAGATACACAGCATTGACACTGACTACACCAGTTGCTTCTGGGTGCAATTGTCACGTTTGCTTTTTTTTCTTTGTAGGGTGGTTCTCAGACCAGAGTTGGAGGGGAAGTTGCTGATATGGATTATACGTATGTTAGTGACAGTGTGCTATTAGAAATGAAAAATCAAGAGCAAAATCAGGAAAGCAGTCCACGTAAGACTTTTTTCTCCTCTTCACTTTGGTTTGCTTTTTTGTGGTATGGTGGGGTTTTGGAGTTTGTTGAAAGTTTTTGTTTGGTTGGTTTTTTGAGGAGGAGGAAGAAAGACTAAAAGGGCACCTTTTTTTCCTGTACAGCTAGATAGTAGAAAATGATTTGCAGTAAAAAAAAAAAAAAGATTATGTATTTTTATAGGTTACACAGGTCAGTCTGTTTCCTAGAGAATTTGTGGTGGTTTTGAGGTTGTTGTTTGGGTTTTTTTTTTTAAATAGGTTAAAAAAAAAGACAAGATTTGTGCTGAGAAATTCCTATTCCTTTACAGTGCTTAAAGACTGAAAATACTAAACCATATAACAGTTCTGATCTCACCTGCAGTTAACAGCTTTGAAAGTGTTCTATGTAATCACATCAGACTTTGTATGAGAAGACGAATTTAATTTTTGATGACATATAAATAGAACTAGTATGTTTAAAATAAATCCAAATGTGCTTATATCACTTTTTAACATATGGTATGTGGTGAATCATGGCTGCAGGGCAGTGACTATTTCCTACCCACAAAAAGTATTTCCTTCTGCTTGGATAAGTCCATGATTCCGAGAACAAAAATTTCATGTATCCAGTATTAAGGTTAAAGGTACACAGAGATACATTTCTAAGATCTGATTTAGCAGTTATTCAGATCTTGGAAATGGAATCTAAGGTATCTGAAAAATAAATGAGCATTGGCCACAATTGAAAGATTGACAGAGAAATTGCAGCAAGAATAAAGGTATAGCTGGTTTTGAGTTAACTGGCACTGGAGCAATAAGTACATGTTAATTCTTTTGATACACTTTTAGTCAAAATGCAATTTCTTGACTAAAATCATTGAGACACTGATTTGGGTTTTCTTTGCGCTTTTAATAACAGGAGGAGAAATAACAGATATGTTTGATCGGACGACCCATGAAGAATATGAGTCCTGCCCACCAGAAGATAATCCTTCTGCATGTGATGAAAAAGAAACTCTTCATGATGAAGAGCAGGATAAGGGAATAACAGCAGCAAGCAAGAAACTAAAGAGTGGGATATAATTTGGTTTTGTCTTTATTAGCTTGCTTAAACTACAAGAATTGATTTGAAATCAGGCTCTGTTCTTTAGGAACCAATATGCCAAATTAACCATCTGTTCTTTTTCCATAAATTCATGGTGGAGTTGATTACTTGTAAGGACATAACATAAAGCAATGTGGAAATTTTTTTTTTTGGTAGTTCATTTATCTCCATACAAATGTGGAATGTGTAGTGGAAGTTGGCACAGCAGCAGAACACCAAAGTGATTCTTAAAAGAAACACCAGGCTTTGGCTACAGTTATTTATTTCCTTTCTTCTCACTATTCTAGGTTCTACTGAAGATTTTACAGTATTTTGTATTTTAAGCTGCCTTTCCTTTGATGTTCTTCTTGTCTTTTTTGCTTGTCTCGCTGCTGTTTTCCTTCTGCTCCAGTCATGCTTTTTGATTGCTTGTTCTATCAAATCTGTATTATTTTTAGTATCTGTTTGAATCTGTTTTCTCAGACTGAGATGTACATGGCATTTTTATGTTTCTTAACAGTTGATTAATAATTCTACAGAAATTTCTGCAAGCAGTCTGTAAACCTTTTGTTTTGTGTGTCTGTTTACAGAACATGAGGATAAACAAGATAAAGCCAAACAGAAAGCTTTTGTGGAACCTTATTTCAAAAGTGATGAGAGGTAATTTAGTTTGTTCTGTATGGGCATTTTAAGGCTCTTTGTATCTTCCCTATAGGGAACTTGATCCTCCATAAAATAAACATGTTTTTGTGTAACAGACTAGCAGTTGAAGATGCAGAGGTAGAAGATCTGCTACTTCTATTAGATTAAAGACTTTAGATAAAAACTGGGGTAGGGGGAAAAATGTTGAGATGCCTATTATATTTTTTGAGGAGAAGGGGTTGCATCTTCTGCTTTTTATAATTTTAGTGAATGCAGTGTTTTGAAATCCATGTGGTTTCTTACAGGCATGTGGTCATGCCTGAATTTATGTGGTCATGCCTGAATTTATGAGCAAAGAACCTGTGGACTACTTGTACAAATGAAAACCTTTCCTTTTTTGGTATTTTTGCCCCTTGCTCTCCAGGCAATAAGTGAGTAGTGTTCAACAATTGCACCTCTTAGTGCCTCCTCTGTTGCCTACCAGTATATTCATAATTGAAAGTCTGAATCTTCATTTCATAATTATATCAAGCCCTTGAGTTAGCTTATATTTTACCTCAGTGCATGCTTTCTTTGTAGAGGAAAACTTGTTTACTGTTTTCAGAGCAGTTAAGTTGAAAAGAACCTACTCATCTTGAATCCAAACATATGTTCATCTCATGGAAATCATTGCAAGCTGTCTTGGACAAAAATAAATATTCTATAGAAGATCTATATTTGAATAATTTCTATATAGTGGTTACTTTTACACTATGAAAAGCCATAATAATGAGACACACATCTCTGGTTATGTAAAAGTTCAGATTATGTTTGAAAACTGTTTTATTTATAAAAATTGCCTTATTCACCTATGAAAGGCAGTATGACTTGGGTTTTGTAGACATTTTCTGAATTTTTGTAGACATTTTCTGTCCCTCATTGTGTTCTAAAACATGTAAATTTCCAGTCATGTAGAAGAAGTAAAAGTACTATTATGTGAAAGCATTTTTGTTTTTCAGAAAGAATACTGTGTTAGATTTTCCTCATATTGAGGTTATTCGAAAAAAAGAAGAAAGAAGAAAATTACTCGGCCACACTTGTAAGGAATGTGAAATAGTAAGTAGTGCTTTAATATTTGACAGTGATCTGCTATCCTAACTCAAGACAGTATCTAAGTGCTGTTTTTAATTATTAATCTGGTTGCATCATCATGATTACCTACAGTAGCTGGGAAGTAAGTGTTTACCAAAGCTGGATAAATTTTCAGGTGGTTTGTTTGTTTTTAGTGTAGCAGCTGCATATAGCAGGAAAGTCTTTGGTTTGTTTTGGTTTTTTTTGTGTATGTGTATGATAGAAGAGCTTCTCACGTTGTGGTTCCAGTAAGATAACTGTTAATAAAAAATACATTAGCTGGTCAAAGAACTATTACAGGTTTCCAAACTTTAGATCAAAAGCTCCACTGAACTTTACAGATGCTGAAATAAGTAAGTTCTATATCCTTTATACAGGTAGACAGATCTCATTTTGGTTTGGTTGATTTTTTTCTTTGTTTTCTGGGTTATTTTTTTCAGATAATTGCACCAGCATAGGCAACAATGTGTATATTTATGCAGATGCATGCAAAAATGTTTAAAGTTACTTGTTTAAAATACTTGTTAAAAAGTACAAAATTTTAGGTTGCACATTTTATGTATTTTTCCTCCCTTTCTATTTACTAAACTGCTTTCAGATACTTGGTGTAGAGATAAAATACTGACATAAATAGTGTGTAATAAAAACATTTTATTTGGCCATTAATAGAGTTTGTGATCTAATAAATGATGACTCAGTAGAAGCGTGGATTAATGACTGAACAATAGTGGATTTTCTGAAATCTTTCCACTTAATTTCCATGTGTATATAGAACCAGTATTTTTCAGAGATTCTCCTGCTATTCACTTTATAGCCAACTCCCATTTACTTAGCTGAAGAAATTTATTAGAGTACGTTTTTAATGAAAATAGTTTTGGTAAAACTCATTAAATACAAATACTTAATTTTTACAGTCAACTATAAATGCCATTTGAAAAAATATGTTTTATTTAAAGAGTTAGAAAGAGAACACAACAACCCCCAGCCTTCAGTCCGCTTCATGGTTCCAGAGCCATGTGTTAAGCATTTTAATTTGCTGTTTCTGTAAGCTACAGATCTTTCTTCTGCAAATCCAGTTCTTGGTATTTTCTGTCAAGTTGGAGTGATAGCTATGGTGTCTGGAAACATTCACAGCTCCAGTTTTGTAACAGTAGGTTTCTACATTAAATGCTAGGAAAGTTTGGGTTGTTGATTTTGGCTTTTTTGGGCTTTTTTTTAAAGTCTACACCATTCAAGATTAATGTCTGGGAACATGTGGAGTGCTTGGCTGTGTCATTGCATAATAATAAAACTAGCTTTGAATTAAATGCCTGTGGAAGAAGGGAGTATTGGCTAAAGCATAAATGATGCTTTAGAAAAGTCTCAGCTTGCTGATTAGCCATATGGGTTTGAAAAGCTGCCAAAGTCTAAGGGAATATTTAGGGAGTGAGTAGAGATCAGTAAATTGATTCTGGCCCTGTACTGCAAGTGGTGTCAGTGGGGTCAGTGACTGTCATTCTGTGAAGACCTGATATTTAACTTCTGCACTTGCCACGGCAGGCTGATACTATAAATCCTTTATAAGTGCTTATCTTAAAGCTTTGTGAAAGCATCTCATTCACTTTACAGTGTAGAACTTTTGATAAGAAGTCTTGTTTTGGTTTTTTATGACCTTGCAATGCTATCAGAGAAAGATTGTGGGCAGAAGTTACTGGTAGCTTGTAAAAGTAACATTTGTTAGTGTGGTTATTAAGTGTAGCTACACTTAGGTGAGTAGGAGAATCTCTCAGATGTTTTTATATGCATTTAGATGACAGGAATTATTCTATAAGTTTTTGCTAAACTAATGGGAGGAATGATTTTAGGGTTTGTTCCCTTTTTGAAACCGCAAATTGTAGAGTTCTATAAACAATTATTTTACAGAGAAGACAGGATGACATTGCAGTATCTTCACACAGGGAAAAGCCTAGCTAGAATATTTTGTGTGGATTAAAAATGCTGTGGACAGTGAGATCAATCTAGAAAACAGCTGAGAGTTCTTTTTTGCTGTTTAGCTGACATACATAACTCTCATTCTCTGTCAACCCTAATAGATTTCTAAACAAGCCAAAGAAGAAAAGTTTCTAATTTGTTTTTAAAACATGCTTATCTTGATTTTTGATTGTTCTTATTTTCTGTTCCTACTAAACTGTATTATATTCTTCATTGTTGGATCTGTAATTATTCCTTACTAATTATAAATTTTTTAATTAAAAAAAATGCAACACACTACTTTTAGTAGATAAGTTTCTAAAATTTCAGGCTATTTACAGGACAAAATAAGGAGCTCTGCTAATTATCCCTAAATAAAACTCGACAATATTTATCTTACGCAGACATTGTAGAATTCTTATATTTAATTTTGTTGACTTAACACCTTGTTCTTAACTTTTGTCAGTAAAAATTGAATGAGCATACTTTACAATCCCAAGTAGGTTTTCTGAAATCCTGCCAGTAGCTGGTAGCATGAAATAATCTTTGTTGACAGAGGTATCCTGTTCTTTTCCTGATTTCTCCAGTCTAGGTCATTTTCCATCTGATTGAATGAGTTATAAACTTTAATTTGCCTTTTTGAATTGTAACACTGCCATTTCAGTAAATTGTTTTACCATTTTCACAGGGATCAGGTTTCTTGTGTGGCTGTGACTGCTGATTCACTTGAATCAAACAATGCATTCACTTTGAAAATATTTTGAACCTCTATGTGCTCTAAGGTCCAGTTTTGTATTTTTAGGAGATACAGCTAGAATTACAAATTAAAACAGTAAAAAACTACAAGGAAAAAAATATACCCTAACTTTCTATGATGCTACTCAGGAGAACACCCAGCAAATAGGTTTGGAGAGAGTATATACTTTTCTCATTGTAGCCCCCAGTACAGCTGACAGGGGTAAAAGAGTACAGCCAATTTACTATAGAGAATGCTCAGCTGGCAGATAATTTCTGGAGTCCCAGTGTCAGTCAGCTACTTAAACTAACTCTTTTTTTACTTCTGATTTCAGGGTAAGTAAGTAGGAAGCATTTTGACTTAAGTTTGCAGTTACTGCTGTAAATTTGGAAATAACTTTGCAACATGGGGCTTGTAGTGGGGTTTTTTCCCCTTTTTTATTTTATTTGTATATTCAAGCTGACACTTAAAAAATTCCGATCTCTTTCAACACCTGTGCTACTTAGCTTTGTAAAATCAGTCAGTAGACTGTTGACATAAGTAATTGTACACATGCCTAAGCCTTGTTACTTGTGGTATGTTAAAAGATAGGAGGTTAACAAATTTGCCACGATAAAGTTATACTTAGTCTGTAAATTCAGTAAGCTTTTAGGATAATTGCCAGGTGTTTGTCACTTGGATAACGAATCTCTACTCTGGCTGTCCTCACCATTGTTTTTAGATAACTGTGTTAATAAACACAATGATTGATAATGTCAATTGTGTAAAGCAGTCACTGTATTATGTATGAATTTGTTAACTGGCATTTTTTCCCCCCACTTACATTCAGTATTATGCAGACATTCCAGAAGAAGAGAGACAGAAGAAACTAGCTTCCTGTTCAAGACACAGATTTCGCTACATTCCTCCAAATACTCCTGAAAATTTCTGGGAGGTTGGATTTCCTTCCACCCAAACCTGTGTGGAAAGAGGTTTGTGCAAAAAAAAAGCTTGAAAAACACTTTTTAAAGCTCTTTTTTTTTTTCCCCTGAAATTCTCTCTAGTTCATATAGCAGCCTTTTTCACCCAGTCCTGTTGAGGTCTGTTTATCAGCAGCTATTATTTTTAGTAAATAGTGTCTGGTTTTAGCAGTTTCTGTACTACTAAGAAAGGAATATAAGGAGAATTTCTTAGAGCCTAGATAGAGAAGGCAGAAATAATTGGGATTTTCATAAAACTTAATTTAAACTCTACACATTTCTGACCATAAGAAAGAATTGGATTTTCAGAGGCAAAGGCCAAGAGAATGAACTTATTTAGGAGAGACAGGCAACACTATTGATGTCCTTTGTCAGTGTTTTTAGAACTTCATAATACCAGGTGATAATGGAAATGTTGCAGGTAAGGTGTAGTTAAACAGTTTTTCATGCATAAACCCTGCTTGTTAGTGACAATGAAAAGATGTGGTGTTTGGTTTTGGGGGTGTTTTTAACTCCCCACAGAATTTTGTTCTTTCTAAATAATTTTTCAACATCTTAGAGCCTGGTGTAAAAATGAGTTTTTACAAATTATGTTAAAACACAATGAGTTTGTAGTGTACTCGTGCAATTCTTAAGTGGTGAAATGCTGGGGTGAGGAGCCCTATAGGAGTTCTCTGAGTTACTTATATCTTTACTTGTGCATTAGCTGTGAAACATTAATCTTTGCTTTTATCTGTTCTTGTAACAGTGTCAGGTCAGGCTTAGGGAAGTGTAGCTAGAGTTGTGTATGTGTATTGTGTGACAGTGTTGCAAAATCATCCTTAATATTTCAGAACAGGGAGCCTTAATTTTAAGGACCATATAACTTGTTACTTCCCATTTGGAATCTGCTTGCAGCCTCATTAAAAATTAGCTTCTTGGCTGTCTCCTTGTTCTGCTGGCATAAGAGCTGTTCAGTTGTTAATGGTCCTTAACAGCATATCAGAGGCAGACTTTAGATCAACCCTCCTTCGGAAAAGAAAATATTTTATAGCAGTGCAGGAGGAGAACTAAAATGCAAGAGAGAGTTCCCACAATGAGCAATAGCTCTTGCCATTCCAATTAGTGGAGTACAACATAGGTATTTACTACTCCTTATTGGTATCTTGAACCATCTGTTTGTGTTGGTTTTGGGTTTTTTTAAATAACTGAGTTACACAGACAGAATTTTCCAACTATGAAGTAGAAATCTACTCAGATTTTGCTGGATGTTATTGCTGATAAATGGTAAGGAATTGACAAAATCCAGGTGCTGAAACTGACTTGCATAAAATGTCTGTTCACTGTCAGTGTTAGCTAAGTTGAACATGTTATAGAAATTTTCTATACACTTTTCTTATCAGGGAGCTTTCAAGGTGTGTTTGATCCACAGACTCATGTTTGGCTTTTTCCAGTCTTTAATAAATCTGAGTGCTCTTAAAACAGAGGGAGGTACTGTTTAAACCTACAAAACACATGTGCCTGAAGTTTCCTCTGTATGACGAGGATTTACATTTTCAAAAGTGATTTTGATTAGTGAATTGAATTAGCAGTTCTTGCATATTTTGTTACTCCTCTGTAAAATCCTTGGTAGAAAGAAAATGGAAAGTGCAGTTTTGTTTTGCATAGATGAACAACTAATAGTTTCCATTTTGTTCTTCATTGTCAACTGTCTGTCTTGCACAGTTAACTGACTTGCAGTCACCTACTAGAAAGCAGCTGTGTATTTTAATGAATGATATTTGCATACTGGGTTCTCAAAACTTTTACGGGAAGTCAGAATCAGTTGCCCCAAAAGGAAAAAAAAAAAAAATTGCAAGTTATTTTTTGAGGCTAAACATACATTAAAGCTAAAGTTATGCCTGTTTTGATATTATATTTCTTACCTCAGGCTTATTCTTTTTAAGGCTACATTAAAGAGGATCTTGCTCCCTGTCAACGTCCAAAAAGGCGGCAGCCTTATGCTGTAATGTTTTCTCCAAAAGGCAAAGAGCAGAAGACATAAAGGATGGGGAAGGAAGGACTGCCAGCCTGAAGTTTGTCTTTTCCTGTCCGTAGATATTTATAGTTAATATAAACTTGAAACAAAGAACTGTTTTCCACAATGATAGATAAATTTTTTAATTGAATATGTAAATTTTATAAAATTCGTTTGCAAGTCTGATGTACCAGGAAACAAAACTATTTAATATATGTTTGTTTCATATTGTGTTAATACATTTTGTATTTGTTTTTGCACCTGTCAGACAAGTCTCTTACTTTTTTTTTTTTCTTTAAAGTCAGCAGCTGAAATTCCAGCAATTCCTGTCTAAACTTTTTGTCAGTGTAACTGCTTTGAAGTCACTGAAATCAGTTGTTCTTGCAAGGGTAAATATCTGTCAATGGGAACAGAAATGACAATTTTCTAGGGTGCTTTTATTTTGCTCTGGATTTTCTTGTATTTCTCTTCTCTTGTTGCAATAATGGTTATGTCTACTTGGAATAAAGCTGTATTAAATAAGAAATATATCTACTGTTCATAGTTTGAAGGTGTGGAAACCAAGAAGTCTGTTTTTCTTCAATTCTGGTGTTAAATGTATAGTGACATGTTTTTCTCAGTGTTTAAATTAGAATATCCAATATTTCTTTTATTTTTTCTTTGAAATATCTTTGCATATATGTGTCTTATTTATTGATAGAGATAAGCATTGTTTTTTCTAAATTTGGGTGGCAGCTCTGCCCAGTTCTCCCAGTGGACAGCAATAGTCATCACCTAGATTACAAAGGATGCTCCAGAGATATTTTAAATTAATCTTTCGTAGCTGAGGATGTATTTCCATACTTGCATTGGGAAAGTAAGATCATACAGTATCACAGAGGCAGATAATACCTACATAGGTAGTCAAGCCAAAGATCCCAGTGAGATCCTTAGGAATAAAGAAGCTACAATCAGAGTTGGATTCAACCAGTGAGAACTCTTTTAAAAAGACATCATAAAGGAAGCAACTACTGAAATGCCTTAAATAAAAATAAAATAAAGTACATCTGGGGGTTTATGTGTATATATTTATATATAAAAATGTATCTGTAATTTCTGTTCTTGTATAAAAATATGTTTAAAAAATTGTTGGATAGGACCATTTAAATTCAGCTGTATTTATTTAGGAATGGTGGCAGTTTCTGCTGGTAGAGAGGTTGTAGCATAGGCCTAAGAAGGAAACTAAAACAAATGTGATCAATTTAATTATAACACTGACACAAAATCTTTTAGGCTGAAATTACAGACCTTGAAGAAAAGTAGAAGAAGGTATAACAGTAGACACTGTCTCTATCCTGCCTGCTCAGTTGGTTTACTTACCTTACTTCAGCATTTCGCAGGATATTCCTTATATCCTAAGGAATGCCAAAGGCACAAAGCCAAATAACAATGCAAGTCTTTAGTCACTCCCATATATACTAATACATGCTGACAATAAATGTTTACAACACTGTAAAATCATTTATTGGAGCAGGCAGTCAAAGAACCCATGCCAAGGTAAGTCTGGTTTCCTGAATTATTATTTTTTTTTAATTGAAAAAAAATTAACACGTGCTGCTGAAAAGTGGAATTCTTGCAGGTATCTTGAAAATTATTTTAGAACAGCATGCTCTGAATAAATATTTATCCATTAAAAAAAATGTAAGAAGAGTAGACCCCTTTGAAATAGGGAGAGCCGTTACACAGTAGAAGCTACATCTGCCAAAAGAAAACTGGAAGCACATTGCAACTTACTAAATGTAAATTTTGCTATGAAGTAGGCTGAGGAAGTTTATGAAAGAAATAACTATAAATCCTATTTTAAGAACTATCAGAACAAACTCTCAATAAAAGTGAAAGGTAAAAGATCAAACAATAATGGGAACATTTAAAGGAAAGATGACAAGAACATAAGGATTTTTACAGCAATGGTTATGGAAGTGCCTGGGAACCTTTCTTTGCAGGGTGGGTGGCTGGACAGAGCTGTTGGGAACTGAGATGGCAGAGAAGGTGAATGATGTGGGTGTTGGACAGTGGGCAAGATTGGAGCTGCTCCCATGGAGTGGAAGGTGAGAGTAGAAACTGCTAAATCCCTCACTCTAGCACGTGTGCTATATTGTCATGGAACATGGCATTCAAACCAGCTGTGCTGGTCAAGAACTAAGTAACAATTCTGCCTTGAGGCTTTAAAAAACACTGGAAGGAGGTGAGTGGGGCTGCAACCTGATAAGTTTTATGGAGTCATGGGAACTGAGCTAATTGATAGGACTATAATGAACAAGATTTTCAGACCTTTATAAATACAATGTGAATAGACCACTTTTTACAGCTGCTGTTCTCATGGCCTTTTAGATACTTTGAAGGTGTCAAAGTATGATTTATCTGACAGCTCACAGCAGAACCAACTTGTCATGATGCAAAAGAAGCTCCTAGAGGATGCATGTTTAAAGGTACATAAGACATTACAGTGGGGTTCTGCTAAGTACCACTTTATTCAGCCTGCTTATGTTCTAAAAAAGGGTGGAGGGAGAAGTCTGTTATGAGCAAGTGGAACTGGGATATAGAAGAGGGGGAAAATTGCAAAGCAGGACCCCTTCATACACAAGAAGGGATGTGATGGATGCTGATAAAGTCATGGAGTGTGGAAATAGCAAGGATTGATCTTCAAGGGTCACAGGTTTAGTTACAAGAAGAAAGGAGCAGATAGTGCCTATGAGGATATTATTGCTCCACTAGAGGACAGTAAGAAACTGCTTTTGAGCTTAAAACAGTGTAAGAATTACTCTTTCTTACCCTTTGATAGTTGGCCAATTTTATAAGAGTTACATTGATTTTAAAATTGTAAATCTCTTGCCTAGCTCTTCTAATGCCAGGAAAAACTATTTCACTTCATTTTGAAAAGCAGGAGATCAATTGTAAAAATTGAGAAGTAAGAATAGAAGCAGACTGATTTCTCCTCCAAAAATAAGAATAAAGAAATACCAGAAATCTGAGCAACCTTTGTGTACCAAAAAAAATTATTGAAATTTATAAATTTTAAAAGTTTAGTTAAATATTTCTATTGGCAAAAGTTTCTAATTCTGGCTTATCTGCATTTTTAGCATACTCTTGGAGTAATATGTATCTTTTGCCTGGAAGGAATGGAAGAAAAAAAGGGAGCCAATCAGAGCTATCAAGGAAAGTGCTAAAAAAATCACTTTAAATATTGTTGCATTTATACATATTGGCTATCTTTGTCCTCTTTATGACAAGGCAGCACATTGTAATTGCATTCAGCTGCACTATCAAGAGGAGTGGGCTGTGCTCTTTGAGATTTGTGGTGTTTTCCACGTCTCTTGGCAGCAGAAAAAAAATCAGATAAAAACCATAAGCTGAAATAGGTTTCTGTCTTTGGAGGACATCAGGACTAAACCCAATGTTTGTGAGCCAAATATTCAATGCCTTTGTGCCTGAAGGCATTACTCAGAAGTTGAGAGAGTGGGAGAAATTTCTCCAGGTATATTGAAGTATGACCATCCAAATGGGAATTTCCAAACAGCAGTGCCTATTGGGACATGCATCCACCATCTGGCAGAACAGCCAGCATAGCCACAGCTGTCTTCTAGTTTCCTGTCCTTGTCTGGGACTACATCTGAGGATTCATGCTGCCTCTTCTCATTTTATGAGATAAGGGAAAACTTAGTAATTGATGCTAGGATTAGTGCATCTTGCAGTTATGTAAATAAATACTGATACAATAGATTGACGACTTGACATTCATGTAGTGAGTACCCCCCAAGAAACAGTAATATCTAGGAACTCATCCATTTGACAACCTCAAAAACAACCCCCTCTGGAATGGGTTGAAAACTGGGAAGGGCCTCTGAAAGTCCCTTTTTCGGAGCTCAGATCAAGGTAAACCTCTAGGGTTCCAGCTGAGCTTACAGCCTGCTAGAGTACAGCACATTCCTCATGATTCTTGGCATATATTCCAGCCTGTGACATTCAGACACTGGTGTGGACCCAACAATCAATCGTACAACTTCAAGTTGGTGGCTTAGTGTCATTTCCAAAAACAAAGGTGGCAAAGTCATGGCTTTAGCACTTCCAAAGTGTTATCTGCCCACCTTGCAAACAATCTCAGCCTGAGAAGATAGCCTTTGATCAAAAAAATGTTTTTTTAGACTACTTGGAGCACAGAAGTCGATTGTTGGTAAAATGTCCACCAGCAAGCTGTTTCCTGTGCTGCCTGTGAAGCCAGCTTGGTTGCTAGTTGTTTTTAATTGGTTGTGCTTTTGAACTTTGCCTTTCTCAGGCAGAAAGGATGAATGCCTTGTCTCTAATGAAGCGGAAGGAAAACTATGTCTGTTTGCTGATAATTAGAAACTCCTGTCAAAAGAAAAAAAATACAAAAGCGGAAAAATCATGGGCCAGGGAACAACAGAGGAGAGAGCAGAAGAGAGTGATGAGGTTCTTGGTGGTACATCATGGCTTATCACTGGACTCTGTATTTAGAAATATTGCACATCAGCCCCGATCCTCAAGGGAAGGGGCTTGCTGTGTTCAAACAAATAATTGTGGAGCATTTGAAAGAAGAAGCTGACACTTCCTTTGTCCTATGTGTCTCTTAGTGTAGAAAGACTGCTCAGTCTCAACACAGTCTGTCTTTGTTGTGTTCCACACAGAGCATAAAGTTTGCAGGAGTGTTCTCTGTGCACAAGTATGAACACCTAACCATGAAGGAAAGGGAGCAAGACACTGCAGAAATAAGCCCAAGGTTTACCTCATTGGAAGATGGACCGTTCTTACTTTGGGCTCAGTTTCTTTCAATAAAACCTGAAATGTAGAGTGTTTTCCTCAGAATTCATCTTGCTTTAGTCTGTGCATTGCAATTTGTATTCCTGTATGTCACCATATCAAAAAACTGTGCTGTAGATGACAAAAACAGCATTGTCCTCTGTGAATTATTTTCCAGGTTGGGTTGTTGCATCTTAGAACAAGGATGTGCTATAAAAATACACAATTCATTTTGATCACTATCTTCAAAATTATGATTCCTCTAAACATACATAAATCTCCCCCCAATGATCAATATTAGATTTTTTCTGAATTGCAATTTTCTTCTGTCTCACCCCACTCTTTTAAAAGCTACTTCTCCTCTTTAGAATATTTCTTGTGATACCTATGTGTCTAGACATTTGGCATCCTGGGCGCAGTGCCTGAGGTGCAAGCATCATCACAGCAGAGCCACCTGGATTTCCTGGGGTCTGGGAGAAGTCACTGTGTCACATTCATTGTGAAGAGAGTCTCCAGTCTAGGGCAGCGAGGTCTGCCTCCCACACTTGGCAGCAGTGGGAGATAACCCTGCCCAGCAGGGACTTTGAGAAGGACATTGGGAGACCGCTTGTCCTTGGGTGGCTTTTGTCTGCATTCCAGCTGCAGCCATGAGCAAGGCTTATCAGTCTCCCTTATAGCCAAGGCTCCTGTTTAGCATCTCATTAGGAAAAGTAGTTGTAGTTTAGGTATGGGAGAAAGGTTTAGGCATTGCAGATGGGAAAGCTGATCTAAGCCAAAAGCATGTATTTATTGGGAAGGTGTCCTCAAACTCGAACATCTTACCAAATCAGGACGGTAACATTTGGTACATGCCTTCTACACCAGTAAGTGACTAGGCTGGGAACTAACCAATGCACCAACAGTTTTCAGTACAAACTGGTGACATACGTGACATATTCAGACAAGAAAAGTGAGGAAAATATCCCCAGAAATAATTGCAGGAAGTGTTCCATGTCTACCTCTGTTCCACACCATTTCTTCTACAAAAATATTACACACATGTACTGATAATGCACATTAATATATTTCAGGTACCATACCACAATAAATATAATATTAACAACAATTTGGAAATACAGAAGATCTCCCTTTTTTCCCCCTTTCTTATTTCTGAGTGGTCTACCCAGGACTTTAAACTTCAAAGTAGAGATCAGTTAGATTTTTGTTTTGGTTTTGGGTTTTTTTTCATTTTTGATGGTTACTAACTTTAATAACTGTTTTTAATTAATTTATTTTGAGTTACTTAACACCTTAATTGGCATTGTTCCTACTAAGGACAGCAATTGCATGTGGAGAATGCTTTTAGAAAAAAAATGTAGTGATAAAAAGGACAAAACCTGTACATGCCTGTATTCCAAAGCCAGTAGGAATAGACACACATGAAACAAGAAGCAGAGGAGACAAAATTCAGATCTAGTCATCATCTCAAATCCATATGGTGATAAGAGCTGCTCAATTCCCTCACTGTCAAAATTACCAACTCTATGAGTCTTTTTAGAACTATTTTAAATAAAGTGCAAATAAAATAAAGCTAGATAAGAAAGAAATAGCAATTTAGGGCCCTTTAGGAATATGTTTAGTGTGCTTTACTTGTGCCCTTGGGTAAAGCAGTTGTGGGAAAAGATAAAGAGATTAAATACAGTCTTTGAAATTACATTCCTAATGACTAACCATTTCAGAAAGCTTGGGAATTTAAGCTGCAATTGAAAAGAAGCATAAAATGAAAAAAAAGCTAACATTATCTTGGATAACATGTATCAGATAATGAGTTGATGCTCTTTTAATGTTGAACAGATGTCCTAGAAGAGGCAATTATTTTAATTCAAATTTTCTTTTACTTAAGCCAGTTTGCAAAAATACAGGTACTCTCTCACACAAATATAAGGATGACTATAATTAGAACCAAGACGCTAATAGCTGCAAATCAGAAAAACTAATTTTTTATTTCTATTCCATGGAAATATCCTGCATTTCAAATTGTTGTAGTCTTCCACTTTGGAACAAAATGGCAAAATTTTCCATTAAATGAAATCTAAAATAATTGGGTTTGAAATATTAGACTTCTTGAAGTATTTCACTCTGCCCTAGAAATTGAACTTATATCATTACTGTCAAATAAATAGAAGCAGGCAAGAAACTCAAACTGATCACGACAACCTTCTCTCAAATCACTGTGCTCTTTATATGTGTTTCTAAAGTGTTTTGCTTGCTGGATATGAAATGAATACTTTCCAGCTTGCTAGCCTGCCAAGCACACTCTATTAATTGCTAATAGATCATTAAATGCTTGGCAAACCATTCAGAGAAACCAATGGGACTTTTGAAGTTTAATCCTAATAATTTGACACTTAAGCAAGGAAAAAAAAGGAATGTAAAAAGTTATAAAGAATATATTTTTTTAGCAGTACATCCCTCTGCTTCTTTTTTTAGTTGGTAATAGAGAAGCACATGAAATCATTGGGAGTATGATTCTCTCCTTCTCAAACTTGTGTTGGAAGAGTTAACTGTTGGGGGGGGGCATTGTCAGAAATCCTTTTTTATTCCTCAGCCTCTGAGTATTGACAGACAATATATTCTTAGCAATCCTGGAAAAGTATTATGCATTCCCAAGACAGGAATTGCATTTATGTCTCATCTGCTCCATCTTCTGCTGTGGTTAACAGTGAGCATTGAGCCAGGGAGCTCTGGGATTACTGGTAAAGCTCCTCCAGAACACCACTCACTAAGACTTTGTTAAGGCTCTTCACCCTAAGGATAAGCAAAGGGTGCTTTTGTAAAAACTTTATCCAGACATTAAATGGCCATGGTGTTCTGATATAGTAGTGTGGATGGGAAGATATGACTTATTTCACAAGTCATTAAATGTGATCAATATTTCTTTTCCTATTTTTTTAGTACCATAGAGACAGGTATGTGCTGTGGAGACTGGTGATCTCCAGGCTGTGCCAGCTCTTTGAAGTTACTGCATGTATGATCTTCTCACAGAATGAACAAGGTTCATTTATAAAAAGGCATTTATGTTAAAGCAAATGTGAACTGGCACTGAAACAATTGCTAGTAAAATATATTTCCCTTTGCGATGTCAACAATTTCCAACTCAGTACGTATAAAAATAGCTCTCATGGGCTTTCTCAGAAGAAAACTTCTGCAGAATCTGCTTATCCTGGGACTAACATGGGAAGGACATGAGAATAGGAACAGTAAGATTGAAGGCATTTGTTACCCAGAAAGACTATGAATCATTATTCCAAATGGATCTCTAGACTTGACGTGACCTATTCTAGGGGCTGTCACCCATGTCCCCAAAACCCATGGCAGCTCTTTTACACCCAGCAAAGACACCCATGAGCTGCAGCACACACTGAATCATTCTAGAGGGAACTGCCTTCAATATGCAGTTATGAGACTCACAGGAGGCTCCTAAAACCAAATGTTTCTTCTTTCTGCCATTCTAATTTGCTACCTAGAGGGAGCACCCTGCTTTATTTTGCTCAGCCCTTCCAAGTTCTTGATGTGCATCCATTTCCAGGAACAAAACTGATGCTTGCCTGCCACGGGCCACCAAGGGCCTGCCTTCCTGGTGGTTAAATCTTTTCCCTCACAATTCCCATCTCTCCCACAATTCTGGATTCAGGCTTTCTGCTGAGATTAACTTGAAGTGTTTTGAAAAGGGGATCTTATTTCAAAGGGCAAGAGATTGAAGATGCTCTAAAATGTGATGGAGTGCAGCAATGAGAAAGCAAAGTTCTGTAATTCACATGCCATTGCAGAAAGCTCAGATATAGGTTGGGGCACTGGCATTTTGTGTGAAAATATTCCACTTTCTCAAAGAAGCATGTTAACATTAGGACGCTCCAAAAACATTTTGGTCAGATCCTGGCCTACTCTACTGCCAGTTTCAAAGCTCACCCCTCCGTATTAACGTACTCTGGCAGCTTTCCTTGTGCCATCATGCAACTGGTGGCTGTTAAATCAAATGCTTCGAATTGGCTTACTGCATTTTAAATCCTATTGCCTCTTCTGCTGTGTTTTTAGCACTCAGACAAAGGGAACTACATCTTTTGTATTGATTTATGCTATATGGTAGCCAGGAATAAATCATACAAGTGGAAAAATATCAAGGACAGAATGTAGAGAAATAAAATATTGTGATTATATGTGTGGCTGCTGTCTCTGCAGTCTTCAAGCAGAATATCTGCTGCTCTGCACATCTCTCATTTTTTTGAAAGCAAAAAGAAATGTCGAAAAAACATAAAAGACCTGCTATTCCTTGGCCATGGCTGAAGCTGAAAGGAAGAATTTTTCAGGAAGGATTTCCAAGCTCCTACTCCCTAGCCTATTCAATTTTTCAAGGCTTTGGGATAATATAGACTCATTTATTGCTCAGAAGTGGGCCTGCAGGTAACTTTATATCAAGGAGGTTTGATGAATTTTAAACATGTGAAATTCCAGTGTTTTTGTGGCTTACTGCCAGCACTTCTGAGATCTTCCTCTTTTACTGCTTATCCGTGTGCAATTAGATAGTTTGGTTGTGTTTTCAGACCTTTCTCCTCTCTTATTTTCATTGCTGCACTGCTTTTGAGGGTCCTGATCTCACCACCAAGCCTATGGTTGTTGTATCAACAGAGCTGCAGCCCCTAAAATCCAAAGATTGTATAAATTTCTGCTTCTACTTAAGCAAAGCTTTCAAAGTAACCTGAGAGGGCAAAAAGGTTTTCATATGCCAGATCTAGTGTTGTTATGTGACAAAAAGGTAGGGAGACCCTGGGGACAGGATTGCTCCCTGTCCCTTGCAGGACTGTCCCAGGGAACTCCAAGGGCCAAGGGTGACATCCATCAGGGTGAGACAACAGGAGAGGCTCACCTGAGGGGTTTGGCACATTATGGGGGGGCAGGGGAACAATGTCTTGGGATGCAACACACTTAGAGGATGTTATGAGGAGGAATCAGAAGCAGCAAAAGGGAGGGATCGTGGTGGTTTGAATAATGAGTAAGTGAGAGTTAAGGGATGTCACAGACCAGTCAGTACCCTTGTCTGGCCATGCCCTGCACCTCATTGCTGCCATCTGTCCTGTCTGCTCATTAAATTGTGTCCAGCTGCATCCCTGGGTAGAGGCTCCCTAC
This sequence comes from Thryothorus ludovicianus, assembly GCA_013397245.1. Classification (NCBI taxonomy): domain Eukaryota; kingdom Metazoa; phylum Chordata; class Aves; order Passeriformes; family Certhiidae; genus Thryothorus; species Thryothorus ludovicianus. Next base: position 399,602 of record VZTB01010301.1, on the reverse strand, counting down.
TGTTGCTAGCAGGCAAACGGAATAGGTGGCTTGGGAGACAGATATCAAATCAGAAATAGCCTGAGCCAGATACTTCTCCATCCCTACCTGAAACAGCTGGAGGAGCTGGCTACTGATCCAGGCCAAGAACAGGGGAGTGTGAGGTCTGGGGGTTCACTGTGAAGAGGGATCGTGGTGGTTTGTGTGGGGGTGTATGTGTGGGTGTGTGTGTGTGTATCCCTCCAAGAGAGTGGGGCTGGAGCCCTCTTGGGGCTCATGTGCCCCCCAGGTGCCAGTAGGTACTGGATAGATTGGATATATGAGCACAGCTCCTGCCCACGAGGGCTGTCTCTGTGTATTTCCAACACACAGGACTTCGTGTGGATCAGACAGAGAGGGGGACAGGACTAAAACTTTCATGCTGCTTGTGCAAGTGCTGTGTTTTCTAGGTGTGCTGGTTTTGACTGGGATGGAGTTGGTTTTTTCAGTGTAGCTGGTGCAGGGCTGTGTTTTGGATTTGTGTTGGGAAGAGTGCTGAAAACACAGGGATGTTTTTGTTCTGGCTGAGCAGTGCTTACACAGTCAAGGCCTTTTGTGCTCCTCATTGCACCCTGGCAGCCAGGAGGCTGGGAATGCACAAGGAATTGGGAGGGGTCAGCTGACCCCAACTGACCAAGGGTGTATTCCAAACCATATGGCATCATGCTCAGCATGTAGGGAGGAAGGAGGAAGGGGGGGATGTTCAGAGTGATGGAGTTTGTCTCCCCAAGTCACTGTCAGCAGTGATGGAGTTTGGATTTCCTGGAGGTGACTGGACACCCACTGGGTAGGAGTGAGTGAGCAGCTGAGCTGCCAGCTGGGCTTAAACCACAACACTGGGTTGTGGTGTGTGGCCACGCATATACAGGATTTGTGTGTGTGCCAATTTGGAATTCATACTCAAGCTGCCTAGAGAATATTTTTACCTGCTGGGCTGTTGAATCCAGAAACCTCCAATTCCACATGTCCAGATCTCTGCTCTACTGAATAATGAATGAATAAGTGGCCTGAAGTCTGATATTTACTGAGGTTTAGACTATTGGGGTTTCTGTATGAAGGATCTTTTCTTATACAGGGAAGGCTTACAGACACATGGGGTCCCCCCAGTCTCTGCTCAAGGACCTGTACATGGGAAAGTAATTTCTGACTGCTGCACAGCCACCATGCAAAAATTAGAGAAACAAACTATGGAGGGAGAAACTTTTAGCTGCCTTTAGTGAAGAGGTTGCAGCTTCTCCCATGAAATTTAACTAATGCAAGGCCACACCTCCAGGATGGCCGTGCCTGTGGGTTTCATTCTCTCATGCTACGAGGGATTGCACAGCTTCCAGCACAAGATCATCAGATACATGACCTGGGGCTGCAGGTCCCTCCCACTATCCAGTTACCAGGAATTTTCCAGTAAGTGAGCCCCCCTAAGGAGGTGTCAGTGATAAAAGCCAACTGAGAAGAACCCTCTCAGCATCAGTGCTTAGCACACTAATAAATCATTTAGCCCAGCACCTTCTAAGTACCAGCCCCACAGCAGCAATATTTACATAAGTTTCTCTGGCCCATGTGCAGATGGTCTCTGACTGCTTACACTCTGAGAGAGCTCTCAGCATGAACAAGAAGTGCCTTGGGTGGGGAAACAGCTCAAACTTTTCACAGGGACAGTTTGCATGGTTAGCTTTGGGTATTAACTGTGCAAAATAAAGCAGGGAGTATTTCCTATGAGTCTGGGAATTCTGACTTAATTCTAAACAAGCATCTGTTTTCTCCAATCATCAAAGCCATGAATAAGCATGGTAAAACCCTTCTGAAAGTAGAGTGATGGAAAGCTTTCAAACCCTCTAAAGTCCATGAGACCCTTTGAGATTCCCTTTCAGACACCTGTGTTGTGTTATCAAGCAGAAAGGTCACCTCAGCACCTGCTAGGATGACAGGCTGGGTTGGCTGTGACGCTGCTTGGAACACCTGACCCACTGCCCAGCTGAGCAGAGACAGGAAATTGTACAGGTGATGCCTCGTGTCCTCCCACCAGGATAACAAAGGACACAGTGGAAGCAGGTCAGCCTTATCTCCTTGCTGCCTTTTGGCCCCAAGCAAGGCAGTTTCTCTCTGCAAGAATTGCTAAGTGTGAGTAGCTGGTCCATGGTCTCACTTTCCCTTAAACAAGTAACCTTTTTTAAGCCATGCATTGATACAGAGCAGTCCTATCAAAGAAGATGGGATTGTGATATGGTCCTGTGCTGGAGGCTTCAATTGCAGCCCTAAATTAAAAAAAAAAACCAAAAAAACCCAACCAAAAACAGAGAGAAGAAGCATTAATTCCTGATTTCTAATGTTTTCCATAAAAGAGGCAATAGCAAACAAACAAAAAAAAAGCCAAACAAGCCAAATCAACTAACAAAACCACCCCCCCCAGGCACACACAAAACAAACAAAAAATCCCCCAAAACCAACAGCAAAAAGGAAGCAATAAACATGTCAGTTCCATAGGGCTGTTTTGGAGGTGTCCTGGGCAAGCTTGGGTTTACCTGATGGTATTTTCAAGTTGGGCATATGACAAAATTTGGCCTCCTCTTTTTCTCTGCATTGTCATCTCCTGTTTGCTTCTGTTGGGAGCAAACATCTGTCCCATCTACAGCACACTGTGCTGACATCCACCTCCCACATGCAGGTATGACCATGCTGCAACAAAGCAGGAACATCCTCTGCCTCCAGATGCTGTACCAGCAGGAGTGTGAAGAACTTTCAATATGATAGTCCTGCAGCAGACACACTTTTCAGCCCCCACTGACATTTTCAGCTCCTAGATGGTTGTGAGTTAGGATTTAATTCCACCCAACAGCCCCATGATAAGAAATTAAAACTTGGAGGAGCATAGTAATTTAAAAGTCATAACACAGAAACTGTGCATAATTCACCAGCTGCATGGAGCAACATGGAGCCCAGAACAGCAGTGCCAGGGCCCAATGCCACCATGTGATTTTCCTTGGAAGTGTTTTGTCCTGTTCTGCAGCACTTTGCCACAGACTGGTCCCCTTTTTTGACAAGACATCCATCTCCCTGGCTTGAGCCTGTGTCCCCAGCCTCCTCTCTAATGCCAGAGCGTTTCTACATTGCCTGAACTCACTTCCCTGACATTGGGAAGGAGAAAGACCTATGGTCCTTCATGTCATCTCATGCTTAGATGAGCAGTTCCCTCTTCTTAGCTTTGTTCTTTGAGACAGCAGAGCTGCCATGAACATGGGTCAGGGAGTCACAAGAGGCAGGGGAGGGAGGGGAGGAAGGCACAGCAGCAGAGGGCACTTCCAAGGAGGCCAACAGAGGAGGAAGCAGCAGCACAGACATGTGATGAACTAACCACAGACCCCCTTCCCCATCCTCTTGCAACACTTGGGGAAAGAGGGAGATAAACTGGGAGTGAAGTTAAGCCCAGGGAGAACAGAGGGATGGGAGGAAGGTGTTATAAGACTTGGATTTTATTTCTCACTACCCTACTCATATTTGATTGGTAATACATTAATTTCCTGGAGTCAAGTCTATTTTGCCTGTGATAGTAGTTGGTGTGTGATCTCTTATTTTGACCCATGAGCTTTTCTATATATTTTGTTACATTTTATCTCCCCTATCCAGTTGAGGAGTGGAGGTTAGAGCATCTTTGATGAGCACCTGGCATCCAGCCAGGGTCAACACACCACAGCCCCTAACTGTGCATGCCATAAGAAAAGAAACAAGGATCTCTCCAGCCTCCACCTTAATATTCAGTCTGCTCCATCAGCAAGTAAATACCTCTGGAGCACAGATTTCTAAAAAATGTGCCAGGGAGATGGACAGTGAATCACACAGGCCAAAGTAAGTGGTCAATACAGTGACCCAAATGAAAAATGGGCTGTCATGATCCCTTCCACTGAGCACGGAGCATCCATGCATGCCTCAGGGACAGTCTTCCTCACTCAGAGACAGACCCTGACAAACCTCCCCTCCCACCAGGGCTGAAATTTTCAGAATGGAAGGCAGCTTCAAGGTTTGGTCCATATGTTTAAAGGTAGCAGTAGGAAGAGCAGCTCCACTAAACCACTGCTATGACTTGAAGAAAAAATCTAGAAAAAGAGCACAGGTAAAGTGTGACAAGCTGTTCTTCCTGCATCATGGCTTCACAGCTTCCTGAAGTTCAGAGATTTCTTGTACCAGAGGTTATCCATTGGACCATCACCTGAATATGCATATCCATGGAGGAGGGAGGCTTGTTCCCATGTGAAATAAGCAGATATCTCAGTGGAAGTGAACAAAATGTCTCCAAGGGACTTTGACATCTCGTATGTCCCAACACCAAGGTTCATGAGCATTGTGTCATCCTGCCAAATGCTTGTGCAGTTTGGAGTAAGCTAAAGCTGCTAGTCAGTAGCAGGATCACTTTGCTGTGCATTAAAGGAAATATTTCCATATTTTCCTTTCAGATTGTATTGAGATTGCCTCTGTGCTGACTGAGTAATTCTTGCTCACAGTAGAAAAAGTCCAAGTGTCAGGTGAATATGCGTCCCTCCTAGGTCTTGCTTTAGGTCCTTCAAGCAGAGGGGATGAGCTGTAGTCCAGCAACTTGAAGGCAAGGAGAGGGAGCAGGCCAGCCAGCAGAAACTGACAGCATCACTGACTTGTGACCCACCTGGAGGTCCCAGGAGGCTCTCAGGAGGTGCGATGCTCAGTCATTCAGAGGCACTTTTCTCCCTGAAAACCATAGTGCCAGCTTGGGGCTCTGCTGCTTTCCACCAGCTGAGCTAATGTTAAAAGTATGGACTGTTTCCTTGAAAAATCCTCAGGAGAGCAATATCCTGCCATCCTGCTGAGGAGGAGGAGGATGCAGTTCTCAGAGAAGCCCTGCTGGCAGGTGATCTGTCCACCAGTCTTTACCAGCTGGGTTAGGACTGGCAGGGGAGGAAGAGGGTTTCCTACAGACCTTCTCATTTTGGCATGTGCAGGGCTCCAGACACAGGCTTGGATCTGTGAAGGCTAAAATTTGTTTTTAATCATGTCTCTAAGAGAATATAACAAAAAGCTGTTAGCATATTTGTTTGTAGTATGAATAACTAATGGAGCAAATACCAACCAAAACTGAAACTGTTGTAATAATCCACTGTGTAACAGAGATTTCAGTTCACCATCACAGTACTTTTAAATTAGGGAATTATCTGCACATAAATTTTAAGTATTATTTAGAAAGTGAGTAATCTTAGAACAACTTGATTTACCCTAGGAACACATTCTGGAAGTCAAATTTCTATTTATTTACAGACAACCAAAATGAAAATATTATGCCTATTTTCATGTGACAGGCTCAGAAAACAAAAACAGTCACAGGAAAAGCATTTGTGATGGAAAGTTACTGTCCTCTCACTGGGACTGCTCAGACTGTGAGAAGAGAAGGAAAGGGGAGGAAAGGAATACATATATATGTGTGTGTGTATATATATATATGGATGTATAAATTTATCAATATATATTTAGTGCATGTTTATTTATATATATTTATGTAGAGAAGTAAGAATTACAATCTTAGGAGAAACCAATATGAGTATTTTTAGTTAACTTGAGAATAAATAATACCATTTCTTAGGCTGGAAGGGAGCAATGTGTGCACACAAATCCAGGCATCCCTGGTGGGAACTGGAAACTATGAACTATCATAGTTTTGATGATGGCACAAGTGGAAGACAACTAAATCCAGGCTTCAGTTGCCACCATAGCTCATGTCCTGAAGGCAAGGGGGATGGCTGGGTATGGACAAGCCTGAGTGGGGGCTGCAGTTCTTCCCCAAGTTTCCCATGAGAAGCCCTCAAGGGAGATACACATTCTATAAAGACCTCATGCACTGCACTCTGTGAATGTGGAAAGTGACTCTAAGGACAATCATCATACTTGTCTCCTTTCCCTGTAATAGGGAGCATCCCTAATAGAGAGAGAGACAGAGGGGGAGAGAGAGCAAGCAGGTATCTCACTCAAACTGCTCTGTTCTGCTGCACTCTGTATTTCCCCAGCTTTGGTTAAGCCATTCCCAACAACACCAGCCCTGACCTCACTTCTCTCCCCATCTGCCCCAGGGGCTCAGTCCCTCTATGAGGAGAGACAGGGAAAGAGACAGGCTGTGGCCCAAAAGATCAGCATGTCAAAACATCAGCTGGTGCTTTTATAAACAGAGAGGCAGAGCCATTGGCTAACCCCCTGAGGGTCCAGGGCAATACTGGAGCCCTCGGTGTGCACGGACACGGTGCCACCTGCCCGGGTGGGTGTGCAGAGAGCAGCGAGGCAAACCTCACGTGCAGCCACACTGCCTGACTTGTGGAGAACAAAACCCTCCACCAGCCCTTCCAGAAAAGAAAACAAAAGCCTTGAACAAACCATCCCCGGGCCATTTCAGCCAGCAACAAAGCTAACAAGCAAATCAAACAGAGAAATAGCCCAGCAGACCTCAACTGGCTGAACAAACAAATGGAGAAACTCAGGTTCCAAAGAGCAGGGGAGCTGGGTTATGAAACAAAATTTTTGATACAAAAGGAAGCTTATAACTATCGCTGGTGATTAGACATGGAAGAGAAAGGTCGCTGTGGGTGTTAGAGCACACTTCACACACACACAGAGGTTATTCAATCAATATTTGTCCTGGAATCACATGCGGCAGAAAAAACTTCAAGTGAATAGTCAGCAGAATTTAATGCTCGCATTCATTCATGTTGTGCTCTTGGATGAACATGTGTTTTTATATCTAGCAAAACCTAAGCTTTAGAATCCAGGAGGTTTTTAACCAAAATACAGGAAAATCTTGGAATTGAACACTAAATTTGTATATTACTTTAAATCACATTTTCAGCAAGACAGGAACACCTCATGATTTTAGGAAAGGATCTGTGATAGGAGGGAGATTATTTGAATCTCCAAGTTCTGGAACAATTAGGAAAGATAATTCAGTTAAGGCTCCAGAAAGTCAACACTGTCCACAGAAATCACCCCAAAGCAGAAGGGAGGGACTTATTCCTGCCATCACTGTGTTCTCCAGCCGTGCTGCTGTGCTGGCATTAGAGGTTTTATTTAGGGTCACAGCAGTAACAGCGGGAAGATATAATCCTCTGATGAACAAGCAGCTGTTACCCCCTGCCTTTGTGAAAATGATGATCTCAGGTTGAGGATGTTGTTGCCTTGAATCATCATATTTTTTTATCCCCCTGTGAGTTTGTCACAACAGACTGTTTGCTTATATTCAGATCATAAGGCCATGGCTCAATTTTCTCCCCTCAGTAAGAGTTAAAGAAAATTTGACCATGGATGCCCTAACCATGGACTTTAGAATTTGGGTGCAAATAATGATGATTAAAACACAAACAAAGCAAAACAAAGACAAAAGCCAACTCTCTTGCCTACTGACTTAATTACAAAATATTGTGAGGCACAGCAGAACATCTAGTTCGGGTTATGATATACCTGATGGGTGGCATTCAGAAAACTGTCACAGAGGCAATAAGCCTCTAAGTCCTTCAAAGAGTGTCATTGTGTGACTGAAGTGAGATATTAGCACTCTCTAAGATTGCATAGGGGTTCATTTATTTCAGCTGCACGATAGCCTTGGAGAGGGGAGCCCTAGCGAACATCACAGAGTTATAGAACAAGGGCAAATACAGGGTGGCTGCTTCAAGGCAGAAGATTTCGGGGAGAAGTTTATTTTAATATCTTAACTGGAAAAACAGCTCCATCGGCCCTGGTTAGGAAGAATGAGAGGGCAGAGATTATGTTCTTCTGGCAGTCAGTCCTGATGAAGCTGCCGTGCTCCAGCACAGGACAGAAGTGTTGCCACGTCTTGCATCCATCCGATAGCTGTGCTTTCTTCCTCATGAAGCTAAGGCAAAAGAAAAAAAGCCGCAAGTTGGTCACATTGTGTTAAGGATTGCTTTGACGGGCTTCAAACAGCCTGCTGAAACCATCTGCTGTGCACGCAGTGCCACTCTGCTGCCAGAGGAGATGCTGCAGGAGGGCAGGGCCCTGAGCAGGGAGCAATGCCCAGGTCAGGGACCACGTCCCGTTTCTCTTGCAAACCATTTTTCTTCACCTGAGCACCTCCTCCCCTCTGAAGACACCCTCAGGGAAATTCTGATGACCCGCGCTGGTGCTGTTTTTGGAGGGGAGTCTCCCTATTCCAAGCGTGACACCTTGGCACAAAACAGGGTTTATCCTGCAAATGGGCTGGCAGGTTTCACAGGGGAATTTGTTCTTTCTAGGTTTCACCCATACGATGCTGTTGAATTTATATTTTGTAACACTTGTAAGGGATTATTCAAAGTGGAGAGGGAAAATAAAGATCATCCGTGAATGTGATTTGTTACTCTCAGAGCTTTGGCTCTCACTCTTCTGGGCACTGAGCACTACAGTGCCCTGTCTCACTGGTTCTCTGGCTCTACATTGAGGCAAAACTGTACAGATTTAGGCACACTTAAAATGATGTTTCATGGGAGTCACTCAGTGCTCTGTAATGTGCTTCCTTAAATAGCCACAGATTTGGCCTAAAATTACTTCGCTTGATGTCTGTTAGAAATGTCCACTTCAGAAACAATTGCAAGCTGAATTTGAGCATTTGAAGTTCTGGGACCGATTACCCTGCATGCATTTGTCTTCCTCTTACCTTTATGGGCCATCATCCTCCTGCTTCTCTCTGCAATCCAGGTATGCTTTGTACAGAGCAATAAAAACAACATATCCCTCACCTATCTTGTTCTATTGGCAAGCAAATACTAAAGGCTCAAGACCAGCAGATGGCTGTTCAAACAAATTCAGGTCTTATCGAGACTAGAAAGGATTGACACACCCATGTTTTCACTGTGTGGCTCTCCTGTGAGCTGTAAGGGCTGTTATGAAGACAGAAACTACAAACTGTTTTTTCCAATGGCAGAGTATGCTTCATGATATAGTATCAAATACTTCATTTGGTCCACTGAAATGCTGATTAGGTGTCAGACAGTTTGAAATTCCTATACATTCTTAAGAACAAAAACAGGGAGAGGTGACAACATGTCATTCCTGTTTAGAGCAGCATGAAATTTAAACCAGGAAATTTCTTGATGTTAGAAAGAGGAATTTCAACACTAATTGAAGTTCTGCCATTTTTAAACATTTCTCTATAACCTGTTCCTCTTCACTTTTTTTCTCACAAACATGCCTACACCTCCCAAAATACACAGTCACTCAGGTGAAACTTTACAGGGAGGTGGCATCTCAAGGCCCCTCATGAGCTACTGAGGCACCCAAAAATACCAGTACCACATAAATCAGCGAAGCCAGCTCCTGAAATGTGCTTCAAGTTTCTCAACACCAACTGTCAATCCTACCACATCACGACCAAAAACCTCCTTGGATGTTTTTACTGCTGCCTTAAACATAAAGGTTTCTTAGGCACCTTTAGGATTTTCTTCTTAGGGCCTCCTCAGCACCCTCTTCCCTAAGGGTGACAGGGGAAATGGCACTCCCAAATGGTCCCCAAGCCTGTAGCATATAAATGTCTCACTCTGGCCCCTCAGAACCTCAAGCAGGGTGCAAGAGAAGCTGTACTGATGTAAAAGCAGCAGCAAGGCAAACCAGGGCTATGTCAGCAGGGACAAGCTATAGATGAATCAGGACTAAGAAGAGAGCTAGGGAAGACTTTTGAGCAGTGGCTAAGAAGTGTCTTATCTTGGAGTGATAAGACCCTGACTGGAAGACGCAGCTCTGACATCCTTGTTTCATTTCTTTCCATTAGAAAACTGGTATTTCTGCACTTCTAGTACCAGAGAGAACATAATGAGACCGCACTTAGAGTTTCATTTACAGATCTACTCTTGATGTACAGGACTTCATTTAACTATGTATTTCCCCCAATTTACAATCTTGCCTTGAAATCTGAGTTCCAGTCTCCCTGTAACTTCCAGTCCGTTCATTCATAACCTGCTGGCAAAGAACTGCAGGTGAAATTCTGTTTCACTCATATCACTTACAGACATAAAAACTACTTTGCTGGCAATTGTATGAGCTTGGAGTTAAAAGTAAAGCTCAGGTATCTTTAATCACCTTCCAATCAGGGAATGAACACTCAGAATATAGATTCAAATGAGTATTCAGCTAGCTGCAGCAATCACTGGTCTCCGACCAACTGGTCAGATAAATGCTTTTCTTCCCCAGAATTCCTTCTTTTCAAGGCATATCATAGAATTGCAGAATACCCCAAGTTGGAAAGGAACCACAAGAATCATTGAAGTACAACTGATGGCCCTGCACAGGACACTCCACATGCCTGAGAGCATTGTCCGAATGCTTCCTCAGCTCTGTCAGGTTGGGTGCTGTGACCACTTCCCTGGGGAGTCAGTTCCATCCTCTGGATGAAGAACTTTTTTCCAATATCTAACATAAATCTCTCCTGATACAGTTTCATGCCACTCCCTTGGGTCCTGGCCACCAGAGAGAAGAGATCCATACCTGCCCCTCCATTTTCCCTAGTGAGGAAGCTGTACACTGCAGTGAGGTCTCTTCTCAGCCTCCTCTTCTCCAGGTTGACCTCAGCCACTCCTCGTATGGCTTTCCCTCTAGGTCCTTCCCCTTGGAGCCTCCTTTGGATGCTCTCTAACAGCTTTGTAACTTCCATATGTTGTGGTGCCCACACAGGGCTCGAGGTGAGGCTGTCCCAGTGCAGAGCAGAGCAGGACAATCCTTGCCCAGCTGGTGATGCCGTGCCTGATGCACCCCAGGACATGGCTGGCCCTCCCGGCTGCCTCACACCCAGCTTGCCCGATGGCAACCAAGGCCTTCACGTCCCTTTTCCGCAGTGCCACTCTGCAGTTTCATTCCTGTCTGTACACAAATCCAGGATTGCCCCGTTCCTGGTGCAAAATCCATCACCTGCCCTTGTTAAACTCCATACACTTGATGATTGCCCAGTCTGATGTCACCCTGCTCACTGCAACCCTTTGCACCCAACCCGTGAGCAGTTGCTCACCCAGTCCATGACGTGTTTATAATATTCAAGAGAGCTTTGAAATGCCAGGGTTTTCTTCTACAAGCATTGTTCCCACTACAAGTCAACATTAAGACAACATAAAACACTTAAAATATACAACACAAGACCTTGTTTTTCAGAAGAGATCTGCATTTAAGGCAAACATTAACATAAAACCAATGTGCTCTCTCCCACAGAAAAGTACTTAAATCAAGCAGTAGTTCCATGAAAGCCTATGGGATTACTCCTGCAGTAAGGTGCTTTTCAAAAGGGTTAGCAACACTAGGCTGCAGCTCTGAGAAGTAACATTGTGATTGCATGGAGGATGAGAACAAGCTTTTACTACCTAGATGTCCTAATTAGTCCTAATGATGGCTTGAATGTGACTGATTGCATCCTGCCTCACTGGCGGAGTAGAAAAGAACTATTTCAATTAGTTTTGAAAATGAGTGAGCTTAATTAGAATATTGCAGAATGCTTCATATTTACAGAATATTTAATTTTGTGCTAAACACCAAGTTTTTAGCTAGGATTTATGTGCTCTTGCTATAGAACCCTCTTGCTTTGAAGGAGCTTGTTCCCATAGGAACACAGTCACACTGGCCACATGGAGACAGCTCAAACATTTCCAAAATCAGCCAGCAGAATCATTCTGTTATGTATTCCTTCTACTGCTCTGGTTTGAGTGCACATATTATGTCCTATTATATTTAGTTGAAATTACATGCCCACAGGGCAGAGTGAAAGATATGTATAAATAAATAAATAAATAAATAAATACATCTATAAATATAAAAATATACATATATACATTCACAAACACATACGCACAGAGAACCAAAATCTTGTTAATTCTTTTTGCTGTGTATCTGAACTATTTCCTTTTCCCAAGGGACTGGCCCAAAAACCAGCTATCTCCAAAGACATTGCAGTTAATAAGAACGAAATTATTCACTTTTACTTTGGAAGAAGGAATTACCAGTGTGTCAAACATCCCAACAGAGACACCTGCAGATGCACCAAGTATGCACCAAATGCCATGCCAAGAGACCTGTGCCCTCCTGCTACATTGCCATTTCTTTTAGTTTCCTTTCTGGCCCCTAAGTAAGTTATATTTTGTCATAAGTTTTAGGATGGATCAGACAGATTCTTTCCTGGTCTTACTCTTTCCTGGACTAATTTCTTCACAATTTAATGGATTTATTCTTTCCTTGGGGCTCAAGGAAGCTTGAATTTTAGTCTTTCAAGCTGAAGGCCATCTCTCTCTTCCCTTACTTTCTTCTACACTTGAACGCTTCGTTTATTTAACAGCTTCATTGATCTCAACATGAAAATTATTACAGCAAGGTGCTATTCAATTTGAGCAGAGAAAGCAGAAGACATTGGATCTGTCTTGCCAGGGGATTGCCTTTCCATTTACGTAATTTCCATTCGCTGCTTACAAAGCTTTCCTGCCAAAACATTCAGAGCATAAATGTATCCTGTTTAGACCAACTTTTAGCAGCTTTAATTGCTATCAGACTATGTAAAACACGTATGTGGCATGCTGTGGTTATTGGGGGTAGGATTGAGCTGCTGTTTTCCCCTGCAACAGCAGCCAGACATCCCCAGCCCACAGGCAGCCCCTTGGTCCTGGCAGACCCCACTGTGCAGCTGGGGCACCCATGGCCATTCCTCTGGAGGTGAATTTCCTGCTCCTCCAGCAGGGGCTGGACTCACTCCCCTTGCAACACGAAGGCAAGCGGGAGGATTTGGGAAGTGGAGGCAGCGGCCCCACAAGGGCACCACAGCCGTGGCCCAGAGCTGCAGGGAGCAGTGAAAGACCTCTGGAGGGCTGTGATGGGAAGGGAAGCCTGTGACTCGGCCTGGCTGTGATGAGAACTGCAGCCAGGCACATGCCCGATCAGAGGTGCACAGCCTTGGGCAGCTCACAGTCTGGGGAGAGAGAAGCTGCCCATCATCTTCCTCCCACCCAGCGTGCAGCAGAGGCTGGACCCATACTCCCCTGCCACCAAAGTCACTGCCATTTCACCTTTCCTCTCAGAAGCCCAGCCACTTGTGCCAGCTATTCTGACACAGTGGAACAGAGGCAGAGCTGACCTGGCTGGGTTTTATCATCTTGGAAATTTGCCAGTGGCAAATATTTAGCTGGGAATATTGCTCAGGGGATCCAGGCAGGATCTGTGCCCTATCCTGTGGCCAAGGTAAAGTGGCTGCAGACCCTTGGGACTCCCCTGCAGGTGGCCCAAGGTGACAGACCACAAGGATGCAGGCGCAGTTTTTATTCCTCCCCTCTGACTGCAAGCTTTCCACACCAGCCTGCAATGAGCACTATCCACTGAGGATCTGCCAAAGTTAAAATGGCTCTGAATTTTGGAATGAACCAAGTGTGGTGCTCATGGGGTATCGTGTTGCCTGCAGACCGGAAAACGCCACGAAGCTGAATGCAAAAACCCAGCTTCTGCCACCAGAAGTTTTCCGTTTGCTTCCTTCATTCCCCTTGGAGTCACACTCCTTAAATATTTTCAAGAGGAAAAAAAGATAGAAAATCCTTTGAACATTTTTTTTTCTTTTTCTTGGATATTAAACATTTCCAGTCAAGCTGAACTTGTAGGAGAGTCTCTAAAACACTCCACCAGCATGTTTCTCTGGGAAATTTAGATTCTATATATTTAATGTTTTTACTCACTGAAGACCGTGTGTGAGAAGGTGTCAACAGTGTTTTCCTTCTCATCCAGCTCCTTGGTCTGACTGTCCTGCAGACTGGAAGGTTTTCTTACCCTCAGCAATGAGCAAACTGAAAGACTTGCCAACATGAATGTTTCAGAAACCTGCAGCCTGTTTTAAAATTATCCCAAGGCGATTAAAAATTAACAGACACTGTGACAAAGACGGATGTTCTTCCAGGCTTCCCTCTGAAATCTTAATGTCCAGTGATTCTGTACTTGATTCCAAATTGCCTCAGAATGGTAAAGAACAGGATAAATCATTGCTGACACTTAATGAAAACCTTAAAACAGCTCTTCTTAGCAACGAGTCATTCTGTTCTACTGCAGTTAGAAGTAGATTTTTATTTATACCACTGCCTAAGGTGATTTCCAAGCAAAAAGTACATTTGACCCTTCCTCATTTTAATAAAGATGACCCTATTTTCAACCTCACGCCTATGTTAACTTACTATGACACTGAAAAAACCTGAAAACTCAAATGCTGATTTCAAAGAAGAAAGCTGCAGGAAGACAAGGACAAACAGAATCAGGGATTGTTTTCTGTACAAGTGCCCACAGTTTTTGTTTTTCAAGGGAGGGAGGAGCTATGTGGGCCTATTGCCATTTAATCACTCCAGTAGGAGCTAGTAGGAGCCAGCAACAGTCACATTCCAGTTGCAGTTCCTACATGGCCACCTTTGTTGTTTTGTCTAGTTATCCTGCAAGCTCACTGAGACATGGGAGAGTGTTTTAGCAGCACCCAGTAAAATGGAGCTCCTTATTTAGAGCGGGTGTTTAAGGGATCCCTTTGTATATAAAGTGAAAAAACAACAGCAGCAACAACAAAAAACCTCAAAGCCAGCTTACGTTGAATGAGGAACATTAACAATTCAAGGATGCAAGAAAGAAGTGAGGAGGAATTCATGCTGGATGTGCAAGCCTTCAGCCCCCCTGCCGTGTGCATGCATCCCACATGAGGATGGTATTTTTTGCTCATACAGCTCCTTCCCTCTCCACACATGAACAGGCTGATCCTTCCTCCACTCCATTTGTCCATGCTGCACCCGTGGTCCAGCAGCCACCTCCAGTGCAGAGCAATGAGAACATCCCTCTCAGGGATCCTGTAGTTCTGGGGACTGCATGTGCTCAGCCCCTTCAGCAAAGGTGAAAGCCTGAATTTGCTCCATGAAGATATATCCTCACAGGCACTGGCAGTTTTAGCAGTAAGTCCCTAGTGAGTATATGCAAGCTATGATTCAAAAGGCTTAAAACTGGACAAAGGTGGGTGGATTTTGACAGGAGGGCATCCCCAGTCCCATCTCAGAGACAGAAGCCCACCTCCTGAATTCTTATCTCACTGTGGGGATGTTCAGGTATTTCAAAGGAGAGGTCATAAGAAGTTCTAATGTGGGCGAAGCAATATGTTTTTCATGGTCGTGCCCTTGGAGCTCACACAAACATTTTGACCAGTTTTCCAAGAAATGCTTGGCCTGAATTGGATCTAGCAATGAAAAATATTAAGTATCCTTAGTGAAGGATAAGTTGGAGTAATGACACAGAGGCCAGTTTTGACTTAACTAGACTGCCCTAAATTCTTTAAGAGACAAACACCTATCAAATTGGCTCTACCACCCCTGTGTGCACTACCAGCTTACTGATGATCTCAGGAGCTCTTCAATACAAACACAAACACCATGCATGCCGCACCTCTGACATCCAAAATAATTGGCAGGTTGGGTGCCCTGACCATCCACACCTCAGCTAATTTGAAGAGGCACTGTTTCATCTTTGCTGAGGGCACCTGCTTCTGTGTGTGGGTCCTGCCCCACAGTCACACACACGACTGATGTTTGGTGCTCACAGATTTCTCTCACTTTCCCACTACAGTATTTGAATTTGGTACCATGTCAACTTGGCAGTGTTGGCACCTACTCTTGGAACAATGCAAGCAAAATTGGGCTCTGCACAGAGAGGCAAGTGTGGATCAATCCTACCCAAGGAACACTGATTGTCCAAGAAGATGACACTCTTAGTGTCAACATTCTACATTTCAATTAGCAAAGGTGATCCTTAACAAGCAAAACATTCAGGCTCCTGAAAAATCACCAGTGAAAAGCACAAGCCCTTAGCATTTCCGAGAATCAGGCTAAATTTACAACAGACTGAAGGTCTGGGCCTGGCACTAAAACAGGTCTTGCTATCCAGATGCAGTATTAGTCTTTTGTAAAGAATTTGTACTGTCTTTATCCAATTTCCATTCTTAACTACGGCCCCCAGTGAAATTTGTTCCAACTCCCCCAACTTTTTTTCTGCCAGACACTCCTTCTAAACAGAAGGATTATTAAATTCACATTCCAAATCTTTCTCCAATGTTACAACTGCTTTCCCCCTTTGAAGTGCAATTCTTTTCTGCAAAGTAAAGGAAAAAGAAAGTGTTTATAGAGATTGGATTTGGACTGTTCCTCCAAAGTCTTTCACAGCAAGATTAGAGTACTCACAGGCTATGGGAACTCTGCCTGGCTATGGGGATCTGATAGTGATATCCAAAACCACTGGTAAGAATGATCTCTCTTGTCACCTACAGCAGCATTATTGCCAGACATCTTTGCTGAGCTTTGCGTAACAGCATTACCTGACTGAGCCTGAGAGTCAGAAATTACACTATTGAAATTACAAGGAACAATTGCATTTATTCTTTCTACCCCTAGCTGCCCAGGTCCCGCAGCTCCAACAAGTACCAGTGACAATAAGAAACTTGTTTTTGTCCCCAAAGCAGGAAAGCACTGTGCAGAGGCCACTCAAGAACTAGCCTGGTGACTCACACTGGTGACTCAGGACCTGTTATTCCCGCGGAGTTAACTCGCAGTACAACACAAATCTTGCCTCTAACTCAAATCCTGGGTGAAGTTTTCAACTCACCTGCAGAGATATTTCTAAGCTTGGTCTGACTAACTACTCAGGACCCCTTACCTCAGCTCAAGGTCTGTGGCCCTTTGATCTGACTTTTCACATCCTGCTGGCCACACGCTTGCCTTGCAGCAGGACTGCATTCACACCAGTTAAACTAAAGACAACATGAGGACTCTACATAAGTGTTGACTTTCCTCTGAGGGCAGGTATGTAGAGGCACTGTTTCTCTAATTCCAGTCCTCGGAATGGTAAACTGCTGAGCTTTTCTTTTTGTCCAAACTCTCTCCAGCCTCTCCATCACCTGTGTTAACAGGCCACCCAAATTCCATGCTGCCTTTGAACACCCACAACCGATGAGTCTCTCTTGCAGATCTTGGTGCACTGGGTGAAAAAGCCATCACGCTCCATCACTCCCATTACCACTTGTCATCTAACTGCTTACATAAGCCCGTGACCTCTGCAATAAAAACATTTACTTGGGTAGAACTGGTTAGTTGGAAGAGAACTTGGAGAAGGAAGTGATTGAAAAAACAGTCACAGAAGCAAGCTTCCAGAATGTGCCTTTTTGGTTTTCCTTTCAACTTTGCTATTTCCTCTAGTCAACCACTGCTTCCCCATCAAACAAAAAAAGTTTCAACCAGCAAAATCAATTTGTTTAACATTTTCACATATCCTCCAGCACACAGGTCTTCTATAGCTCGTGCGATCGCCTAAAGTTTTGCTAAGCACACATCAAGAGGACATAAGTAACTGGAAAGAAATTCACATTATGTTGTGAACATTAATTTAAATTTGCTATTAAATGTATAATTAGGTCTAGAGAACCGAGTATTTCTAACGCGCCAATCATCTTTGTACTGTGGTACCCCACTTGTTATCAAAAATAGCTTCACTTCAGGCTGAAAAAGTAATTTTCTTCTTGAATGTGGCTTTCTCAAATGGGTTTATTTTCAGTTGCAGTAGAAGGGTTGTTTTAACCAACCTTCAGTGTGATTTTTGGAAAACACAGTACCCCCCAGAGGCAGCTTGTGCATATTAGACCATGAGCATCTTTTTGGGTCCATGGGAATATTTAGGCTGGTGGGCACAGACAAGCACTTTACAAGGTGACAAAGTGAGCTCAGCTGGATAAGCCAGGCCAGGAAAGATCTACAATATATCCTGACCACTCTAATCTTGATGCAAGGAGGTTGATAGGCTCAACAATTCACATAAGTGTTCCTGATCACAGAGACTGTAAAAAATGGCTTTGTTTCTACAAAAAGGTGCCAAAATCATTGGGATGCATATATGGACAAGGGAAATGGGTAACATTTCCCTCTGGGTCAGCTGTAGAGGAGCTCTAGAACAGAGGTTGTGGCTTCATTTAAAACAATGCTTCCAATGGACAGCAATTTATCCCATCACAAGAGCAATTTTGTGAAAGAAGTTCACACTCCTGCACTCATAAAAAATATCCTAAGTTAAACCAACCTCTGGAACACCATCTGGCATTTTGGCGGTGGTCCCCTTCCCCAGACCTGTGTACTGTGAGAAGCTGAATTTGGGAAATACCCACCAGCACTCGGTTGCCATACAGGGTTTTTGAGCCCCAGAGGAAAATACACACCCTTGCTGCTGCTCCTCAGAAATGCAAGAGGAAAAAAATATCCCTGTGTATATCTTACTCAATTCTAAGGTGGGAGGCCTGAGTTTCATGACCCATTTACCATTTGGTAACAGTCCTTGGACCAGGGGTCAGCATTCAGTAGCACACCAACAATCAGACTACAGAACTGCAACATTTTTCTGTGACCCAGAAGTCCTCTTCCAAAAAGTCCTGAATTCTTTTAAAAGTGGTAGCCTCAAAAGAAGCCTGGAACTCCTCCACAGGAGCCAAGTGCATCAGTGTCCTGCTGGGACAATGCCTTTGCTCATAAAAAGGCATTGCCATCAAAGGAAGGTGGCAGGCCTGAAATTCCTCAGCCTTCCTCTCCAAAACAGAAGTTTGAAGGAACCACTTTGCAAACACAGAGGTAGACAGCATCCTTCCAACAAATGGGAGATGTAAATTAGGCTTTTCTCTGGGGAGGAGAGTTTAGCACTCTGGCCTACCCACTTTTCCATCCAAATGATCCATCCTTGACATGCCACAGGGACAGGCATAGAAGTACCCTCTGATAAGAAAGACAAAATCAGTATAAACCTCAAGAGAGTAGACTGAAATGAGAACGTCCATCTCAAAATAACACTCACCTCTCTAAGAAGGTGTGATCTGGAAAACATCTCTTTCCTCCATCATTTTCCCTTCTTGATGGCTTCCTGCTCAGGGTGCTGCCCATGCAGTGTCCCTACCACACCAGAGACTTGGTGCCTACATTTGGGGGTTCTGGTTCCCAGTGTTAGTAGAGCCAAAGGTTTGGAAATAAATCCAAGTCACAGAGCTCAATTCTAAAATCTTTGAATGTTCAAAATATCACTTTTGAGAGGAACACATACCTGGGTCCATAGCTTTCTCTAAAAATGGGATTAGGTTCTCCTTTCTGATCAAATTTTTTTTTTTTAATCATCAAATTAGGAAGGTTTTGATAAAATTGCTGGGGACATCACAATATTTTGTGACAGTTTTGGCTTGTGAATCATCCACCAGCTATAACTGGAATGTAATACAAGCCATTGTAATGCTTTATGAAGAAAGCGCGTGTTGCTATCTTGCGACAACCATATGTTCCTCTGTTTGCATGTATCTGTTATCCAACCCTTACATAAGCCGTTGATGAAATTATCATCACAGGACAAGCACACTTGTAGCACGGCTGAGTTGATCACAATAAAGTAATGAAGGAATGAAGGAGCTTTATGCTGAGGTGGGGTGGCTGCCCGCCTTCGCAAGCCACAGCTGCGGACGGAGGCAGTGTGCAGACCGCCAGTCAGCTGCTCTACAGCCACCACTTTGGGGACGACACGAATACAGATATTTGGGGCTTGGGCTCTATGCCCTTTTGGGAAAGAGCAAAGTAAACGTGCTATCTCTGGTGCAGGGGAGAGGGAAGGGTTGGGGACGGAGTTGAGGGAAAGGCTGGGGCGGAGGTTGCTTTAATGGTTTAGGGAACCCGTGAGATGTTACTTGCACACACAGAGGCACTCGCACGCCTCAGACTGCAGCAGAGGCAGAAGGGGCCGGGACAGCCCAGGCTTGCCGCATCGGAGAACGCACTGTCGGCATTCAGGCGCATCTCTGGGGGTCACTCCCCATCCCCGACTGTCCTCCGTGCCCATCGGGCACTACCAGCGCCTGCCCCGGGCACGAGTCCCCCCACCCGAGAAAACCAGCGGGCAGCGCCAGGGATGCACAGGATGCACGGCTGCATCCGAGTGCCGCTCCCAGTGCCGCTCCCGGTGCCGCAGACGGGCCGGGCCGAGCCGCAGCCCCCGGACCGGGGCGGTCAGTGCCGGGCTCCGAGAGCCATGTGCTGAGTACTACGGGCACAGACTCCACCTTCTCTGGCTCCCGCCCGCCCCCACGCATCCAGGAAGGGAAAAAGAGGAGGAGGAGGAGGAGGAGGAGGAGAGAAGGAAGGGGGTGAAAGGGAAGAAAAAAAAAGAGAGAGGTTGAAAGGAGGGAGCTCGCCGAGACCCACCCTTCTCCCTCCTCCTCCGAGCTGCTGGCCGGGCTTTTGTTTTCCTCCAGCGCCCCGTTTCCCACACGTGATTGCCGTGTTATTGCACAGGGCGCTCGGCGGCGCGGCTGCTGCACCTATAAATACGGAGCGGGCGGGCGGCGGGGGCCCGGGGCAGCGCGGCGAGGCCGGGCGGAGCGCACCCCCCGACACCCCCATGCACCCCGCAGGCACCGCGGCGCC
>VZTB01010301.1:272053-378773 GCA_013397245.1 Thryothorus ludovicianus | reverse complement strand
GGCGGCAGCGGAGAGCTTGGGCAGCCCGGCCCCGCCGCCGCCTTCGAGCTGCAGCGGTCCCGGTAAGCCACGCCGCGGGGATGAGGGATGCTCGGGATGCGGGGATAAGGGATGCACAGGATGGCGATGGGCTCCCGAAGGGCGAGCACAGCAGCGGCGGCCGGGGGAAGCCGTGGGGAGGGAGGCCCGATAGCCGCGGGGCGGGAGCCTCCCTCTGCGGGGCAGGCTCCGCTGCCGTCCGGCCGGGGGAGCAGCGGCAGCGGCAGCGGCGGGGATGTGCGAGCGTGTTAGGGGCAGGTCAGCGAGGTGCCCGAGCCTCCCGGGCGGCAGCAGCCGCTCGGTCCCGCCTGGGCGCGAGTGGCTGAAAGTTTCTCTCCCGCTCAGCAGTGCGGCCGCACTGCCGCCCTGCCCAGCTGCGCAGCGGTCGTCACCCTGCATCTCCCGAGTGGTGGTGGATTCAGCCCGTGCTACCTGTCCTATAGACAGCGGGCTGGGAGCCGGCTCTGAGTCAAGTGAGGTGTAGCCCGGTCTGGTAGCCCACAAGGGGGAAGGAAATCTTTGCATCGAAATCCACGGATTACGGTGTGAGAGCATGGTTTGAGCAGCGTCTCGCTACCACCCTAAATAAGCTCTTTATCTCCATCCAAGCACTTTGTGTTTCTCTGGGTCATTTCTTGCCGCCGGGTACTCTTTTGCCTTTTAATTCCCAAAGGAACTACCTCACCTGCTTCAGCTCTCGAGCTGAGACTTCTGGCTAAGAAGGTGCAATCATGTAAAAATGTGTGAATGCCTGTGGATACAAAATCACCTTCCTTCACTTCCTCAACAACATACTCAGATATCAAAGACGGAGGTGGGGAAGAAGCTGGAGGAAATGACTGCTCCCCAAGCCCACATCGGCAGCCACTCCCACATTCCCTATTTGCCACAGTCCCTCCTTGTTTCTCCCTTGGACAAATAGGTAGACTTTGAGTCACATGTTATTGCAAGGGTTTATAAGGGTAATTGAGCATAGATCGCCGTAGAAAAGTCCCTTTCAAAACCAACCAACTTGGAGGAATTGGAGGTATTCCAGGAGAAAGTTATCTTAGCTGCATGCCCCGCTGTTGATTGTTTGGGTTTTTTCCCCTTCCATCTGGGTTGTATTGGTGGCTTTTTTGAGCCCCTTTTCAGGTGCTGTGCTAGAGGGAGCCCCACCTTCCCAAGCAGGATGCCTGCTGGTGCGTTACCACCCTTCTTCTCCCAGTCATGTGTCTCTCAAAACATTTTCTGCAGTGACAATCCTCTAATTGCTCCGTGGGTCAGCTGCACACACACACACTTGTGCATTTCACTGTGATGTGATTCTGCCCACAGTCTTGTGGGGGAGAAGTGATCCACAGACCATGATTTGGGAATTGCATTTCTACTCTTGGTCTTGCTTAGCATTCAAGAGGCTGGATTCTTTTTGACCTTCTACCTTAGTGAGTTTATTATTGATGCAGGATTCCAGTGTTACTTTTCTGGATTCCCAGGGATCATCCTTGGCGTTCCTTTCTTGCCTGCTTTGATCCTGTACTTGGTTCTGGGAAGGATGCTTAGATCTCACCAGTATCACTTCACTTAGACCTTCCTCTTCCAGTCATTTTTTTTCCCTTGCTCCTTTTTGCCACTTTCTGAACGTTTCCACAGCCTGTGCATTTTTTATTTTTTTTATTATTATTACATGATTACAGAGTGGAGTTTAAGAGGGCAAGGTCATTACTGTTCTTATTTACAACTTGGAAATCTAGAGTCTTGCAGATTCAGCTGTCTTGCTAGCATGCAAACAAGCTGAATGGATAGCCCAAGTCCATGGCAAGGAAAGTCACCTAAGGAAACCTTTCCAGAGTGCTCCTCCAGTCCTATAGCAGCTGCCATTTGTGTCATATATTTTCTTGTGATGCAGGCTGCAAGGAGAGTGCTGGTTTTCTCATGCTGTTTTGTTTTCTTGAGAGCTAGATTCTGCTGTGACGGAGACTTTTCATTGCTCCACTGACAAGTATGAGGCTCTCCATTGTGGCATTTGCTTAAGGCTGACACTGGTGCGGGAGAGCTCTGGGTAATGTCCCCCGCCTTAGCTGGCTGTCGTGATGCTACACGTGTGCAGTCCGGGGCAGACTTTGCCCTGCATTCAATAGATCTGTTTCAGTTCTGGAAAAGGCATATATTTTTAAACACCGGGAACGGGCAGCTGCAGACCACAGAGGTTGCACAGAACATTAGCGCCTCATCTTCTTAATGAAAAGGTGTGGTAGGAGCTGTGATTGCTGGGTTCACCCTTGGCTGCACAGAAGTTAAATCACAGGCGTGCACCGGGCTGGCACAAGCCCAAGAACAGAGGGTTCGAGCAGCCCTTCTGCTGCTCTCTTAATGGAGAGAAAGGCGCCAAATCCCCAGCACACAGCCAGCCCTTCTCAGGGCGACAGGGTGAAAGTCACAGCACCTGCCCAGGGCAGGCATTAGCTCATCTGAAAGATGATGCAGAGAGGAAAATCAGATTTTTTTTTTTGTTCACGTCTGCACTGGCTGCCTTTCCTCCCCCCTTTCTGCTCTCCTTGCAGTGAGTGAGCTTGAAATTGAGTTTGAGGAGTTGTTTGACAGACTGGTCCTCTCTGTTGAGACATATAAGTTATAATGTGAAACCTTTTTCTGTTACAGTATCAGGCAAGGCAGATTGCCTTATGTTGTTATTTTTATTTAGTTTTCAGGAACCATTGTGAACATATAATCAGAGTTCCCTGGCTTTTTTGTTTGTGTTAGCAGTTTGTATAATTGCATACTAGTTTATATTTAACAAGGTTATCATTAATGTGGTTTGGGTTTGTGCTCTATGTGTATTCACAAGAAACAAATGATACAAAAAAGGAACATGGAGCTTCTAGCTGCATGGAGGCTAGTATATAATTACATGTAAATGACAAAAAATAGGCTTGTTCAGAAGTTGACTAGTTGGTGCCAAAGGCTCCTGTCTTCCTGCAGAAGGAGTTTATTTCATTTTGTGGTGAATAGGTGGACATGAATTTATTAGAAACTAGGGCCAGGGTTTCTTTCATGTGAAATTATAAATAATTTTAATAGCATAATCTGAAATTAGTGAGGAATTCTGTGAAGCCAGGTTTCAGCAACACTGCTTTAAAATAATTTCATCCTGGGTATTAGGTGATGGTCCAGGTACCTGGTTTTGTGTATGCCTAGAATTCTTGTTGTCATAGTTTTCTTTAGGAAAAGTATTGCTGTTTTCATATGTAGAGTTTCCTTTTCCAGTGGGCCAGGTGGTTGGAAACAAGCACATGCTTTTCTTTTGTGTTGTTTGATTTGGGATTTTTTTCTCTTTTGCTAAGAAAGCAAATTGGTGATTGGATTTGGAGTTCAAACATTGCTTACTGTTGCATTTGACTGTGTCACCATGTCAGGTTTGAAGGCAGATGGGCAGGAGAATTCCTTCTGGGAGCAGCAGGTTCTGGGAAGCAAGGAGAGAGTATCTGCTGTGTAATCACTGGGGAGAGGTCCACGCAGAAGGACACTGAGGTTATCATGGTTCCAAATAGATTTTTCTTCAGAATATACTGACCTACAATAAATCTCATTTCCTGAGTAATTCTAAAATTGATTTACAGTTAGTAAAGCTTGTGAAAATTTAATTTAATTCTACCTATTAGAAAGGACAGAGCTGCATTTGGCCTCTGTATTCATCTTCTGGAGAGATGCAATGAAGAGAGATGCTGGAATGGTTGACTTGCTTGACTTTTGTAGGGTTTGCAAAGTTCAATGGGTTGTTAGTGCCGGAGGAAGCCTCCAGGATGATATTTAGAGGCTGCATCCCGCCATTAAGTATTTGTGATGGAGGGCTGAGAGGTCAGAATCCAGCTCTCCGTGTCCTTGGGCAGGTGGGCAGTGCAGTTTCAGCCCACAGCAGAAGGTGCCTCCAAAGTGAACACACAAGAAACAAAAGAAGAGTCTCTCAGAAACAAGTGTCTTACAGGCAGAGTCCTGAAAGGGGAGCAGAACAAAGAGCTGGGGGCACCCTCTACCCCGTGGGGTCATCCCAGCATCAGGAGGTGGCTTATGAGCCGCTGGAAGCACATCAGCCCTTTTGTGTGTGATGGACACTCTGCTATTCATGAACCTAAAGCCCTTTGGGCAGCCTGAATTTCCGAATGATGTATACAAGCATAGCATGAAAATAGCGATTTAATGGTCTGAGAAGTCAGTGGGAAGTGCACATGCTATACTAACTCTTTTCTTAGGTGTGTGACCTTGTACACCACTGATGGCTACTGGCTCTAAAGAAGGGGATGCTTATTGACCTCAGCTGTCACTTCAGGAGGCTGAGCTCCTGGGCCACCCTGAAGGGGGAATGTTCAGCAGCAGGGCTGAGACTCAGGTGATAAGGGCTGTTTCAGCAGTAGCACACAGTGTACAGGCTCCTCCACGAGTGCTCTGAGGAGAGCTGGGCGCACCTATGTCCTTCAGCACGCTGACAGGCTGGGTCCTCACCTCAGCAGGAGCTGTGCAGGGGCAGTCACTGATGCTGCTGGGTTCTCTGAGCTGAGCATGGCCAGCCCCATGTCACATGGACAGGCTCTCACCACCACTGCTCTCTGCCAGTCCTTTCCCTCGTTCAGGGCACAGATGTTTGTGCCTCCCTCCTTTGAGACTGGTGGAAATGGGGTCATCCTTCAGGTGTAAGTTGAAGTTGACCAGTGGTTGAGAAGTCACTGGAGAATGGTGACACACAGATGGATGGACACCACAGATGCAGCAGCCTTGTTCCGTCAGCTTTTAAAAACAAATCCCACAGAAATTTGCTCTGGCATATTTTAGCCTCTTACTGTACTATTTAGTGAGCATCTCTGTCAGATAAAAAAGGTTAATATTCATCAGATGAGGAAAATACCCCTTTGCTGTCAATTCTGAAGAGTAGAACAGTGGGACAGAACATGGTGTTCATGAGTACTGTGGAATTAATTAGAGAGCTTCACAGAGGGACAGATGCTGAAAGGCAGCTGCGTCTGCCAGAGCCTCAGGACTGCAGGTTTCAGAGTGAGGCAGCCTTAGAACTGGACAGGTAAGAGGGATATACCTGGGTGGGTGTGCACATTAACCCCTGTGAGAAAACCTGAGCTGGTAACACATGAAAAATCATGTTTGTGTTGGCTGCCCTCACTGGCTGCAAATTCAAAGCTTTCTAGGTCCAGCCCTGCCATGGGAAGTGCTGTGGTTGTACCACGCAGGTGCTTGGCTGGTGTGTGGTCAGGACAGCAGAAGGAGCAAATTTCGGCAGGTTTGCTTTTGTGGTGGGTGCATTTCCACTACTTGATCTTTCT
The DNA here is from genome assembly GCA_013397245.1 of Thryothorus ludovicianus. Classification (NCBI taxonomy): domain Eukaryota; kingdom Metazoa; phylum Chordata; class Aves; order Passeriformes; family Certhiidae; genus Thryothorus; species Thryothorus ludovicianus. The sequence continues at coordinate 373,425 of VZTB01010301.1, read as the reverse complement.
TTTCACTTTTTTCTTTACCAGCAAGGCCCCTGTGCAGGTAGCCAAACTGGATCTTTACCTTAGAAGCCTGCTACACAACTTTCATCTGTGCTGTAATGGTGTTGAAAGCACCTTGAAATAATGAAGATTGGTAGCAGCTATGTGAGTCACTACCCCTCTAGACCATCACAAAACCATAGTTCCATGGTAGATAAATAGGATGATGACAGAACATAGTTTGATGATAGCTTTTGGATATGAAGTATGCTTTAGTCTGCAATTATTATAACTTTGAGAACTCTTCTGGCGGAAGATACCACTTAGCTTGGAACAGTTCAAAACACCTAAAACACAACCATGAGATCGCCAAGTGTGCTCTCTGAAAAGAAAAAATCTCCAATCCTCTTGTAAATCTGTGATTTCCTTGTTTCAAAAAAGTAAATGCCAGGTGGGCTGTATGGAGACTCAGCAGTGCAGCGAGTATGATGGAAGGTAAAGATTAGAAACAGAACCAAATCTTGATTTATTTTCTTTAATTCTTCCCTCCCCTCTGATTTCAAATGCACTACTCTTGTAGTGCAAATTCTCCACTACCTGAATGAAAAGGCTGCTCTTTGTAGTTTAACCTAAAAATGCAGAAGTTTGATTTTCTGTGTTGAGATCTGGGTATACTGAAACTTCTGTAGGCATCAGCTTGTCCCTTGAGAAGCGTGGGAAAGCAGATTCTGTTTGCAAATGGGACAAGCTGATGTCTACAGAAATCTATATGCAAACATCCACAGAATTCACCCCTGAACATTTGCCAGTACCTCTGAGAGTGTAATCAGCCTTTATGACAAACTCTTTTCTGGACCCAGAATTGCTGTGCATGGCTGTGGGCCCACCATCAGATACCAGACTTAGCAACGCAGCAGGTGCAGCAAGACACAGAGCTGGCTCTTTTCACAACCCAACTGAAAAACCCCTTGCCAGTTTGCTGTGAGAAGTATTCTTTCTAGAAAATGGAAATGACATAATTTGGCATATGGAGAGTATCTGCTTGCTGGCCTGTCGTTTGCAAATAACATGCTGAGAAATTTAAGGAATGGTATTTGTTTTCATAAGAAGGGCTTTCAGAAGTTTTGGGGGATGTTTTTCTTTGGGTTTTTTTTTTGTTTTTTTGTTTTTTTGGTTTTTTGGTTTTTTTGCTGCAAAGGTAGGATAGAGAGCCTGGTAGAGCATTTAGGAGAAGAAAATTTAACAGTAGTTGGAGAAAACATGATGTGCCAGTGGGAGACTCTGGAACTCTTGGGAATTGCTTTTCAGCGTGCAGTATGCTGAAAATATGTAGGGGGATTTAAGAAACTGTGAGGTTCCTTTACAAGGGCTACTGTGTTATGTTCATACCAACTGCTTTCCTGTCATCAATGCTAAATGTATTTTCTGTTCTCATGATGTATTTCAAAGCCAGCACTGCTTTTAGAAGCTGTATTTCAGAGTGTTTGCCTAAGGAAGGTTTTCTGTTGTGGAAAATTGAGAAGTGAGTGAGAAAGACATAATGCACAGACTGTCTTCTTTTCTAGAAGAAGTATTTCTAAAAAAAGCCCAAAGAAACCTTTCACCTCATCTGTGACTATAAACCACAATTGCATGTTCTTAGCGAGCAGTGGTGTTCCCCCCTGTATTGTTACAGGCCAGGCTAGCAATTCCATGAAATTGAGGTTTGGGGAAAGATTCACTCACCACAATTGAAATACGTTTTCCACTCATTGTCTTAGATGACAGAGAAAGGTCCCTCTCTGACAACGGATCCTGGAAAGGCTGGGCTGTGTGTTTGCTTATATATAAAATTGCTCAGTTAAGTCAAGCACCAGTGTATGATGTTTTGCTAGTAAGTAAATCTCTGCAATATCAGGGATTTGACTCTATAGTATTGGTGGGATTAAAAATGGAAAGCTAGAGAAGTTTATCATAATTTTTCAGTCAACAGTGGATTGCGTTTTGGTGCTCCTAGAGATAATCATATTACCAAGGTAAATATGATTAAGTTTTCAAATCTACATGCTGTCAAGGCAAATCAGACATAGGCACATCAGTTTATAGGTAAAGGCATTCTAAAGAAGCATAAATTTTCCTGCAAAAAAAAAAAAAATCCTCTTATTGTGTAACAGGAAAAATCTGTAAGATGACATTATGATGACTTCTTTCTGCACCATGTAGCTGGAGCTGAGCTGTATGAAACAAACAGAGATGAAGCTCTTGAGCTTACTTTTCCCTTTCTCTGGGCTTTGGGTAGGATGCTGGGCACCAAGAATTCATCAGTGCCACTGGGTTAGCAGCCTGCTTGCACTAAGCTGTTTTTTTCTGCCGTCCATGTGCTGTTTGCTGCGTGTGGCTTCACCTGTGCAGGTCATACCTGCAGATATTTTTGTGTACTCAAGGGACACATACTGGGATGTGGTGGTGGTTCCAGTGCAGCCTCAGTAGGTACCAACCACAGGCACCATTGCTGTCCTTGTTGCTTGTGTCTTCTGCAGTGTGAGAAGGCTGGTGACAGGTTTCTCTCAGTCCTCTCCCCTCTGTGAGGCATCATTTCCTTTCCCATTTCAGGAGGAAGAAAGAGCCACTGCAGGTGGCTAATAGGGTTAGTAACTCCTGGTAAGGAAATTGAATGGACAAATGTGGAAGGCTCCAGCATTTCTAGCATCATTTCTGGTAGGTCTGCCACAGGTGGAAGTGCAGGGAGATGTGTCCCAGCCCTCCAACAAGGTTGGATGACACAGACATATATCAGAAAGGGGAGGGTAGAAGGCAAGAGACCTTGAGCTAAGCTCTCTCCCCTTTTGACAGGAGGAGTACATGCTGGCACAGTGGCATGGATTTAGTTCCATCACGATTGAAGGGTCAGATGTTGCTACCATTGCTTTTAACAGAGATAACTCACAGCACTGGAGCAGTCCACTGCAGCTGCTGGAGGAGCAGTGGATTCTACCCCAACCTTGTGGCATGCCCTTAGAAAGGTGCAAGCAGCACAGCTTCACCAGCCTGCTTGAAAAAGAGGGCTGCTGGATTTGGGTTTCCTGCCTGGGTGCATGGTGCTGGAAGAGGGGAGAGCAGAGCCTCACTGCCTCAGGGAGATGGGATGCCTTTGGCACTCAGAGGACCCCCGTGGCAGCTGGAGGGCTGTCTGGTTTCATGCAGTACCCCCAGCACATGTAGGGATGCAGAAAGGAGGTGAATGTCACATAAGCTCTTTGCCTTCAGGCCTGCTTGGATCACGTCCATACATTGGCATGTGCACATATGCAGCCTGTACCAACAGTTCAGAAAGCTCTCTTTGCTCCCTGTTCTCAAGGACATGTTCTAGGAACCTGCACTCTCCACTCTACTCTGCTTGTGTGAAGGGTGTAGCATAAAGCAGAAGCTAGATGTCAGCTGTGATCTGAAATGTGTCTTGAAAATACCTTTCTGGGTTTTTGACTCACCAACTTTGTTCCTTGTGTTTTGTCAAACTTTTACTTTCCTGTTGCTTCTGCACCTCTGTTGAGGTGTATGATCCAACATAAAAGGAGATGAATTTCCTCCTTTTCCAGTCAAGGTTGCAGTCTTCTACACCCAGACAAATGCAGGGTGACACCAAGTATTGCCCACATGTCCATGGGGTGTGGGGGATGTGCACAGCAGGGAGTGTAGTCCTCATTAGGTGACAGCTACTTGAAAATGAGGACACCCATCTTGATACCTGGGACCTTGGCAGAGGTGAGGAGGTTTGGTAGTTACTGGCATGCTCTGTAGTTCCCTGAATTTAATTAATAAGTGAATGATACCGTTTCTGACTGCAAAACATGGAGATGTTTTTTGGTTAATAGGAAGAGAGGCAAAACAATTTTCAAGTGCTACAGTGCAAAGTGCAGTTTGATCACTTAGGCAGGTGAGTCGTGCAGGTGCTTCCATCAGATTATATAAAAAGGTGTGGGAAGCTCTCTGTCTGCTATTAATAGCCTTGGATGTGTGGCCTTTCAAGCTCAAAGGGTTGTGTTTGTATTTTTTAAAATGGCATCCACATAACCCTCTGTCTTCAGCATTGTGGAACCTCCTTAATTTTATGAGGCTGTTTCCCTAAAGCTAAATTGGGTTTGATTTTTAATTGGTGGTGTTCACTGCTTTGTAGAATCCCATCTTTTTGCATAAGCTAATCCAGAAGAAGTGGCAGCTCAGAGGTGGTTGCTTAAAAAGGCAGAATTATTTACAGCAGAACACAAAGTGCCACTGTCAAACACTTCCATTGTGACCTTTGAGATTTATTCGGAAAATCGGTATTTTTCCATGTGCATGACTTGCCTCAAGATAAAATATTCTTCTATTTTCGAAGGCACTCCAGGTACTGCAGAAGTCCAGAGCAGCCTCACAAGCAGCAAGTGTCTGCATACATTTGTTTTACAGAATTTAAGATTTCATTGTCCAAGGCTTTTTGCTTCTGTTTGCTTTAAAGAGATTATTAGAAATACTCGTTTATTGTTTGTTCCTTAGTTTCCTTATTGATATAAGGTTGTCGAAGTCAAAGGCGGTGCTAAGGTGCAACGGGAGCAACTTTGAGCAGATGCATTTGAAAATAAAATCTGCAAATTGCGTGAATTTGCCAGCACACTTAAACAGGCACTTTCAAGGCAGTATTTTCTGTTGCTGTCTGCACGCTCTGTGGGAAGGTTGAATAGATAATGTGAATGGAAACGTGTATTTTTTCGCAATGTGTTTGTGAGCTCGCAGATTTCCTTCTCCTGGAAGATGAAGCCTTGCAGCAGGAGCGAGGATGTTTTTTCTGGTGCAGTACTCAGTGCTGTACAAAATGCCATTGCTCCTCCATATTCCTTGGGATCTAAGCCCCAAGCCCAAGACCTGTTTAGTGCAATAGGGCACTGCAAAAGGGTGTGGGTTGCAACTGAAATTCATTCCCGTGGGGAGGACGGGCTGAGGGCAAAGGGGCTGGCGTGAAAAAGCCACTGCCTGTTTGCAAAGATCAAGGCATCTGAAAACGAACAACCTCTGAATTAATTGCAGGGTTGCTCAGGTACAAATGAGAACAGGATTAGGCCTGTCTTTTCTATTTTAAGCACAGAGGTAGTATTTCCAACCCTTCGAGCGATTGCATATCTTGAATATCTTACTGGATGTAAGTTGCTTTACTTTATCACATTAAATGAATGTGATAGCAACAGTCAGGAGTGGCACAGACTTTTGTTAACTGGCACTCACCTTGCAGTCGTAGCAGTTCTTTGTTTTGTGATTCCCCAGGAATATTTCAACATGGTCTTGTCTGGTTTTTTGTTTGTTTTGGGGTTTCTTTGTGTCATTTTCATATGTTAGAAGAAACTTATCTTTTGAGAGGCTCTTGCCCCTTGCATCCACTTTCATGAGATGAAGGGTTATGGTTGTGAAAACTTGACTTCACGTCCCTGGTGAACTGGGGAGGAATCTGTTTTCTTTTTACTGGTCAGTTGTGGGCTCTCTAGATTTTCATTTTGTAATATGGTGGATTCTGCAAAAATGGATATTACTTTTTTTAATTCAGTTGTTCACATTAACAGACATATTTCCTGTCTGTTTAGTGGAAAAAGTGAAACAGGAAAACCAAAATTTCAAAATTGTGTGTCACATGTTGATGGCAGTTTGTGAGCTTGATCAATGTAGAGGTCTGATGTCATACCCAGCCTGGCTTCACCCTTTTCCAGGGCTTTTTTTAGATGTGAACATGCAGTGACTGAGGAAGTAGTGGTTTCTGTTTGTGTGGTCTGGAAAGGGGACTCATTTCTTTAATCAAAAGAAAATAAAAAGCCCCACTTTTATAGAAAGTGTGGCTGATTTCACTTTCAGTGGAAGCAAAAAGGCAAAATTTTGCCTGTGACTTCTATGGAAGCAGCTACCAAATGAGCCTTCATGTTGTATCCCTCCAGAGATTTGGCAGGGGGAACCACACGAAGGTTTTGCACAGACAGGGAGTTCTTCTCTTGGTGCTGCTGTCTGCAGCTTGTCACCCTCGTGAGAAACACCTTTGTGTTTCCTCCTTATCACAGCCAGATTCAAGGTGGTATTTGGCGAGCACCTCTCTGCATTTATCTGCTCTGACCCATCCAAGCCCAAAGCCATTCCACTCTTTCCTCCCTGTTAGACAAGGTCATTATTGTTCACGTCTGAGGAGGCAAAGGGTGACAGAAGCAAAACAGTACAAGTTTTACAGAATTTGTTTTTTTTCCTGCTGCTGTGGGGGCCATGGCCCTTGTATAGTGGCACTTTGTTCAACCTTCTTCCTTTGCAGAGACTTGTGGGAAGGATGGAAAATGCTGCAGGTTCTTGGGCAATCGAAGGGAGAGCAACAGAAGTGCAGTTTTGGTTCCATATCTGGACAGATTGTTTAGGTCCTGCTCACTCAAAATGAAAAATAAAGGTGTGTGTATCTCCTGTTTTCCAAATAGCAGTTAGCAAGTCCTGCCAGGAGAGGAAATCTTGACAGTTTTCATTGTTGCTCTGTTAGCACTTGCATCCCTCATTTTACTTGGTGAATGTGTGGAGATGCTTTCCTGCTGTCGGGATGGAGTATCCCAATTATCACTGCTGGTAGCACGGCTCACTGCCCCACAGCAACACCTGTGGGGGAACCTCAGCACTGGCTGCAGACCCCATGCCTGCTCCCCTCCCCACTGCTGCAGCCTCCTCACGCCTTCTAGCCCTGGGAAGCCTCACCACAGGCACGTGGTGGTGACCATCAGTCACTTGACCATCCCTTTCCTTGCTGGCACTGTCCGGGCAGTCTGCAAGGCTGCACAGTGCCTGTTGGAGCGTGGCAGGGGTCTGGAGTTGTCACTGTGAAGGCTTTGGATGTGCTTTTCTTCAAACAATAGCTGTGTGCCTACATTATATTTGTTCTTATTAGTGCAATCAAGGATGTTTATTCTGTATTCATAGCTGTATTTATTCTTTATGAGGTGCACGAATAAGTTTTTCCGGTTCCTAAAACACAGTTTTTCCTGTCTAGAACTGCAGCAGTTCTACTCCCAAATTTGTCTTCTGGTTTGTTTTTTTTGTTTGTTTGTTTTTTGTTCTTTTTTTTAATTTTTCTTGAAAACCTTCAAAGCATGTATGCTTGTTTTAGTTAGGTGAAAAAATAGTTCATATATTAAAAAGAAGGGAAGGAATACTCACTCCTAGGGCCTCTTTCTCTATACCCCTTCCCTCAAATATGAATACAGAAAAGACTTTGTATGCAAGCAAGTTCAAAAGGATGCTGAACAGTTTGTCATCATGGGTTATTATATTATCATCAGGATACTATTTTCTGTGTATTACTTACCTAGATATTACATTATATATAATTTGAAAGCTTTAAATTGCCAAAAATACTTTACAAAAATGTATGTTTCATGGGCTCCTACTTAAAGCAAAGAGAGAGAGAGATTTACAGATGTACAGTTGCACATGATGAAATGTAATGTTTGGGGGAGGATTACTGTTTCTTTAATTGCCTGTCTGATATCCTCCTTGGAAGATTAAGTATTTTTGGTAGCAGCTTTGTGGTCTGTACCCTGTTGGCTTAATATCTGTCATAAAATGATGTAACTGTTACTGGCGCAGGTAAAAATGAGCTTGTGTTCAGCTCCCTGGCAGGGTGTTGTGAATGGGAAACTGTTGTATATACATAATCCCATTAGTCAATATTGTTGTTCAAAATCCTTTTTTTTTTCCTTTCTCCTCTCATAACAAAGCTCCTAGGTCTGTGGTAAAGTGTTTTGTGACACATTTTTGAATGGGCCTTTTGCCCTGCATTCAGTTCTTTAATGCAAGAAGCTTTACCAGGAAACAAGAATCTCTTTCTTCCCCGTCTGTGTTTTTTCAGCTTGGGGCTGTGATGTTGAATATGCAGACAGACACACAAGTCAGATGATCTAAGATGTGTGATATTATGAGGTTATCCATTTCACATGATTAGTATCTGTACTGGAGTTGTTCGGTCTGCATTTCATGTCTGTGCCATCTAAATACATCTTAATCCTTTTTAAAAGATAGATTTTTGTGTGTTTTAACACACCCTCATGGCTGTTATAAGTAAATCTTCCTTGTATTATATTTAGTGCCACCTCTTGAAAGAGGCGTTTTTTTAAATTAGCTTTTGTCATTGATAAAAGGCTGCATAAAAATAGAGCTTGATCCTGCAAACACTTGCAGATATGTTCAGTCTGACTTTTCAAAGTAACTTGTTGCCTCTGGCTCATAAAGACATTGCCTAAAATAGTAAAATTTGAGAAATTTTGTCGTTTGATTTGAGCATGAGCCCCATCAGCTGAGGTTTCTGCAGAAGCACATCGTTAGTCATGCAGTTAGCACCTTCATTAAGAATACTGATGTGTGTGAGTTTTTACAGGATCTGAATAATTTATTGGTGTGACATCTTTGCACTACTAGGCTGGTATCTTTTAAAATCTTAGGGGGAAAGTTTGAGGTGTTCTTGTAAATGAATGTGTGCAATTAGTTCTTGTAATACTGAAAGGTGAATGTAGCCTGTGAGAATACTGGGCACTAAATCTGAAGTCTGTGACAAAAAATCATTTTTATCCAAAGCAGGGTCAAAATGAGATTTTTTTTCAAGGCACTTCATGCTTTATGTTCTTTTTAATATACTTAAACTGAGAAGACATGATAAGCTGCTACCAAACTTTCCCCAGCTGGTTTTACATTTAAGGGTTTTGTTGTCTGCTAATGCTGCTTATAGAACAAAGATTTTTCTGCCTGGAGGTGCCTCTAGGTGATTTGGGGCAATTAAAGGGATTAGTGGCCCCAAAGCAGAGGCTCACTGAAGCAAATATGTTCAAAATTCCAAGATGTTATTTCACAACCCAAAGTATCACCTTCAACTCAAATAGCTGCTGGGTTATGCCAGCACAGAGGTCTGCCTCTGCTCTCATATTACCCCCCATTTAATTTCTTCAGCTTTCAGAAGTACACAGCTTAATTGATTCAATGAGTAGAGGAGCCAGATCAATGTTATTCATTTTCAGGGACTAAAACTTTATTTCTTTTCTTTCTGTGTAAGATTTTAATATGTTTTTTTATGATGGTTGGAAACATTAGCAACATTCCTGAGTCACATGACCCGATAAAGGGTCCCATGTCTCCTCTCCATCTTTGTACCAGATGAAGTTATTCCAGTATTTCTAGCTCCAAAGTCTTCCAGTCTATGGTAGAGGCTTTTCAAAGTTAATGGATTGTTGAGAAAAGGTGGAGATGGTCAGTCTAATCCCCTTGCATTCTGCTGTTTTGACAAAGTTTCTAGCTTTCAAGATAAAACAAAAACCAACTAAAAAGATGTACCCCTAAAGAGCTACATAACAGAAGGCAGAAAATAAGATTCATTAAGGATTCACAGAAATTCATGAATATTTAATATGTTTTAGCTTTGTTTTTGTTGTTTAAACAGTCACAGGTCTCTTGTGCCTTCCATTTCCAGAGAACAGCAATGAATACTGAATGCAGCGTATGTACATGCAGAGTCCTTGTACACCTTTTCATGGAGATGAGGGTCCCTGGAAAATGCTGGTTATCACCATGGAAGTGTTAACAACTGTGCCCATCGCAGTGCTGCTTCTAGTGTCTGCCTTGGTCCTGCTGTCAGGGAAAGATGCAGCTGCTGGGGCAGCTCAGTTACCAAAGTGTGTCCCAGGAGAAGGGAGGGCTGTCTGGGGAGTTGCCTCTGCACTGGCAAATCCCAGGAGCAGGAGCCAGGGTAAGGTAGATATGAAACTGGAAAACAAGCCACCACACCCTAATGATCAGCAGTGTGGTTCCTGAGTTTATAGGAGGAGGTGCAGGGAAATGCAAGGGGAACTGTGCGTCCTTCTGGCTGCTTGACTGTTCTTGCTTCCTCCACCCATCCAGTGGTATTTGAAGTTAGGGCCTGGATGTGTGGACAGCTTTTGTTCTCTTCTCCCAGAAACTTGTGATACTGAAGTCCATCAGGAGGGACTTCTGATTTTATTTCTTTTTATTATTATTTTTCTTTTTCACCAAGGCAATTGCCTCCTGTTTCAAAAATGCCTTTTTTTCTGTGGATGTGACCCAGGGGCACCATTGCCTGTCTCAGTGAAACCAGCCAGCTGTCTGGGGCATGCTGAATCCCTGACAGGCTGCTAACCCATCGTGAGATGGGGTGTCATCTCCTGACATGTCCAGATCCAGCTGGAGCTTTTTCAGAATCACCTGATTGTGGTCATACCAGCAGCAGTGCCTGCAAGTAGCTCACTGCCTGCTCTTGCTGAAACTTGTCCCAACAGCAGCTGCTCGCTTTGTGGTGGCTGTGGGGCTGACAGCTGCCCACAGTCCTGCCTTTGGGGTATGAATCCAGCTGTGTGGTGTCTGATGAAAATGTCTGAGTGTGGTGACCTAACAGTCTTTGACAATAACACATTTACTGACAAAAGCACCTTGAAAACTGAGCAATGGCACTGCAGGATTGTCCCAGCACGTAATGTCGGGATGGGACAAACAGTTGCCCCTTGTACTTGTGAGCTTTATTTATAAGAATTTCTCTCCATTTGTTGCTGTAATCTGTGAACTGAAATAAAGTCTTAGCTCCTCCCAAATATTCATGAAATTAGGCAATTCCATGGCCAGCTTCCCAGTCCATAGTTTTGGAGGTTGGTGTTACTGAATTTCCTTTCAGTTTCTGGTTTCTTATGTGTGTATGGTCTGTCAAATCATTTGCCCATAGAGTCAAAAGTTAGAGTGAGCATCTTTGAGATCAAGATAAATATTTTTGAAATTTAAGATGTGGTTCTGTGGAAAGTTTAATGGACATTTTGTTATGCTCTGGAGTAGTTCAATAGGCTTCAAATGGGAATTAAAACTAAATGCTGTGAGTGACAGTTGTCTTTGCACAGGATTCTGCAGCCCAGAAAGAGATGCTGCTTCAGGTCCCCAGCAAAACTGGCAGGGACAGGGTAGATGATTTGCAAGAGTAAAGGAGGGTAAGGCTTTTCTGTCCATCTTTTTCCAGGACAGAGGAAAAGAAAGTAGCTTCTGCTACACTTCTATAAAGTGGAGATCAAAGCTTTCAGAAGAAATTCCAGGTTGGGAAGGGGAAGCAGCTGTTTCCTTCTTCCTCCCACTTTCCTCTTTACTTCCCTGTCCTCCCCCATAACTGGGAGGATCTCAAAATGCTGTAGAGATTTTGGCTCAAGCCTTGTTTTGTGGAGAGATGTGGATTGTGAGAGTGTTTGGGGGATATGGCTTCATGTGATTATTCCTACACTTGCATTAAGTGCAGAGCTGGGGGCAACATTCCTGAAGTCTGCTCTTGAGAGGCAGGCTGTTGGGGTGTCATCCTTGTGTTGCCCTGGGAAATGAAATTTCATTGACATAGAGAATTGTCTCTTGACTGTTCCTGTTTAAGAATAGGATAGATAATTTGGTGTTCCCTGGTGAAACCTTGCCACCTCCAAGTGTTTGACTACTTTGCAAAATACTTTGAAACTTTTTCTTTTTCCTTTTCTATCCTCCATTGGCTTACCTGACAGCAGTGGCAGAATAAATAACCTCCTGCTCCTCCTCTAGTTACAGCCTGTAACTAGCAGCTGAAACAATTTCTAGAGAATAAAATTGAGGGGTAATAGAGGGTAGAGAACAGCATGGCCATGCTTCGTATGTTATCTGTGATGCCTAACAGAGCTTCTTTAATAGAAGACAATTCTTCTCCGCTGTCTTTGTGTTAGTGGGACACAATCTACAAGAAAAAAAAATTGATTAAGTGAATATTAATGAAATCTGTCATTAATTATCACCAGAGCAGACTGTGGAGAATTGGGTTGCGTTTTCAGTGGATTTAAATATAACTTTGCTTATGCAATCCTGTTAAACATTGTTGAAGTATGTCACTGAGAAAGCTCATTATATTTGCTATATAAAGATTAAGACTTTTGGGGGAGATTAAAGTTTTAGCAGCGGTTGCCGTCTTTCTTGTGGTCACAACAGCGACCTGTTAAATGTGGAGCAGAGGGGGGGAAGCTGTGGGTAAGCCAGATTTTCTGTCTGTCTGGAAGCACAACATTTAAAGCTGCTAAGCCAAACCAGAGGAAACTCTGTGAACTTTTTTTCAGGAAGCAAAATTCTTCATAAAGGGGGCATGTTCAAACAGTGGGAAACATCCTTTGTTTTCCTGAGTATGTATCTTTTGTATCATATGTGCAGATGAATGTGTATGCTTGTGTGTAGATAAAAAGAAAAAAAAAATCTAAGTGGAACATTGGCTTCAGGAAATGCTCCATTTCCCATGAAATAGGAGATTTTTTGATTTTGCTGTGAATAGTGTCGAAAATAAAAGCAGAAAATTGGAGCTGGGTTTATGAGGAGGCAGGGCTGCCTTGGCTCCCAGTTTTGGTGTGCTGGGGTGTGTCTGATGGGGCTGATGTGCAGACACTGCCCTGCAGGGCATTTTATTCACCCCAGGCAGGGCTTGCTCCAACAAGTCATCTGCCAGTCTGAGTTAAAGCCATGTCTGCAGATCGATAGCTCTAATTAGACTCAAGGCACCTGGTGTATCAGTGATTAAAAATAAGAAACATTATGACTAGTTATTGTACAACTTGCTAGAAACCACTGTATAATGGTGGTACATTTGCCATCAGATTAGGTCATGAAGCAGCTTTACTGCAGCTTGGAAAATTAGGATCAAAAATAGTCCTCTGATTAAAACTTGAGCTTTTGAAAGCTCTTCAGAGAAGAAAGATATGCAAATGCAGATGTATGGGAGAAATTAAGCAATCTGGATATGCATGATTCTTGAATTTAAAAAGAATAATTGGTGTAACCACTGTGCTACTCATTTCTCACAGTCACCCTGTCTTAATACAATAAAATGAGACATCAGAATGATCTGGAAATAAGTTGCCTAAAATATAATGCACAATGGCTCAATATATTAACATAGTGAACTTCAGGAGTCTCTGTGGTCATGCAGCTGCTCTGCATGTACCAATGTCAGCCTGCAATAGCAGCTTTCTTGAGTTAGATTTATTAAATTCTCCCACATTAAAAAAAAAACCAACTCCAAAACTTTATCACATATTTATCAGCAGTCAAATAATTTCTCTTTGAAACAACGTTTGCTTTCTGATATCATCAGGAGTTGATCTCCTCCTCCTTTGCCCTTTGCTGCAGCAGTATGATTCCATCGACCTCAGGGCATCCACAGGTCCCATACATCCTGTTGGGCAATTTTTAAACACTGGGAAAAAAACAGAATGTTTCAACCCATATAAAAAAATTAAGTTCCAAAGACTGAATGTGATCAATATTAGCCACAGGCCTGTTTGGCATCTCTGTCTGTTGGGCTTGAGGGAGTCCAGCCTATTCCCTGTGTCTGTTTCAGATGCTGCTCACTGGCTGAGTTGAAGGAGGTACCCAGAGCTGCAGTGGAGGAAAGCATGAGCACAGCCAGCAGCTATGGGAGCAGCCTCCCGGGGTGCAGTTAATCACCTCTTGATTGTTTTGTGCTGGTCCCATTGAGGACAGCAGATTTTTCCTCCCTCCCAAAACCCAGTAGAAGCTGTTCACTAGTCATTTGTGTGTTTCCCTCACCTGGCTGGCTGCAGGAGACCTGCTGGTATGATGCAAGGGGTGGTAGATGTCTGGAGCAGCATGGTGCCTTTTGGTCACAGCATCAGCTTATTAGTATAAATGAGGCTGTTTTAAACCAATTTGAAGCTGTAGTTTGCAGGAGGTCTGTGCAGGGACTGACCTTTACTTTGCTTAATCTTACTTGGATGTCAGGATGTTCTGCAGGTCTCTGAGGGTTAAGATGTCCATGAAGACAGTTCCTCTGCACATTAAGCCTGCAGTTGTGGGCTGTTCTGCATGTAAGGTATCAGAGTTTGATAAGTCTTGACCTCATACCTGTTTTAGCCAAAATTCAGCACCGTATTCATTGACATCTCTTTAACTGATGTTTGTTTACAGCTGGCCCCAGCTATTAATTAGCTTTGTATATTAAAAACAATAGTACCCCAGTATTATTGTTTTTAATATAAAAAGCTATTTAATATAGCTTTGTATATTAAAAGTGATGCTCCTTTGAAGCAGAAGTCGCCTGTTTTCTGTGACATGGACTTGATTTATGCTGCTGATTAAGAGCCATGATCATGGTGAATCCAGTTGCTGCCTGCTCCTTTCTGTGCAGCTGCTCCAGAAGCCTGAACCACCTACAAGTGTGGTCTTGGAGAGGAGCAGGGAGAACAGAAAATCAGCTAATGAGACAAACAAGCGGTGTCCAGTAGGATGTACCCCAAGTTCAAACATGACGTACCCCAAAGTCAGATGTCAGCACAAGTCTTGTGCTTATTCAGAAAATTGCCACAGGCTCAGCTGGAAAGAGCAGTGGTCCCAGCAGTGAGCACACTCCTGCTTAGCTGGGGAAGTCAAATTCCCTTGCCTGTTTATCAGTGTTCCCAGGCTGAAAGGATGATAGAAAGTGCTTCCTGATCAGCATGATAAATGGAATTTTGCATGATAATTATGTTTACAGCAGGACAGATGTACTAATAACATGTTCCCTAAAGACTTCAAATGAGCTATAAAAGAATCAAATCTCTGCTGAAAATGCTGGCAGCAGTATTATTAATTGTGTAAGTTACAGCTGATAATTGTCTTGTTTCATTTGAATGAGGCAGTCAGCTATTAATGGCTTGTGCTCTGTAGTACCAAAACAGCAGACTGTGCAAAATTTGTCAGTCTGGATAATATAGTTGTATATTTGCAATGCGTCCTAATGGCCATACTCTGGTGGCTAGGGAAGGGAAGAAGTGTTACAGTTAATTTCTGATGCTGTTTCATCTTTTCTATCAAAATACTTGCTTATGTGCCTTCAGGAAGAGAACTGGTTTTTCTTATCTACAAATTGTTTGATGTAAGACAATGCCTGCAGTAAAAAAACAAACTCTCTTTGTGATTATCAAGGATTGAAATGGAGAATGACTAATTAGCTGTCTTGTTCCACTTACCTCTTCCACAGTGGTGAAATGAATGAAAATCTTACCCTTTGTTTTCATGTGTGAGATCCCAATGATGAGCAGATCTGTTACAGAGCATCCACAAGTGTGCAGTGGCACAGGGATATACATATATATACATATCACATATATATATACATGTACATATATATATATACACACATATAACAGAGACATGACCTGAAAATCTGTTAGCAGTTGTCAGACCTGATTTTTAAAATAACAGTAAAATTAATTTCAAATTGAAAATCATTATAAGTATTGTACCAGGTTTACAGTTAAATAAAGATCTCGTAGGTAACTAACGAAATTCAAAACCCCACTGCTGCAAATTGAATTACTTTTTGTGACATCCTAATTCATTTGCATTCTCAAAGCACATTTCATTTCATCTTGGGTAAGTTGAGCTGCAGATAATATCCCAGAGGAGCACAGTTCTTGTAGTCCTAACCTACATCCATGCTCTGGTTGATTAATCTGTAAATCCTTCAAAATTTCTCTCCCCTGCTATTACATCAAAGCATGCCTAAGTAAAAAACATGTGAGCAGAATCCTGAAATGTATTTCCATAGCATGAGAAGGACTCTTTGTGTGTTTCATTAGGCAATACTTCGTGATTTTTTTTTTATGGGGAAACAGACGGTTTGCTTTCTAAAGAGTGTGAGATGTGTTCCTGGGTTAGCAAAAGAGAGCCGATGGTCTGGAAAAACTGCCTGGAGAAGCTTTGTAAAAATTGTCCTTGGTTCCTTGTGACCTTTCATCAACTTAATTCATTGCTAATGAACTGCAAATTCATTGCAATTCATTGCAGAGCTTTAAAATTGCCACTGAGTCAGATGACAAAGTGCCTTGTTTTATGTTATCAAGAATAGTCCTCTCACTGAGGGAGGACTAGGCAGTAATGCAACTCTGAAAAAAAGTCACAGACCTTTTGTCTCTAAAGGCTATGGGTGGAAGTGCAGAGATTTTGAGAAGAGCAAGGAAGGGGAAGACCAGAAAAACTAAAAGTCTTACATCCACATGGGTTCTATCCGTATGCCTGTTCACCCCAGGGAAATGGTAATGTGATTGATTTGTTCCACGTAGACAGGCAGAGCCTTTAAAATCAAATATATCTATTTCTGCATTGGCTTAGTGGTTTTTCTTCCTAAAGCCATTTAAAAAGTGCATGTATATGAAGAAATTAAACACCAACAAGAAAAAACACACGCAAAAAAAGTGTCTCTGCTAAAGAAGAATTAAATACATTTTTGCATCTACAGTCATGGCATTTGCCATCCAAAGGTCTGCCTGAGATTGTGCACAGTTATAGCCACAAAACTATTCTTTCAGATGCTGGAAATCACTCAAACTAAGTAATTTCAGACTAAGTCAGCTTTGAAAGAACCAACCACCACATCAGCTCAGGGTCCCATGCTGGGTGTTTTTCAGGTTTAGTGCTGTGATTTGCTCCTGTGCTTCCCAGATATATGGAGACAGAGACCTCAGGCAGCCAGCTTTGCCTGCTGGGAAGATTTGATCATGTTGAGTGGTGCTTTATGCCTTTCTGAATAGTAAAGCTATTGACAAAGGGAGGTCCTTCATCAAATGTGGAACTGTGGAAGCCATCCCTGCCTCTTCTGAGCCTTAGAAGAGGGAGATACACTATCAGACTGCCTCTCTGGGACTTTACAGTAATTTTTAGACTTTTGCCGCCACCTCCTGTGTGTGTAGGTGTCTGAAGTAATGTACAGGTTATATGAACTCACATCAGCTTAATGTTGTGTTGTTTGTTTGTGACAGGGAGAGCTTGGTAACTCAGGTCCTCCAGACTTCCTGTAAGGTCAGGGTGTGACCCCATTCTCAATTAATCATTCTCAGCCAGGAGATGGGTTTGCAACTACAGTTAACTGTTGGTTATTTTGCTGTAATGATTGCTTTATCTATTTATTTGCTTATATGCACTATAGACTAGATCAAGCTGAGGGCTCAATACACGTTTGAAGTGGATCACTGTGGACGCTGGGGTTGGTGAGCCAACCTCTGCCCTTCCTCATTGCACACTATGAATGCAGCATATCTTTTGAGTGTGCTGGCAAGACACTGAACAAGTCAGGAATCATCACCTAGGTTATTTGGTACAGCAATCAGTGGTGCTTCAAGGAGGCTGCCTGCTCTTGCATCTGCCAGAGCTGCTGCCTCTGATCCTTTTGGCACGGCATAAGGAAACCAAGACAGGGAATGCAGAAAAAGTGAAATTTGTGTCTTGCGCTGCATTCTAATATCAGTCCCCTAAACTGTTGTTGGCCATCTTTGTCACTATGCTGTTTTATCATTCTGATAATGTAAATTATCAGTAGACTGAGTCTAACGGAGTGCTCTGGCAATTTTCCTCACTTTTGATGTGTTAATGAATCTGCTTTTAGAATAAAATAGAATATAAAATATTGCAGTTGGAAGGGACCTGCAAGGATCATCTAGTCCAACTGCCTGACCACTTCAGGGCTGACAGAAAGTTAGAGCATGTTGTTAAGGGTATTGTCCAAATTTCTTGAAATTTTTTTGTGGGTTTTCTCCCCCAAAAAACTGATTGAAAACTGGTATCTCATTGCTGCATATTTTCTAGCCAGCCAACTTGTTGGCACCCACAGTTCTCCAATAATTACATAATTTGCTAAACAGGAGATTGCTCAGATTACGTTTTATAACCCAGCACTGTGACAGTATGTGGGGAATATAAGAAAATAAAAGAACATAAATTTGGGAACTTTTTAAGTCTGCATATCCAGCTGTTCGTGGGGTGGCAGAGCAGCACGGGTTCCCTGAGTGAGTGGGGATGGTGCCCTGGAAAGAGGCTGTTTTCAGCAGAGGGTTGGGGAGGTGCTTTCTAGCCCCTGGCCTCTGCCAGTTGCCATGTGTGCTCTTGGGGGCGTATTGATCCTGGGAAAGGCAGTTCCCCAGCCTGCAGATGTAGGCTGCATTTGCCAAGTCAATGAAATGTTCATTAGGGTGATTGCTGGGTACTCTGTGTTGTGAAAACAGGTGGGGAGGCTTCTTGGCCAGCTTCTCTAAATATTGGACACGACTGTACCCATCGTACCTTAAAAGAGAGCAGTGATACAGCTACACAACCAAATGTTACCAGTGTCAAAAGAACTCCTGCAATACTTCCTTACTGAAAGTAGGGGGAAGCGAGAGTTCCTTTTGGAGATCCAATCTCTTAAATGTCATCTTTTAAACTGTGATTAGTTTTTGTGCATCTGTGATGGGCTGACCCATGGTGTTCAGTCTGTAGCTGGTCTTTCATCTTGCAGAACTAAATGTTCACAATGGAGTAAACTGGTTTTTGAAAACATTTAATTTTTTATTAGAGTTCTGTACCAAGAGAGAGTAACTTCACACTGGGAATGAACCCGTTGCTGTAAGCTGTGCTGTGCAAAGGACTTCAAGAGAGAGAAGAAAATTATCCTAACCCTCTGCTACTGGAAGAAACCCCGCGGCCAAGTAAAGGGAAGATGCTGTGCCCAGTCATGGTGGCAGGGATGGGGGAAAGAGGAGGATGTTTGCTTTTCCCAGAGTGAGAAATGCTGAGTGGTTCCAGTGGTGCTATGCTGAGTGGCTCCAGGAGCTGTCCCTTGTGAGACAAGCAGAGAAGAATCAAGCTCTCCCCCACAGGGCCACAAGCTCGCTGGTACATTGAAGCAGTTCTCCTGGACAGTAAGGATCTACCTTTACCCTAATAATGGATCTTGTGGTGCTATTTTTGGAGCCTGTCTCCTGTATTGCAAATATATTTCTTAGTAAAGCATAAGCAAATGCAATATTTTAAGTAAATACATATTTTTATACTCAAAGGCCTTTGACATTGAAACTGACTGTGCATTAACTAACAAGCAACAAGGCATTAATTCCTGTAGATTAAATAATATTTAAAATTATGGCACTGGACTGTCTCACCTTATCAGAGATATCAAAAAGTTAAGGTGTCTAAGCTGTCCAGTGTGATAGCTGGTCTCTGAACAATATGCATTGAACAATGTGCATGGACTTGGTCTTCAGCAATCAATGGCTAGGGAAAGCAGGGCACTGACTCTTGGGTATGTAATGAGATGCTGGGAACAGTGCCTTATCCCAAGAGTATGTGTAGCAAGTGTAGTCAGAACTAAAGGCAAAAGGTACACACCAGTAAACGCTCAGATTCCTATCACCTGTGCCAGCATTCATGTCTCATGCCCAAATGCCTCATCCTAATAAACTTTCTCCTATTTGTTTGTCTTTGTGGCCTGCTTATACAGGGGGCTTTTCTTTCTCTGTCAAGAACTCTATCTGGATCATTCACAGTGTCTGGGTTGTTTTTTTTTAGCAGTGCAGTTAATTGTATGTTCAGATCTCTTCTAAGTCTAAGAATATTAAGATGTGGGATTGCGGAATTTCTTCTCCCAGACAGCACATGTGTGTCTGGAAGCAAAACAGGGATGTGAGATTGGGCTGTAGGTAACTTAAACAACACCTCAAATGAAAGAAGGAAAGTCTAGAGTTTTAATTGTGTAGTTATATATGCAGGCTAGAATTAAAGTCATTTTTTCAGATGGCTTAGGAGTGCATGTCTGTGTTTCCACATGTTCTGGTAGCTACTGCATATAGCCTTGATTGCAAGTGAGTTTCTTAGTTAATTACAGGACTTTGGGTGTTGTGGAATACAACATTTTGTGATTTGTTACTTCAGAGACTTGTACACTCTGGCAGTGTGTGGTTTTCTCAAATACTTGGTTTAAATGTTGTTGCTTCATTTCCCTGGGATGTGATGTTTAAAGGGAAACACTACTTTTGAACAGAACTAAATATTCATTGTTTTGCAATGCACAGAGTTTTGTCAGGGATAAATGACACATGAAGAATCTGTTAGATTCATGTTAATCCAACCAAGGCTATTAGGGTGTGGGTTTTACTGCAACAAAAGGACATAAAGACGGACAGTTTGTATGTTCTTTACAGTGCTATTGTATCTGCTTTGGCAAGCATCCTCGTTTTCATAAGGTCAGATGATTAATCTTGTTGTTTGCTTCTTTCCTAGTTTTGAGTGTCTCTAATTAAGCTGGTGCCCATTGATGTCTCACCGTGATAATGTGTGTTAGGTTATGAGGTAATGGTTGTTCTGAAAAATATAGCTATGGCAGTGTTAGGGCATACTCAGAATAAATCACTGCACAGCAGCCTTCTGAAAGCTGTCACACAGCTGCAGAGTCAGTAAAAAGAAGACAATGAATCTGTAAATCATTGGTTAAAGGTAACAGGACATAGATTTTTGGTGCTTTGGCATCTGTGAGGGCTCTGCTGTCTTTAAATGAATCTTAGTGTAGTGTGGCTGTAGCTCCTCATTATGGCTTGGGCAGAGCCAGCAGTATGAGGACGGGGGGCAGAGGGAATATGGCATTGCTGAATCATGGAGTCATTTAGATTGACCTTTAAGTTTGTTGTATCCAACCATTAACAAGCACTGCCAAATCCATCACTAAACCACGATGGTAGGTTTCAAACAAGATACATCTTTGAAGAATTGGGAATCGCACTGGGGAAGGTGAAAATTAAATGTTCCCCAGAGTTAACGACGTGTGGTGATTGCCCTTTTATTCTTCCAGACTAAACCCTGGGAATTTTTTTCCTTCACTAGAGACTTCTTGAGATCATGTCTTTTAGAAAGACTGATAGTGTGTCAAGTTGAATTGTGCATGATGCTAAAAAAGCCCAGAAGTCCAAAAATCCCATTCTAGTGTAACTTCTGTTTTTCTGCACAGTTGCATGTACACATTCACGCTATATAAATGCCTTGGCAGTGAACAGCTTGCTACTCAGCACGTGTAGTGAAAGTTCCTTATCTCTTTGGAGTGCTGGTAATCTTGATTTTATACTTGATTTAACCAAACCCAGATGATCTCTCTGGGGCATTGGGACAGGGCTGTGCTAAAATTTTATGTACTATTTGAAGGATGATGTGTGTGATCAATAATTTGTGAACAGAGCATTATGTTGCATTGTGAAAAGTTAGTGAGATACTTCAGTATTGTTCTGTTTATTTTCTTCATTGTTTCTTCTTTCCTCATTCTTACTTAATTCTTGCATACATCCTGCCTCTGGGGTGGCAGTGTGTTTTTCATTTTCATGTGATGTTACGTGCAGACAGGTCGGGAGGCAGCAGTTCAAGTGCTGTGTATTTCAGAGCTTCCGCCTTGGTTATGGTGGGAGGATGAGGCTTGGAGAAGGAGTTGGATGGCAGTATAGGTGAAATACTGAGTGCAGAGGGTCCCCCTGATTTAGGAGGAGTGTGTAGCATGGAACCATGTTCATGCCATAGCTCTCCTGTCATCTTTGTTTCTGTCCGTCTTCCTGCTTATGCCCAAGAGGTTGATGGAGACTTTGGAGACATTTGGCATGGCATTATTCTCCTAGTTACCATTAGATTTGAAGATCTGTCTCCTTGCAGTGCATATCCAAAGAAGGCAGGTTATTGAGAGTCCTGCTGGCTCAGGATCTCTGCTTCAAGGACTTGCTTCACAGCCCACTGCAGAAAGCTGGGGTCCTGGCATTCTGCCTGCTCATAGGTGACAGCTAAATGGAGGGCTCTGGGTATGTTCTCTGTGTGTTTGGGTTGGGCTGCTGAATTAATAAAATAACCCATTTTCAGCATGTGCCAGATGCTTTTAACTCCCATTGTTAGGGCAGCCTTGACAATGCACTGTGCAGTGTGGAAGTCCTAAATGGAGTTTGATGTTCTTTGCAGATAATGGCTCTGCTGCGTAATTATGATAGCACACAATTAAAATCGGCTTTATATCGCTTTGGGTAGCTCCTGGAAATTCTATTTCCCTTAATAATTTTCAATAGTCTCAGGGTTTGTTTTTCCTGTGTTTGTCTTCCTGTAATATTGGCAAAAGATAGGAAGAAAATGAGCTGGGACATAAGAATCCCAGTAAAAACTTTAGTGGGAGGGTGAGAGGTGACTCATTAGCGGGTCTTTCATCTGAGTTCATGCTGGGACGTGAAGTCAGGGGTCAGGAAGTGAATGGGGATTCGTTCACAGCTGATGTCTTGTATAATATTTCAGAAGAGTGTATTAATTGTCGCAGCTTAGCCTGGGAGTTAGGGCAGAGGCGTTCAGACGGCAGACTGAGGAGGAGTTGAAAAAAGTGGCATTTAAGTTTCCCTGGAGTGACAAAGGGGCTGGAGCTGCTGGGGACAGGGCATGGCCTGTGTCTGGCAGCTCTGCTTATACCTACTCTGCTGGCCCCAGAGAGGAGGGAGAGCCAGCAGCTGCACTTGTGCTGTTCATACCCAAATCCAGCTCCAGAGGAGTTAGGGAAGAGAATGGCCAATGATAACTTACTCAAAACTCAGAGTAACCTGCAAGATATGTTTGTAGCCATAATATTGTAATATATAATATATATGCATATATTTATGTATTTACTTTTACTGGGCTTTTTTTCATTCTACTCCATGGAAACCTAATCTTCAATCTCACCGAATATTCTCCTTGTTTCCCTTTTACTGTTCAAGCCATTTTGGTGCTGGAAGGAACAATATGAAGCCCAAATGATAAAACCAGCCCTAGTGTTGCTGTTCCCTTAGAGGATCAAGGTGATGCTCTCCTGGATTGACCTATGGGAACTGCAAGTCCAGAGTATGTTTTGGTAGCTCCTCAGGGGGTGCTTGCAAAGGACAGGTTGGTTTTTGAGCAACACCTCTTTGAGTCTGGAGCTGGCACCTTTCAGAGAGTGGATGGGTGCAGAGGGAGACCCTTCACCTACAGCTCTAGGCAGACCCTGAGGTATCTTTATGGGTATCCTGATGTCATTGCCAGTCACTGCAAGTTTTATGGTTACTTTACTTTCTTTCAGCTCCCCTTCTGCTCCTCTCCAGGGTAGTGTTTCTGTGTGTAGGATACACCTTTTGTGATGAAGGCACAGTGGAAATAAAGAATCCAACATTTTCCAAGTGTCAAGCAGTTCTGTCCTTTTCTGATGCTTCCAAGCCATGTTAGTATACACACAGCTGTGATCAGAAGGTAATAGCCCAGAGGTTTCTGCCCTGTGATTATTGCCCATTTTGCCTGGACACCTGAAGGGAGACATGGGAACTGCCAACAGTCTTCAGCTCTGGAAATGTCTTTGTTCTCCCAAGTTCTCCCATCACTGTTAATGCAGCCAGCAGGTGTTCAGATGATTGGCACTTGTGTGTCCCATGTCACTGCATCTCTGAAGGGATGTCATTGTTCCAGATAAAGTGAAGAAATTTGTCCTGAAAGGGTGTTTTTTTTTTTTTTTGTTCTGGGAGTCAGCAGCACCCACACTGCTGGCTTCAGCTGTTACAGGTTTGTAATCTTAACAGAAGCAGGGGGAAAATTACATCCCCAACTTTTACAGAAATTAGTTGTATTTAAAATGCGGCGTTTTCATCCTGATTTTGTAGCTGTGCTAGAAAGTCATTACACATGGATTTATTTTTCCTTATCTCTTGGATTATCATTGGCTTCCTTCCTTCCTTCCTTCCTTCCTTCCTGGATGAATTTATCCAGTGTTCTGATTGCAGCTCCTTCTTTTTTTTTATCACCTCCTGTCTATGTGGCTTAAGATTTTGTATGTTTAACATAACTGAGCTGAGTATTTTGCAGCAGCTGAGAGCAAAGATAATATTCCACTGATTGATGGGGTAGTTACGGTGAATATATTTGCAGTGTACTTGCTTTGGCTATTTGCTGTTTTGGTTACAGACCTGCCTTATTTAATTTTTCCTTGTATTTAGTTTCCTTTTTTTGCCCTTGTATTTTATTTCATGTTTGTAACTGAGCCATCTATTAATCTGACTTTGGAGAAGGGAAATGAAGACAACCTTGTACCTTTTAAGAAACTTCCACAGAGATTCAGACAGCTGGTCAAAGACAAATCCAGCATGCAAGCAGGGTCACAAGTATCTCAGAAAACAGCCTTTTAAAATACCATGGCATCATGGTATATATTAGTTTCTTTCTTTGGTCTGCACTTGGAATTTGATTGCAGGGGATTGGTTATTTCTGGGCACATGCACAGGGAACTAACAGCAAGGAAACAGACAAAAAATGTTAGGTAGGTGTTTAAAGTGATATTACATGGTTTTTAAACAAACCAAGTCTGTAAGTTGCATGAGACTCTGACCATTGTCTTTCAGGGCTGATCATTAGAAGGAGGAGGTCATCATCATTCCATTGCTGAACTGCCTTTTTCTGTGTACATTGGCTCTGGGGAGTGAGGCTGAGCTTGCTGTAACTAGATTGTGGTGATAAAACTAGGAGGAATCTTTTAAGACTTTCTGTGGACTAGCAGAAATTAACATTTTTATTGGAACATCTTTCATTTGGTTATTAAGGGCAATTGTATTTCTGTGTGTTAGTTGACTGACATTTACTCTACAAAAGTTTTAAAGCATTTTGAAATTGCATCTGCTTAGAGACTTATCCCAAAGCATGAATCCTGTGTGAGTCACATAGTGCTGTTTTGTTTTGCATATATTCTTCCTCCATAATAGAACAATTTTCCCATAATTGTTATTGAAATAGGGCATTTTTAAATACAAAATAGGTATCAACACAGCTTTACATCAGAATGATGGTGATGTGTGATATAAAACAGTTTGAGTTATTTCAGTGCAAGTGTCAACATATACCAGCTGCTATAGCATGCTAATCAATTTTTGAAAAATAACCCTTTTAGGAGTTACATAGGCAAACCCTGTCTGCTTGTCTGAAGAGAGAAAGATGATTAAATACTAAACACCAGTTGAGGTGATTAATTCTTAGTGAAGTCGGTGGAAAACTGATTTTACTTGTATTCCCTGGAAGATCCTTTCAAAAGCCTTGCTTTTCCAAAATTGTTTTTTATCCTGCGTGTGGCACAGGATGTGACTTTGTTCACAGCAGGTGGGTTCATTAGTTGGTGTTTCTAGTATAATATCCAGCTGTGGTAAGCTTATAAAATACTGGTATTTAGGTCATCTTAATTAGGCCTTGAAATAAAGATTTAAGATAAAGTGGAATAATGACACGTCCTTCATTGCAGCTGAGCTTCTTCAGTGAAAAGAGGATGTGATTCCTGGACAGTATGACATAATTTCAACAGAGCTGTTCCAAATCCACCTCTCTGTTCCTCCTTTGACAGTGCTGGGAGTTGAAGTGATTAATAATTCTCGGAGAGGTGAAAGATGTGACAGTTTTCAGTTGGGTTGGGAGCTGGGCTGGATATCCTTGCTCTCACTGCTACCTGTGCCACTACCTTTTATGTGTGTTTTCTTCCTTTCTTCTTGGTTGGATTTATCCAGAGTTATGCTTGTATTACACCCTTGTTGAGAGGGAGCTCAGGTATCAGTGCTCCTCTCCCAAGTTTGGGTGAAAGATCTTCCCCCACTCCTTTGTGCCAACTCACCATGAAAGGTACCCAAAAACACTGCAAAATCAGCAGTGAAAATCACTGTGAGGTGTTTCATGCCAAGAGGTGTGGCAGTGATTCCCTTCCAGCCTATGTTGCATTTGGGGTTAGGAAGCAAAATCAGGAGGCAGCATCCCTGGTGCCAGGTTTAAGAAGTTGAGACCAGTGAGGGAAGCCAGAGGACTCCAGCAGGCAACTGGATGGCCAGCTGGTGAAATGCAGCTCTGTGTGTTCCTGTCACCCAGCACATCTGCCTTAGGGACAGATGCAAATACAGGATTTTCAAACCCGCGTCTGACAAACTATCGGCAGGGAAGTTGAGGATAGTGCATAACTTTGAGCAGGGAGACTCTTGGAAAAAAGCTTCAGTGGCAGCTGGAATATGCACCTGGTGCTGTACAAGCACACAAGAAATACAGCGTGACTAATTTGATAAATTCAATATGAAGAAGGTGGCAAGGTTGTATCGTTGGTTATCTCTCTTAGAACACATGCCAAGTATGCTTTTGGTGTCGTAACACCACAAGATGGGAGCGTGCCATTATTTGTAATTTATGATGATGGATAAAGAGATATTTCAAAGCCAACAGCTATCACCTGCCATGTCATCTACCAGTGGTGCTGGTAGTTGAAACTTTCAGCTTTTGCTTATGAATCAATGGAACTGAAAAAGGAGGAGGAGCTCCTTCTCATGTGAGTTTCTCCCAATGAGAGCATTCCTGTGTCCTCTCTGATTATGGATGGAGCTATGGGAGCACCCAGGGGTTCAGAACACAGGTGTTTGTTCTCCTTCCTTGTCTATGCCACCACATCATGAAATGCAGACTTTTTTTTTAGTATTTTGAAGATGTATCCAGTCTTGCACCAGATCTTCTAAAATCCTAGTTTAGATAAAGCCTGAGGGGATTTAGGTTTGCATATTTTTCTTAAGAGGATTATGTTTCACACTTAATTGATCTATACATTGTTTGAGGGGTTTTCTATGATTTTCTGAGGACAAGAAAAGCCGTGCGCACATTCAAATTGTCCTGAAACGCGTTGTCTGTGGGTTAGTGATAGAAGTTTGGTGTTTGAATTAGTAACAAATGGAATCACTGAACCTCAGGGTTATTTTGAACTGAAAAACATATTGGTAATCAGATTTGCAGCACGCCTGCAGGAACAGTTGTAGCAGCGGAACTGGAGGAGCAAGGGAATTGCAGGAAGGATTAGAAACTGCTTACACTGTCATCAGAGAAAACAATTTATTGTGAAAATACAGCCCAGAAATAAATTAATGAGCACCTTTCCAAGCATATAGGAGTGCTCATGACATTCTTGAAACTCTCTGCTTGCAGATCAAGGGAGTAAGGCAGCTCAGTGGGAACTGGGCAAGAAATAGTGATGGTCTTTGAAGACTTCTATCGTTCACACTGTGAAGCACTGGTGAGGTGCTCTGTGCCTCAGCCATGGCCCTGGGGATCGATGGGTGCTGGCACAGCTCCTGCCAGCTGGGTGCTGGGGCACAGTGCCACGGCTGTGCTGGCTGCTGCAGCTGTTTTGACGCCCATTGACGACGGAGTGATTTCAATGATTGCCAGCTTAATTTCTCATTATGTGCCTGCGGGTGGGCTGTGTCTTACATGTTCATTTATGGTATTTACGGTGTTTTTTTGGAGGGTTGGGTGCAGTCCTTGTTTTGTGCTGCTGTCAGGGTTGTTTGGAGGTTGTGCAGCAGTAATGGCTGCTAAAACAAAGCCTGATTACTGGAGCATCTTCCCTGCCTGCTAGAACTGCCAGAAAACCCGTAGTGCTAGGATTTCCATAATTATTTCTTTGAAGGTGGACGAAAGATGTGACTCAGACACAGGAAAATGGTTTAAAACAGAGCTTAGCTCACCTGTGCTGCTCGTGGGGATGGTCAGAGCTTCTTTTTAAACTGCTTGTTTATGACCATTGTTGGTGGCACTATCATCTTTCATCTCACTTCAGATGCCCCTCACAGAAGTGATGAGATGGGCATCACAGAGAAACAAGTGGCACCTGCTTGGTAGAAAGTGCAAGGGGCAAAGAGAAGTGGCAGTGTGGACAGGCAGTCTCTGTGGATCTGTGTGTGCATTATTTTGTCAAAGCTCTGTACTTGTAGCATTGCCAGCTGTACTGCAGCACATGTGGGACTGTGTTAGAAGGGTGTTAAACCCTTGAAGGGAAGGGGAGCACAAACTGAGGAGGAGCTGTTGCGAAGCTGCAATTTCTGCTTTGCTGTAGCAACTTGTGTGGAGTAAGTTTGCTTCTGGGTGGAATCAAACAGATTAAGATAAGCAGAACAGAACAAAATTTATTAATATCCGAAGGTATGGCTTGCTAGTGAAGGGCGGTTTGTGATCTTTACTGAATGACAGCTCTGAGGACTCTCTTGTGCCCTCTAATCAGTAATGTTTTGTGTTCTGCTTTCTCTGCAGACGCCGGCTGATCTCCCAGCGATCTTCTCTGGAGACTCTGGAGGACATCGAGGAAAATGCCCCCCTGCGGAGGTCATTTTATTTACTCTCTCTCTGGCTTCTTCTCTGTAAAGCACATGCATGGGCAGGCTTGCTCTCCCTCCTCATGCTGAAAAGTAGCTGGGTCTTCACATTAGGATATTCTTCATAGTGAGTAAAAGTGTTGAAGCTTCACATGCCCTGCGAGGAGGTGGCTGATATGAATTGCACATTCCTTGGCTTTAGGTCATTAAACAAAAAGGCAGTATTTAGAGGAAGTGTCAGGAATTAAAATACCAGATTTGATTAATAGAAAATTTTAGTTGTCAGTAATATGAATGATTAGACCCTAGTCAGTAATACCCTAACATCTGTGGTACATTTAAAAAGTATGTACAGATGGTATAATACAGTAAGTTTTTGAAGGTTAGTATTTTTAATGAATTTTTACTCTCTCAGCATATGCAAACTTATTTCAGTTACCAGTATTACTATCTGTGTGTTGGCTGGTAGGATTGTGACTGCTACCCCACTAATTAATCTGCTCCCATCCTTGTTGTATTGGCAGCTTCAGTGTGGTTTGATTTGTGCATCTGGGACACCACAGCTTCCTTCTCTGGGGACCACAGTAATCAGTCACTAGGCAATCCTCTGGGGTGATGGAAAATGGAACAACTGCTTAACAGTTCAGAAACTGGCTGGCCAGTAATGTGACCAGTGCCTGGAATGCTTCCAGGTCAGCTGTTCAGCAAGACAGCAGCCTAAGTCTGACTGCCTCTTTATCTTAGGACCTGTAATTCAGCTGGTTTATATTGATGTTTAGCCTATAGCCTTGTTTATCCACATGCAGATTGGATCTCTCTCCCTACCTCGAAGCAAAGAATGGCAGAGGCTGTACCAATTGGCTTATTACCAAAGCTTGATTATTTTTACAAAGCTTATTGTTGCATGCTTACCAGCATGTTATGAAGTGTTCCCATAAGTGATTCGAACATGTATAATTGGTAAAAGATATAAACAAAGTGTGGTTTGCCAGGCACTATTTTTACTTGCTAATTTGCAGAATTGGTGGTAGAATGTCTCTCTTGGTGCCATTTTGCTGTGAAGAAGCTAACAAGGCTAATTGCAATCAGAGAGTGATGGAATCTCAAGGTTTTTACTAGCAGGAGGAAGGCAGAAATAGCAGAGTGATGGGGTGCCCCTCTCAGGGGGTGCCTGTGCAGCACGATGGTGTTTGGGGACAGCAGTAGGGACTGACACAGTGTCTGTGATTTCAGTCCAACATAAGGACCTCGTGGGCTTGAGAAGCTGCTGAACTCTGCCTGTGTGGGGCAGAGGATGGAAAAGATGGGTTAGGGAAGCTTAACACCAAGGGACTGTGCTGGTCCCGTGCCCAGCAGAGGATGCTGGTCCCGTAGGTGCCACAGAGGATGCAGCAGCTGTGGTCCAGCCCTGGCTGTGCTGAGAGCACGGGAATCATCTCCAGTGCCTCCCCTTGCAGCAGAGCAGAGCTCTGCCTCCCCTTGCAGCAGAGCAGACCTGAGATGAAACAGAGAACGCTTTCACATGTCTGTGGTTTCAGCTGATTAGAAAGAGCAAGGGTGGAAGGCAGGGGGAGGATATTGCTGTTTGTCTCATCTCTCCTCCCTCTGGCAATTTCTTTTTCTAACTGCAATTTATAAAGCGCATTCAGATGCAAAATAGATTTAAGGCTTAATGTTTTGAAGAACAATTGTTTTTTTTCCTGGGGTAGTTTATTTTATTTTCAGTTGTTTCGTGTACTGTCAGGAACGTGAAAAGTGGTATTTAGAGTTAAAATCAAACAGGAATTATCCTTGCAAATAAGAGACTTTAAATCTTTCTAAAATTAAAACAAGAAAGAACTTCCCTCAATGGCTCCTTTATCAATAGCTGGGGAGCGTACAAAAGCGTGGGTGTTGGTGTGAGTGAGGAAAATTGCATATTTACTAGGTTTTGGTTTGGTTTAATTTTTTTTTTCTTCTGAAAGTTTGGTCTAAGCTGTCATGGCAGATTACAGGAAGTTTTACTTTGCTGAGATTTTTTTATTATTTTTTTTCTTTGGCATGAGGGGAGGGGGATGGTGCCTCTTCTTATTATTATTTTAAATATTTTTTTTTGTTTGAGCTGTCGCGTTTCCAGACTTATTGTCTTTATTGTTCTTGCTGATTCCTAGCACAGGGTGACTTGAATCATTTGTCTCGTCTTTCCTTCCTGCTTTTGTGTAGACTTCTTGGCGGTACAGCAGGGAACTGAGAACTTTTTTTTTTTTTCTTCTCCCTCCCCTCCCTTGCAACTGATTTGTTTTTCAGATGTCGGACACTCTCAGGATCACCCAGACCAAAGAACTTTAAGAAGGTTCATTTTATCAAGAACATGCGGCAGCACGATACCAGAAACGGCAGGTACTGTGCAAAGGCTGCTTCTGCAGAGGCAGCCTGTGGGATGTGAGGGAAGGGGCAGGATCAGCATCCCCCGGCGAGAGCACAACCATTGCCACTCACCACATATCACCTAATGGTCTTTCAAACAATCTGTGAGGGTTGCAGGCTGCAGTGCGTGCTCCTTCCCCCAGAGAAGCACGTGTCAGTGGAAGTGCCAGCCCACACATGTTAATGTGTCTCCTTAATACAAATAACCTGCCTAAAAGGAAAATCGGTGATGCTGTTGGAATAAACTAGGCATAATCTGGTTCAAGGGTGTTGCCAGGTTCTACGTGTGAGAGGGGCACACAGCTGAACCTGCCTGAACCGAGTTTAGCAATGGTTTGAGGGTTCTTCCAACATCTGTTAGTGGATAGAGCGTGCTGGTGAATGCACAACCAAGGATGGTCATGGCAAGATGAGGCATGGGGTCCTAGTTTCCATGGCAGATGTAGGCAGAGAGGCTTCCAGGGGTTGTGTGAGGTGCACCTGTGTCTGCAGCATGGCCTGAACTGGGATGTGAACTGCCCAGGTTACAGCCAGAGGCACTGGTGGGACCTGGCTGCTGCAAAGGCTGTAGGTGTATCCATCAGCAAAATGGGTTCTCCGTTATGGTATCATTCAGCTCAGAAGTCAAACTGGCTCCTCTCTGCTTATAAAGAAGATACCTGTCCTCTCTGATTTTCCTTAAGACAGTGTCTCCATGTGCCTCATGATTTTCTTTGTTCATGTTTTTCCAAATCTGAATAGGTTTGAACTATGCCACCTGAATAGGTTGCATGTAGACCAAACTGTCCCAATGAGAATTGACCATTGTATATGCTAGTTCTAAATTCATGGCTGAGAACCATGTATGCTCTGATGGACCGATTTGTGCCTGTGGCCTTTGATTCCATTGGATGTGGAACCCCGTCAGTAGAAATTCTAACATTGCATTGAACCACAGGTTTTATGAATTGAAATCTGATAGGTGTTACTTGGTTCAAGAAAAATTTTCTTCACTGTTATTCTCACACATACAATTGAATACAGTGAAAGGTAGTAATCAACATAAATGTTGTACAAGGTGGCCCTGAGAGATTTTAGAAACAGTTTTTAGACCCAGCTTTTGTATCAAACAGATGTGTGCAGAACTGTTGTCTTGGCTATTGTCTGACTAGCTCCTGATTATTGTCTTCGTAACAAATACATGTGGAATCAAACAGTGAAAAGCAGCCCTTTAATTTTAGTCCATTTTGTGCATAAGTACATATATGCTCTGGGAACTTCTTAGAGCAAAATATACTTAGAAGGTATTATGCAAAATCCACAGAGACTAAGTAATTTCTGAGATGTGTATATAAAATCTAAGCATAAACTTGATAGAAATATTACATGCAAAAGAACAAATATTTGAATTGTAAGCACTTTCCTCCATGTTTTGCAGAAAAGTATTTGTAGCATAAATGGAACATTTTATCTTAATTCATGGATCAGCCATTATGTCTGACAATATAACTGAATATTATTCTTGCTAAGAAAGCTTCTGTTATTCAACTGGCTTATCTTTATCAGCAGACACAGTTTTCCAGAGTATTTCCACAAACATAATAAGGATCACTTTATCTGGAATACAAATACAGTAAGAATGAGAGACACAGTTTTGGCAATAGTTTTCGTCCTACGGTCATAAAGCCACAATGATACTAGCTAAAAATAAAATGCAGAGTTAACACTTCATGTCACCCGTATGTCAGTAAGTAATCTGAGTGAGACTGTTTTTTCCAGGGGTCTGGATGTAGTCACTGGAGTTAAGAGGCATTCTGGATAAAAGGACCTCTAGAAATATAGGTGGATCTGCTTTATGCATTCCTCCTAAAATCAACAGTGTTTCTGAGTACGTTAAGACCTTTGAAGCTGGTGTCCTTCTCAGTTCCATGTGACACAGAGGAGCACAGGTGTTGTAATGTATAGAAAACCCTCCTGGGGCTCCTTTCCATGCCTGAGACCTTGTCCCAGGTGGCTCATGCATGGTTGTGCAGGATGCGGATGCTGAGCTGTTCTGGATTCGGGCTCTGCACTCCCTCCAAAACCCCTGACCCTTCTGTCACAGCATGTCTGTCTTTCACTTAAGGTGAGGAACACAGCTTTGAAAACATCTACACTGAATATATATTTTGGATGGTGAATTTGATGACTGGGCTTTAAAATAGCCAGCACTTTCAGAAATTGTTTCACTGGTTTGTGACTGTGTCACGGCAAAGAAAACTGCAATGTGAGTGATAGTTCAGGGCTCCTCTCTCTGGTAGCTGCCCTTGTTTGCATCTCTCAGCCTACAAGGTGGTGTCCTTGTCCTGTGGGACTGAGAGCTCTTCCCTTCTCAGCCTCAGGGATGACATGTGTTGAGCAACAATGCTCTGGGTCCTGCCTTTGGCAGTCCTGTGGCAAGGCAGGACCCACTGTGGTTAAAAGAAGAGTTCAGCTATTTAGCACAGAGGAAAAGCTCATACAGAAAAATACACAGACTGGAGCTTAATCAGTGAGTCCTTGTAAAGCTTCCTGTTGATAGTTCTGATCACTGGTCAGACCAGTTTCTTTGAATTTCTAGGTTGTGACTTACTAAAGGAGTTAGAAAATGAGGATTCCTAAACTGTGTTGGCAAAGCAGTCTTGTAAAACAGCACAACATAAATTTTCCCATTAAAAGACAAGGACAAGTCAACCCTGACATACAAACTAGCACAGGTAGCCACCAGCATATGGTTTTACCCACTTTACTCAGCAGGTTTTTTGGTGCTATCCTCCATCAACACTGAAGCAGAAGATTAGCAAAAATGAGCGACTGAAACAGCAACCTGAGCCAGCTGAACAAACAGCTACTGGTGAGAATGGGACAAGAACAGCTCTAGAGTTATCATATATAGCAAGTATAAAAAGCAGAAAACATTGCTCCTCTCCCACCCCCATGCCAGTGCTTTCTCAGGTTTTTTGTTAGCAAACACATCTAAGTGAAGGTCAAACACCCTCATGAAATGTCTCTTTTGCTGCTCTCTGAATTGCACACACATGCAGACTAAGAGGTTGATGATTGGCAGCAGCCTCACAGTTCATAATAACTCTCAGCCACCTTCTAATTTCTTTAACTTCTGCAACTCCAAAATGAGGGCTGCTACCCTGACAGCATCTGTGGTTTGTGTGTTCTCCTTTGTGTGCAGGGCAACCGAGCCCTGGCAGTCAAAAATCATCAATCAGGAATGAGAAAAGAGGCTGCAGTACTCCACGTGTGCATGGTATATATGATGTATATCACATTGCCAGATGGCAGCCTTTTGGTGCCACACAATCAAACCTAGACAGATGCTGGGAAAAGCAGACATTATTTTTCAGGTCTTACAAATCATTGATTCTGTTGAGAGCTTCATGTTCATTAAGGTTTTTGCAGGATACACTTTATAAAAAAATTGGAAGATTAGCTTTTCTAGCCTTTGCACATTGTCAAAATTTTCTCGCAAAATAATGGTTGCCCTGAACCATAGTAATTAGTACAACTTTTTGGTGAAATGTGAGAATTAAAGAGTGAAAACATTTTTGTGAAGTGGTTTTAAAACTGTCTAGGTGACACAATTGGACTCAAGGCATGTAAACTCTCACACAGAATCTGAGATAGCTCCTTCAAAGGTGTGGAGGATCGTAGATGCCCTTTGTTGAAGAGTTGAAATCCCAGAAAATACTTTTCTCCCATAAACAATAATTTGATTTTCTAGAACAGCAGTGGACTTCCACCACAATTTCTCCTCCAGAGCATACTTTGTGGCAAGTTTTTGGACTTTCTGCCCCAGCAAACCATAGCAGGCTTTCAGAAATTGTTTTGCTTCCATGCATGTCATCAGACCTATACATAAAATGCCGTTTTATCCTTCTGTGATGAGTATCTGACCATTGCTTTCCCTGCTTCCTTTCCAGTCCAGCTCCTAAAGCTGTTTTGCATCGCTCTCCCTCAGCAGCTTTGCAGATGAGTTTTTGTGGCATCCTGGCAGTGGAGGCTGTCAGCTCCTCTTGTGCTCTGCCTGGGAGATCTTTGTGTAAAGAAGGTCTGCTGGTTTATGGAAAGAGAGGCAATACTTGAGTCCCAAGGGAAAGAAATCTGAAAAAAAAATAGAGGCTGGGCTGGTGCTTTTTATTTCCTTTCTTGTCTGATTCCTTCTGATACATGCAGTTCTGTGGGAACTTCCTACTGTTGTCTTTGCTTGTGGACATGGAAGCACCAGTTTGTTTTTCTTTTAAGTATTAAGAGTTGAGTGGTATTTTTAGGGAGGTGTAGGGCGTTGGTGGAAGAGCTGTATTTCCAGAAGCAACCAGAGGGAGGGGGATAATATGCTTAGTGGGTACTGTGGTTTTCCGAATTCAAAGATGCTTTCTGATGTCAGCCTCGAAACCTGTGCCAAGTTTCATACATCAGCAAACAAGGCTTCCAGTGAACAAGCAAGCTGTTGTGAGTAGCAACCATTCAGCAGTAAGCAGTGGCAAGCACAAAATTAATCATATGCCAGGGTTTTTTTGCTTGTGGATTGCTGTTCTTGAAGGGGAAAAATTATTCCTCCCTGCTCTGTAACTCACTGCCACACTGTGAGACCATCTTGTACGATCTGAGACATTTCCCTTAGGTAAGGAGTGTTACTGCATTCAGGTAACAATGAAATTGTACTTCATCAGCTGCAGGAGAACTTCCTAAAGCTCTATGAATGTTTATTATTAGAAACCCTTCTTCATTAAAGGGTAAATCCCTCTTTGCTTTCAAACAGGCTTTTAAGGAAGAAAATAGGATTGCTGTAACAGAGTAATCCAGGAGGAGGAAAATCGATCATTCTGCATTTTTCCAAGGATTACGTGCAGCAGCTCTCTTGGGGAGCTAAACCCTTTCCAAGAGCAATGACTAAGCTGGTCCCTTAAGGAAACAGTGTTCTAATAGCAACATAACTGGTGTGAGATTCGTAGGTGCGTGTGCTGGTTTTCAGACAGCAAAGAGCAAAAGAACTTGCTAGGATTTGTTATCCAGCTTTGACCAGTGCAGGACAAAGGATGAAAAATTCAGCTTAAATCCTCACATACAGATTTATGAGAAAAAAATGTCAGAAAAATCAACATTGAAGAGCAGAGCAAGGAAGTCCAATAGCTCTGATTGCCAACATTGCAGTAGGTCCTAGCATTTTCACCACAGGTGGAGATTTTTAGAAAGGTAAAATATAAGTAAATTCTAACACTGATCAGGTCAGAAAACATCACAAATTGCTGTCACTGTGTCTTAGAAGAATTTGACATGGTGCAGCCTGTTAGCCAACTTTAGAGGGAAGAGGGGTCAGTTGTACAACGCTACAATTTTCCGTGTCCTGAAGATAATAATGAAAAAGGGTATATTTGTGAGCAGTTACTTATTGGCATTTTATCTTACTTCCTGACCAAGGTTCTCTTGGCTTCTTGCAAGTCTGCATATCCCAAAACTTTAATAATGTAGCTACTGGCATTCCACTCTGTTTTATGGGAAGTGGGTCTTGACTTCAAGGTGATTTTGATGTTGCTTAATATGTCAGAGCCTGATGGCTGAAGGCAGCAGTGTGGCTGTGTAACAGACAGATTGCTCCAAGCCATTTGATTTAAAGGAAATGAACTCTATCTGAGCTGAAACCAGGACAGTATCACACAGTGACTTTGCAGATGTTGCAGAGATTTGGAGACTGGTTAGAAATACAAGGCATTTGCTCTAAGAGTGTCCTGGATTCTGAGATAAGCTGTTTGCAGGCAGATGATGTATGATTTAATGTAGCCAAATCTTGGCTAACTGCCTATGAGGAGCAAAGGCAAGCCATGTTTAGAGGAGGAGGGATTCAGCCCTGACAGTGACTGAGACAGATGTGGCAGGGAACTGTGGGATCAGTTGTGCCCCTGAGTGTCAGTGCAGCATCATAACCAAGAGGACTAATATGATTATTGAGCACAGAGGCTGCCAGAGTGTCATGGCTGGACACTGATCTTAAAGGTAAGACTGGAAGAAGTTCAGCTTCTGAGGTCAGGGGTAATGCCTGGAGACCAGGAAAGGTGATGGGGCAAAACTGGAGAAGACTGAAGGAGGAAGCTTGAAAACAATGAAAGGATCTGATAACTTAGGATGATAACAAACCTAGCCTGATTGATGGACAATGCCTATTTCAGGAGCAAGAAGCTGACAATCAAGGTAGTCCTTTGGTTTAGCAGAGAAAGGTCACAACCAGCAGCCAGAGTGTGTATCAGTGGTAATTGTTGGTGTGTGTCACCTGGGTTGCTGCTGGGTTTTTCTGTTGAGTTTCAGCCATAGTAGTGAGTTGACAGAATGGTCCTGTGCCTCTGTGGGTGAACTTCTTTCACCAGGAAAGCATCTGTCCTGGATTCCAAGTCACATACTCAAGATAGTCTTCCTAGAAAGCCTGTAGAGGGAATGGGGCTCTGCTACTCATTCACTGCTCATTTGCTGCAGCACAGGCTTCAGCACTTCTGTGAAGACTCTGTAGCACAACATCTATGAGATGTAAAAGAGGACAGAGATGGAAGTTATTATGGAAGTTTTATGATTGCAAATTCCTCAATGGTAACATCTATTGCTTTGCTTATTGTGGTGGGATTTTTAAATTTTAGTCCTTGATTTCTTTTATTTTCTTTTATATTTTAGAATAGTCCTTATCAGCAGCAGAAGATCCTTCTGTAGCATATTTTCAGTGCTGCCATATCGAGACTGTACCCAAGTCGGGTATGTATATTTATACGTGTACTGCATAGTGTTTCTGAGCCTGCATGTGGACCTGATAACAGACAACAGCATGATGGAGGCTAATGCTTTTACATGTCTGCTCTGAGAAGAGATAAATGCTCTTAGAGTGTATTTGTTCTGTGGACCATTACCAGGTTAAAACTACAGCTCTCAGTCCCCACTTTATTTATATGTGTTGTGGTGTCTTTGTTTATTAAGCTGGAAAAATCTACCCCAATGAAATCAATGTTCTTGAAAAAAATGCACTTTTTTATTGTTTCTTCTGGCTTCACTCATCTTTGACAAAACAAATACTCTAGACAGCACCACTTTAATTGTATAAGCTACCTTAGCTTTCTCTTTCTCCCATGCAAACATGGTGCTACTGTATCTAGATTTTCAGAACTATTAACAAATACTTGGATTTAAACAGAATACTTTTTTTATTTAATACTTTTAGTCACTGGTCAGATCATTCAGTCAGTGAAAACATTATTTTGGCCATAATACTATATTCATAGCTGTCCTTGCAGCTGCCTTGCATCCCCTGACGTGCTGGGACACTGTAATTCTGGCAGAAAAGTTCCTTTGGAATGAAGTAGTTTTCCAGAAACTGAGAAAGCTTTAGCACAGGAGTGGAAGAAACTGGATTTAGCAGGAAGACGTGGCCAGGCAGGTTCTGATGGCCAGCTGGGTGCCTTTAGAGGAGCACTGCAAGGCTGGCTCCAGCAGTGCTGGTGGGCAGCAGCTCGGTGACCCTGGGACTGGGGGGAAAGCAGGGCCACCATGCCTGCTTGTCAGAGATCTGAGAAGTCCTTGTGGTTGACTCAGTGACTGCAGAGCACAAAATGTGTGGGAAATAGTCAGTTGATACAGTGAGGGGGGTTTGAAAGATCCCAAATCATCTACAGTCAAATCTGTATAGAAGAAATTTGGCTCATACTTTCCAGCCATCCATTTAGTTCTGGAGAACGATTTGTCACAATCTCCTTGTGCACCAGTAATTCAAAACAAAGCGAGATTATTTTTAATGCACAAAGGAAAGGAAGCACCTTTGTCAGAGGGTTGACTCTGTCTGCTCTCTCTTACAGAAAACTTTTTCCCTTAATTAAACTGTGATGACACATCAGGCAAATTCTTGACAGACTGGCAGATTTGTTCTTTGTTCTTGAGTACACTGTCATTCTTTTATGGTCATCATCCTGTGGAAATTGCCTCCTTATTGAAAACTGAACATATTTTGAAATTCTGATGACTGGTTATACCTTCTAAATTACAGCAGTAATGAGCCCAGCTGCAAAACAAAATATTATTTCAGCATGTCATGTCTTGTACTGTGCTTGCACAGCAAGAAGGGCATTGCATGAGAAGGTAGCAAGTGCCAGTACACAACAATCCAACCCTGTTCCCTTGGCTAAAAAGCCAAGATTTAAAAAAATGCCCTCTGTCTTTCTTCCAGAGCATCAGAGGAAGAGAGAAACAATTCAGTGGCACCTCCTTCCAGGAACAGCTGGTGCAAAGAACAGATGAGGCAGTATAGCATAAACTGTAGCCACTCTGTTCAGGCTGAACAGTGCTTGCTTACTTGCACATTTTGGATGTGAAGTAGGAGGGGGGAGAGACACTGAATACTCTTATGAAGTACTGTAATGACAGCATCCTTTAGCTTTGCTTTCTCTGAATCTCTGGATTGCTGATGTCTGTCCCCAGGTAAGATGTCCCAACTGGTTTGTGTTCTGCAAATACCACTGAATAGTTAATGAAAAGGAACATATCATTGCAGGGAGCCATGGACACATCTGAAATCTGAACTGGAGAAAGCCCTGTCAGGAGTGGGAGAGTAGGATGGATGAGCAGGCAGGAGGAACTGTTCCATGTGAGAGGAGCACATAGTGGAGCTGCTGCTACTTCTCCACCTCTGCTCCAGCTCACAGGCATTGTGGCCAGTGAGGAAATCTCCAGGCTGTTTTGTGGAGGCTGCCAGCCCATATTGTACTCAAGGCAGTGCAGAAGAGCTGTACTGTATCTGTGCTGGTAGATACAGTCTGCAGGAACAGATCCCTTATAAAAACATGCAAAAAGGCACTTTCTGAAGTCACAACTCTATCTACCTGTCCTATGTGGATGGGGCAGGATCACCCCTCACCAGTGAGATGTACTCTAGACTGTGGCCTTCACTTGCCTGCCCTCCATGCAGAGGGCAAACTACAACAGCAAGAATCCTCCCCAAAAACCCCCAAACCATGTTTTTAAGTGGTTGTACCAATACAAATGGAGGAGAGAGCCATACATGTATATTAGGGGATGAAGTTTGAGGTGGCCTGACATAAGTTTCCTTAATGCTTACTTTTCTTCCTCTATCTTGACCAGCAGAGTAAGTGTGAGAGCAGATATAGCCAGGTGAAAACAATGTAAGGAAAGCTTCCATGCAAGTCAGGAGCTGAAGGAGGTGGCTCATCATCTTGCCTGCAGGCATTCCTTGCCTCACAGTATGTCTTGATGTTACAGCCCAAAGTCATCAGACCCTAGGCATGGTTTAGTGGTGCTTAAGGGGAATGATGCAGTGATGTGAAAACACTTGTAACAGTGTTATTGCCTCTATTATTAATTTCACAGACACAGAGAAAGATTGTCTGAATGTTTGGCTTTACAAAGTCATTGTGTTATGCACAGGTTAGAAGCAAGTGCTAGTACTGGAGTTTGGGCTGTGCAGTTGCCTCTCGTTTTTCAATGCATTTGAAACCTTAATGGACAGAGTTCCTCTTTCTTCTTTAAAAATAATGTTCCAAAAGATATAAGATCTACTTCGTGGACAGTGTTGAAACTGCCTCAGTATCCGCTTCATATCTTCTTTGCCACAAATAAGCATTAATCCCCATCTAGTTCTGTAGAGGGGCAGAAAACACCTGCAAGGTGTTGATCTCCATTTTTATCAGAGGTGCACTTTGTGCATCCCTGAACTGCTGGGGCACACACCTTCTGTCAGAGGTTGGTTGTCACTGTGGAAGCTCACAGCAAACAGAGTGAGCCTTGATGCTGTTCCACTTCCAGGACAGGGGAAGATGCCTCATGTAAGCAGCAGGCAGCTGTCCTACCATACACACCCTCAGCCCAGGCATGTACACCCACATGCTGACCTGCTCTGGGCCCTCAAGGGGGGATTTGTGCCATGGGAAACCAAAGAGTGAACACATTTGCAGATGGATTAAATAAGACTTGAAGGAATTATTCATTTGGAGATGGGCTCCAGATGGTTTGAGGTGAATTGGATTTCAGCCCTTTGAGACAGGAGACAGGGATCAGACACTGCAGATATTATCCTTTTAGCCATTAGGCAGGTCGTGCTCCGGACAC
This sequence comes from Thryothorus ludovicianus, assembly GCA_013397245.1. Lineage (NCBI taxonomy): Eukaryota > Metazoa > Chordata > Aves > Passeriformes > Certhiidae > Thryothorus > Thryothorus ludovicianus. The sequence continues at coordinate 332,977 of VZTB01010301.1, read as the reverse complement.
TTGAGTCCCTGAAGAGGAGCTGTTACAGCCAGACTCTCTGGAACGTTCCTGAAGGTTTCTGCTCACTCCACTCCCCACTGTGGTGTGTGCAAGGGCACTCTGGACCCACCATGTGGCTTCAGCTAAGATGAAGAAAGAACCAGGTTCAACTCTGCCTGCCTTGGAAAAAGCAGATATCCTGGGCAGGGGAGGAAGGAGCCTACTGTCCATTGCTCGCCTTTCTTGAAGCTTCTCTAAGCACTGCTTCTCCACCAACTTCCAAGGAGAGAGTACAACTCTGGCAGTGCCCACAGATGTTGTCAAAGTTGCTCCATGTGGCCAGCAGGACGTGGTAGCCTGCAAAAGTGGTCTGCATATGCTTGCAGCCAAGTGAGAACACTCCAGTCCTCATTAGTATAGACTAAGCAATTTCAAAAAAGGCTGATGGCAATGTTTGTTTGTCACTGTTAGAGGTGTTATAAAGGAGGGAGAAGGTGCCATGTTGTTTTTCACCCCAAGAATAAAAGGTACTGCAGTTTGTTGGGTTTACAGTTCTGATGTGTGGTTTGTTCTTTATCTTTGGTACACACCATTATGCTTCATGATTTAAAAATGTGTTTTGGAAAAGGCACTTTTTAGGCTTGTTTTTATCAATGGCAAAAGCATCCGCAGATTGGAATTGTACCTATTCTGATGATATTTTTTGTGATGTTGTAAGAACTCTTAAGAGCTTCCAAGTTCCTGTGAAGTCCAGAAGATGAATCTGGAGGATCTAGGGGAGGAGGAGAGCTGGCAGTATAACACAAATGCAGCACTGCCACCTGGTTAGTCTTACATGGAGCACTCAGACCTGGGCTCGCAGTGACTGACAGCAGGGCTGCAGGTGATGAGTGACAGGACAGCAAACAGAGCATCAGATATTGCACACCTTTATAAAGATGGCCAGTTAACCTCATATTTTATTCTTCATGGCATGGAATTCACTAAGTGGTTAGAAAGTTACCTGCAGCAGGCATAGCTGCTGAATGTTGCTGTCTTGATAAAAATACAGGTATTCATCTGACAAACCTTGCCTCCAGCTAAAGGAAATAATGCAGTATGAGTAATCAAATGGATTGAAGCCCAGGAAACAAACCATTCTTCTGAAGTAAAGCAGAAAGTCGCTAGATAAAAAGAATTTGTGTCCTTCTCAGAAATGCTACTAACCAGCTTCATCCAGTTTCTAAGGACAAGTCACTGCTGAATTTAACTTTGAATTTAACTAAATCTGGCCAGAACAATAATATGTTCAGTGATGCCAGGAGCAGGAGATTTTTAATACCATCACCCCAAATAATATCTAACTAAAATGATCAATTAGTCTACAGACCTGGCATTCCCAACAGCCTTCTTTACCTAAACTCTGCAATCTTTGTTTGTATTTAGTATTTAAACTGGGTAAGAAAGTCATATGCAAAATGAGGCGAAAAGAAGGACTCATGTGGTTGTCTTGCTGCTATCAGTTATTTGGCAGGTTGGTGAGCGTGGAAAACAGGGCAATATTTACAGGAGAAATGGGAGCATCTAAATTGCCATATGGATAGTAGCAATAAGCAGACAGCAAAGCAGGATACTCTGTTACATCCTTCAGATTTGTTACCAAGTTCCTTGCTGTTCTTCCCCAACATATTTTGTATGCAAGGCAGTTTTGATTAAGTCATCAATCTTGAGTGCTTTTCCTGAGCATTTATCGTTCTTTAGGCCTGGGGAAGAACAACTATCTGTTTCTAGCTTGTGACATGGAAACTGAAATATCCCTGCATTCCTTTACCATTGCCCATTTTCCCTGCTGCTCACAAATTGAACAAAAAATGAAACCAAGCACATATTAGCTTTACAGAAAGACACATAAATCTGAAGCTTTTTTCTTACAACATTCCAAAACTAACCATCTCATTTATGAATTTTATAGAGCCACCATTGCTCATTCTTGTGAGTTGCCCTGTTCCCTTAGATTGAATTGACCAATGAATCTCCAGAAGCCTAGTAAGTTTAAATTTTGAACTTTTACTCTGTGTTGGGCAATACATCAGGAAAAGAGCTGGTATGCTGATGGCTAAATATCTTCGGAGAGAGAAAAAGGAGCTGGCCCATTTGAGCCATCTTTCCAGGAGTTTTTTTGCTCCTTCTCCCTGTAAATTGCAGCTGGAGTTGTTCTGGCAACACTAATGGCATTAGGATCTGAAAGCTCTTGATCAATTATAGCAGGCAGTCTCGGGCAGCGGGAGATCTGCTGCTGGTCTGACTGGCTGTGCATCTTCTCCAGAGCTGTCATTGTCCTTGTCTCTATAAACAGAGACGATAAGTAGAAATTATTTACACTGACGGATGAGAATGGCATCTTTTCTTGATGTCTCATGAACCTCTTCTGCCTTTAGAATAAATATTAGCAGTGGGAGGGGGAATAGCTAAGCATAAAATGCAGGCACAGAAGGCTGACATCTTTAAACAACAATTATCAGATTCCTTTTTGCAATAAGCAGAAGGCTTTTTCTTGTATCTAGAAGTCTGTTTAATATTTCATGGACTCCTAAATTATTCATGGGTTAGAGTGCTCAACTGTTACTGTCATTTAAAGAGCAAGTGCCCAGCAGGAGTGTTGCATGGGACTTTGTAGGTCACGTCAAAGCATAACATTTGGTTCATTAAAGAAGTGTTACACTTCCGAAGGTAACAGCATCCAATTTATACTCTGTTAATCCTGGCCTGGCTAATAAAAGACATGATGAGATTGCTTGTTTTGATCCTTATCTATCTGCTCAGTAAAACTTTTCACCATCTGACAGCGAATCTGGGATCCTATGTCACCTGGTATGGTTCCAAGAAAATCTGTGAACTCTATTAGATGGAGAAACTTTCATATTTTTTTTCTTGCTATGGAAGCTACCCAGTCTGACTACTCAAGAGAGTGCTGGTCACACTGCAGTGCCAGAGACTTTTACTGTTGGGATTGAAGCCACTTCCTGGTGGGTGACTCCACTGACCCGATGGGTCTGCACTTGACTCCTCACACACCCCATTGAGACCAGACTTCCTCATTGCTGCAACCCCAGGTTTCCCATGGCAAAGTCCAAGATGTCTTGTTCCATAAAGCCATTTATTCACAATGCAGTAACACAGAAACAGCCTGAGCTGGTGCCTCTGAGGAGGATCCCCAACCAAGGAGCCCTATGGCATTTATACCCACACAGTCTCCAGAAATCTCCTCTTCCTCCCAAGTCTTTGGTTCCCGTCCCTCTCTCTATGTCCATTCACCTCACTGGCTCATGGTCTTTATCTCCTTTGTTATCCAAAAGGCTGCAGTTCCTGGCTCTCACTGTTTCCCATGTCCATTCACCTGGCTGGTGTCACCCACCATCATGCCCTGTGTTATCCCAAAGGCTGGAAGCTCATGGCCTCTCTTCTCAGGCTCCTACCCAAGCAGCTGCATTTCAATCTGCATCTCAGTCTGCAGCTTGTGAGCCCAATTACTTGGAGCCCAGATATATTCCTCAGCATTCTGTAGTCATGGATATGTTTAGTTTTGAGGGTAGTTTCTGATGCTGCTCAGTGTTCCAGAAATGGTATCCATGAATAGAAAATCTAGAGCTTGACATTGATGTAGATCAGGGTAACTCCCCAAACTTTGTCAGAAACTGGGATCTTGTTTTTTGCCTCCTAGGGAAATGTCATGCCTGATCTTCTCATTTTCTCAAGCTTTCTCTGCTAAAATAAAGTGAAGGTAGTAAAATTAAATTCCCATGGTTTATTTTTGGGTTTGGGTGTCGGCTTGAATTCCTTGAAGTTTCTTAAAAAGCGGTTTTGGAAATAAAGCAGGAAAATCAAAACTGAGGAAGAGGAGGAAGGAAGTTTTCTTTACTTAAATGCCTCTTTGGCAAGGACTCTTGTTCCTTCTCTGCATTTTCCAAGCACCGTTTACTACTGGATAGTGGCTTGTGCAGTTCCTCAGTCCCATTGGTAATTTAAATAACTTAAACTCAGTGAAAGCTCAATTTGTTTTTTCTGTGAAGTAGCTGTCCTCCCTATGCTCCTGCTTCATGGAACCCCTTGGCTCTGGTGCAGTGGCTGTACCCAAACAACCGTCCTGACCCTTCCTCAGGCACAACTCTCATTTGGAGGGGTCCAAGGGAAAGCATCCCCCAGATCTTTCCTAGCTGTTCTTGGGATGTTGGGGCTGTGTAGGGGAAGCAGCTGTGCTGGGGCTGCCCCCAGCAGTGGGCTGGCAGCCTCTGGGTTTGCTCTCTCAGCAAGAGCTTTGCCAAGGCCCTCCTTCCTGAGGGGAAGAAATAAAGGCTTATTGTGCAAAAGATTTTACTAGTTTTCTGTTGATCATTCTGATAGGTAGCTCAAAAATTATACAGTAAAATTGCTTAGGAATTCCTTATGAGGTGTCTGAGATCTTGTGTAAGAGAGAGGAGGATGTGTATAAGCCAGGATGAGCCTTTCCATTTCTATGCTCATAAGAAACTGCACATTGTTTAGTACTGATTTTCCTCAAGAGAGGGAGTTTAATTCTCTGTTTTATGGACAGATTTCTCTCCAAACAGTAACACTTTATTACTCCATTTTACATCACAAGCAGTCATACACTTTATAGAAACACAAAGCATATGTGGAGAAGGGGGACACCACAAGTAGCTTTTGCAAAACAGGGAGAATTACTGCAGTGTTGTTCACAGGGTCCTGGAAGGAGAATCCTCTTTAGAAACTTCAGAAAGATGGGGAAACGGAGGCATTGGTGTCCATCAATCTTTGGCTGATGTCCAGGAATCGTTCCTGTGTGTGCTTGCACTTGCCAGCTGACCCTGCTCCCTGCTTCCAAAGCACTGATTTCTTTCCAGACTTCAGAGCTGCTTTTTATTTTTTAAAACTGCTGTGCTAATTCTTCAAAGGGTGATGGATTTATGTATGATGAATAGCAGAGTTATCTATCCATGTCTGTTAATTACATGGAAAAATTCCTCCACGACATGTTTTCAGAATTGTAACAGCATTATTTCCTGCTGTGTGTCTGTGAGGTCTTGAATGGAAGGAAACTACACTGTTATGAAACTACTACTGTTCAGGTAGTTCAGATATTTGTTTTCATTTTGGGGTTCAGGGGCTTCCTCAGCTTGTGTGTTTGTTTCATGGATAAGACCTGCTGAAATAGTTAAAATTTGGCATTTGTCTCAGTGAGAAGTAGTTCTCTTAAGCACTTTCTGTGCAGGAGCAGAGAGGCTAATACCATGCTTCTGACAGAGTTATTTTTACATAATTATTAGTCCAACCCCTCAGTAATATGATATCAGGAACCAAGAATGATAATATGACACTGTGCTAAGTGAACTCCAATCAAGAAACTAAGAGGACTTTGTTGGGATTAGAAACTTGATACAGTCTTTTCCTTTGTCACTGAAGTATGTTTTCCAGAAGATAGATGTGTTGGATTTTTCCAGCAGTGAGTTACATGACTTACTGGGGGACTCAGGATAGCCATGTTTCAGAGAAATAAAATGTGTGATAGGTTGGAGTGGAAAGACAAGGAAAGAGGGTGTATTGTGTGTCACAGCCCAGCCTGTGACTGAGTGAAGAGCCTGCAGGGCTTCTCCTGGCCTCCATGTCAGCATCTCTCCCACAGGGAGTTTTGAGCACACACTTGGACCCCAGCAGCACTCAGCCAGGAAAATATTGCAAGATAAATATTATGGAGTTTTATACAGCTGTCATTTGTGAAGCACAGGTTTGCTCCTTGTCTTTTTTACCCCTGCTCACATTTTGATCAGGAGGCTAACTCATGGGATACAGCCTGATTTGTCTCAAGCATCTCATTTATCTCCAAATGGAAATGGAATGGAAGCCGGTGGGTCGGTTCTTCTAAAGTAGATCCTCAAGTTTCCATGCCAGGGTCATGGAAAACTGGCTCTCTCCTGTCAGCCTCCGGCAGAAGGGTCACTGGAAACTGGCCACTCTCCTGTGTTCCCAGAGGAGCAGGAATGCTTCCTGGAATCTTCCACAGGAAATTATCTCCGTATCACATGGGGGAACATGGGTGTGTGGTCTGGGAATGTCTGCCTGCCAGATACATGGCAGCTGAGTGTTCAGGGTGGATTGCTGTGTCTCACCTGAAGTGTATATGACTTCCAATTCCTTCCCAGTGCCAGGTTCTGTCAGAGGCACCCAGCAATGGGGAGCCTTGCTCTGCATCATAGGCTGAGGTATGAGCTGCAGCCGTGAACAAAGTGGGGGTTGTCTCTATAAAGTGTTTTAGGCAACACAAGTGCTTCCCACAGGAAAAGTTGTCTGGTCTGTGCTTTGCATTGGCATGTCTGGATTAATGCTGCACCTTATTTCAACATTTGGTAGTAGAAGGTGAACAAGGTGTGTGTATTAAGTGCTGTTTCTGCTCTTCTTTCTGCTTCCCAGGGATATGAAGCTGGATGGTGGACGCCAGTGCCATTCTACTGGAGTGTGTCTGAAGGAGATAATTGGTCTTGAAGGTGTGGAGCTCGGAGCAGATGGGAAGGTGGGGATGCTTCAGTTCCTACTCCCTTAGATTTTATGTTATAAGGGGAAGAAATGGCTTAACTAATAACAAGCACAAATACAACATGCAGTGTAACACAGTAGTTAAAGCACAGTATGTGCAACTGTAAATAAGCTTAGCAGAAATTCATGAGGACTGCCCAAGCTGTCAGTGCAGACAACTCTGTATCCATGAAGACATTTGCCTCTGGCAATATCTGAGTGTGTAAAGCATTACTGAATCACACAGTCTTCCCCTGGCTCTAGTAGGAGATATCACTGCAGGGTATATTGTCAAGAGCTTGAGAATAATTTCTAGTGAGAGTTGTAGCTGTAATTCTGATTGCTTTCAGTTGTATTTAATAACATTTTGCCTAATATTTTTCCAGAGAGCAGGCACAAGTCTGATGAGTCTTTCAAAATCCAGGAGCTCATTCACTTGAATAGAATAGGCAAATATGAATCTTTAGGGAAGTGATCGATTTTAAAGAAATATGAAGAGGAGAGAGTTTTAATCACAGAAGAAAACATTTTTTCCTGAAAGCCTGATTTACTTTCTTCAGTTCAGTTTTACTCAGACTGCTGTCACATACGGATTTAAAGGCCCTGGGTCAATGCTGCTACACATGTTGTGCTCACCTAACCAGGTGTCAGGCCAGACCACAGGCTGTAAATTCCTGAGGACAATCTGTCTGCTTATAAATAATGAAAGCTTACATGTTTTATTTGATACCTGTCCTGACCTTCTCGTAAACCAGTGTAGAGTCTCAAACTCATTTTTTTTCCTTCAATGCAATGTTATTGTTGGAAAATGAGCCAACGAGAAGCAAGGCATAGCTTTTGCTTGGCCAGGGTACAAGCAGAGAATCAGTGCACTCTAAAAATAATTTTGTCACAAGTTACTCATTCACACTTAGTCCATGTTGGGGGGGTGGGGGGTAGTAAATGATCTCCCACAACCATTGCTGTGAACTGGAGCTCACTTATTACATCAATAAGACTCTGCCAGACAAAGTCCTGAGAAAGAAAAATAGAGGAGAAAGTGCTTCAGTTTAGCAATGTTCAAGTGATTTGCCTCTGGCAGCTGTGTGCTGAGGGATCCATATAGATGATGCTAGTCCAGTAAAGAAACTGTTGAAATGTGCAGCAGAGAAGGCCTACTGGAAAAAACCTGGCCAAACTGATATTTTTAAATCTGACCCTTGAGTACAATTTTGTAAATTCAGTGTATTAGAGCTTTTGCATGTGTGTGTGTGTGTGTTTTGCTGAAGAATTAATGCCTTTGCAAAATCATTTCTTGCATGGACAAACTGACTGCACTGAAGCGAATGTAGGTGACTGGTTTTTATTCATCTGTGCTTAACTCCTAAATCCAGAAAATTCTCCATTAATTTGGCTTCTCCTGCTTCCAGTTGGAATGCACCAAAGGCATCCCACTGCATCCAAGCTGGGCTGAAAGTAACTGTCTGTCCATTTTGACTTTTTTTTTTTAGACGGTTTCTTATACACAGTTCCTATTTCCCACCAATGCTCTGGGAACTCGGAGGAACACGATTGATTCCACCTCATCTTTCTCCCAATTTCGCAATGCAAGCCATCGTAGCCTTTCTTTGGGAAGAGCTAACAGCACCCAGGGGAGCATTGATGCAGGTAACTTCTCAAGTAGCTTGTTTTAATATCCTTGGGTACCCTGATGGTAGGCAGTTATTGCAAAGGACTGGCATGTGTGTTAGCCCTCCCATTAGGTTAAATGAAATAGAATGCAGTTTTCTGTTGTGGGTGAAGCACAGCTTACTCAGTATTTGCTTAGAAAGCTTGCTTGTGGAGGATAGAAGTTAAATAAACAAGCACACTGGTCGTATTGGCAGCCCCGACCCTCCCCAATGTGCTCCTCCTGCATCAGGCAAACCAGCATTGTTTGTTCCTCCTGCATCAGGCTTGTCCTTACCTTCCTTTGCTATGGAAAATTTACAGTGGCAGCACAGTAGTCATAAGCTGGAGGTGTAAATTCCACTTGTGACCTTTGTTAGGCTGGAAAGGGCTGTGTTTACAAAACCAGGCACAAAACATAAGCCAAAGCACTATATGCTTAAAATATTTTGGCGTGATAAATGAAACAAATCAAAACAACTGCTTGAACAGATGAAAACTTGTTGCTGGGAATAAAAGTCGTTGTGCAGCTTTATATAATCCTGCAGTTCTCTAAGCCCTAAATTCACATTTACCAGGTAATTCGTAAGCTCTAGGTCCTCTATATCTTTGCAAATCACATTAGTATGGAAATACTTAGAGTTGTCAAGACTTAGAGCAATTTTTCACTTCTTTAAAAAATCTTGAATGGAGATAGTATTGTGCATTATCTATGAATTCATTTGCAACTTTGTTAAATCCAGAGATTTCTTAATGTAATGAATTCCTTTCAGAATTCTGTATCTGAACTGTTGTTTTATAGGTAGCGACCTGGGAGACTTTGTTGAATATGACCCAAATCTTTTAGATGATCCCCAGTGGCCATGTGGCAAACATAAACGGGTTTTAATATTTCCTTCATATATGGTAAGTGATTCTGTGTAGGACAGAGGAATTCCAGTAACAAAATTCTGAAGGTTGAGATTTCCTTTGGCCATACTTTAAGAAGACTGTTATTATTTTCAATCTACTAATAAGAGCTGTTGAGAATGCTTTGTTCTAAATTACAGTTACTTCTCAAGACATGTTAAAACAAACTCGTGGAAGGTATTACAAAAGCAAACACTTTTATTACCACTGTATTTCATAAATGCTTTAGATGAGAGGCTTGTTCAAACAATGCACTCATTCTCTGGCACTCAGAGGAAAATTTATACTTCCTCAAACTGGCACCTATTACAAAATAGGAGGATGCCCATTGGGGTTTTTCTGAAGTCATGAAGTCACACTGTTTTGATGCTAATCATTCACTCCTCTGAACAGCTTTGTTTCCCAGGTATTTATTTCACCATAGGATAGTCCTTCCTTTAATTGCAGCAATTATGAGCAGAGTCTGTATATTTCTCACTATATCCAAACCCTTAACAATACAGATACATAACTGTTCTATGGTCTGTGCTCTGGCTAAATGTTTTCTGTGCTGAGAGACTTCTGTAGCCTTTTTTTGTTTTTGTTTTTTTTTTGATTGCTCCAAGTCTGTAGGTTATTTTGACAGGACTTGGCAAGATGCAGTGCAGTCACAAACATATGAGCATGTATCTGTCTGGATTATACATCCAGAGTAACGGTAGTAGGGAAAAAATTATTTTTTTTTTCCCAAAGTGATGACCTGATACTCTTATCTGTATACAGATATGATACCACTTGGAATACTGAGGTCTAAAGTGTTGTCCATGTTCTTGTGTAATTTGGAACAGAGGGCATTATTTAAGAAACTGTTAATGTATGTAAAGATACAGCCTTTGTATGTTCTCATCTGCCCCATACCCCAGGGGTAATTCAGCTCTCGAGTGCTCCTTCTTCAAAATAAGCTCTAAGTGTTTCATGTGGATTGAAGATTATCTCCTTGCTAGCAGGAATGTTCTGTCTGTTGCACACCGAGGCTTAACTGAGTTCTAAGGCTGTGCTTATTCTAGATTTTCAAATGGGAAGTCCAGAATGCCCTCTGCTTACTTGCTGCAAGTTTTCCTTTAAGGGTTGGTGAGTTATTTTTTGGCTGCCAACCCACAAAGTGACAACCTTTTATAGCAGCTACATCTGTGTGGGAAAATAATTTGTCAGGTTTTGATATGGTTACTGTCATGGACAGGGGACTGTCTTCCCTCAAGGAGAAAGACATTGTTAGCCAGCATCCAAAGCGATGCTCTAGCAGTCATGGCTGTTTCTGACCTTCCTCAGGCTGTATGTTTCTGCCAGGCAGTAGGATTCCTGTGGAATCACCTGAGATCTTTGATCACTTTTTAACTTGATGTTCTCATGGACATGGTTAAATGAGTCAAAATGGGGCAGCCAGGATGGCATCCTGCAAGGGAGTTCTCCATCCAGGAGTGGGTATTCTGTGCCATTCTTCTCTGTACGTTGGTTGACCACAGCATTTGAAAGTCTTATATTTGTACTTCTGTGGTAAAAAAGGAGCTGCCTGGGGATTTGACAAGGGGTATGACTAGATGCTCTAAAGGTGAAAAATGGACTTCAAGGACAGTTGTTAATATCAATGTCATTGTTTATGTAGAATATAGTTGCATTGACAGGGATTTCCCTGCATTTTAATTTTCTCTAGGGTTAATTACTGCTGTGTCTGAAGTAATGTCATATTTGACAGTTGAGGGTTTTTTCCTGAATTTACCTTCCAGACATCACTTCTTCAGCACTGCCTGAGGGTCTGTGGGACTCTCATCTCCCTTTCTGGAGGCAGGCACTAATCTAAAAAAGGGCTGAAGGACATTAAGCGCTCTGTTTCTTTTGTTGAGGGGGATCACAGGTGAGTGCCTAGGGCTCTCTTGCCCGGGGTTTTGCCTGTCTGCAGCTAAAGCAGCGTAGCTGTGATGCTGTGCAGGAGCTGCACAGCTTTGCAAGGAACTAAGGGCCGGATGGTTGTTCCTCAGCGCTCAGCTAAAGGGTTTTACAAGGTGCTGGTGCCTCCTTCAGCCAAGAGAAGGGAGCAAAAGTAGTGCTGGAGCGTCCTGGGAGCTTGCAGGTTAAGTAGGATTTTTCAGTTTGGGCAAGGGCTTGTGCACAGAGCTGAATATAAAGCTGTATTGGCTGTGTAGGAGACTTTACTCACATCTGTTTTAGACTATCCTGACTCTGCTGGCATTCCCTCCCCCTCTCCCTGCAGTTCACATCAGTGTGAGCAGGAGCATAATAGGCTTATAATTTCAAGTCGTTTTCTTCCCCTCCAAATATAAAAATCGGCGCGCACACTGCAATTAAAGCAAATTGCAGTCTGGGGCCAGCGAGAGAGCTGTGGTCTTTCCCTGACCGTGCACGGGCACTGCGGCAGCGCCAGCCCTGTGCCAAAGGCGCGGAGGGGCCGGGAGCAGCCGCTGGCACGGGGCGGGATGTGGCTGTGATCGCTGCCTCTGTGATCGCTGCCTCTCGAAAGGGCCAGAGCGGCTGAGAGCGGCTCTGATGTCAGCGCCCAGCCTTTCCCTGTGCCTGGAGAGACACAACTTGTAATTAAAGTTTCGTTACTCGGCCGGGGTTTAGCATTAATGCTTCGCAGCTGCGGGCTGGTGGATATTCCCCTCACCCCTCCTTATGGATGCCGGAGCAATTAATGGGGGGAAGGTGTGGAAGAGGAGTGGATGCTGGGCTGCGTCACTGCCTGCGGGATGGAGCTGCGTGTATTGCTCCCGTGAGCCTGGCTTGTGCTTTGCAGGCCAGGATTTCTCCTCTGGGAAACCTCTGATGAGGTCTTTGTGAGTGCTGCATCAGTAAACGCTGCAGGCTTTATCCCGAGGCATAAGACAGACAAAATGTGTGGTCCAGCTCGGAGTTGACTCGGAAATACGTGCAACTAGCACTCTATGTGCTCAATTTTTGTGGAGCCTGAGTTTATCATCACTGACATTGACTTCACAGTCTTCTAATTTTACTGAGCTGAATTATCCCTGACTCTTGGAGAGAAGTGTTAGCTGCAAGTCCTCAGCTGTTTTCAAGGAGGAGATCAACTTCCTCCTTGAAGATAGCTCTGGGGAAGCAGAAGTGCTTTTGGTTTGGTCTGGGTTGTTTTTGTTGGGTTTTTTTTTGGTTGGTTGGTTTTTGGGTGAGGTTTATTAGTTTCTTTGTTTTTGTGGAGTCTTTTGTTTCTTATTTTTTGAGGTTTTTTCGGGTTTTTTTTAGTGATATCTCAGGCTTAACAGAGCATACACTTCCTTGTGGCATTTCTAAAAGTAATACCCACAAATTGTCTGTCAGGGGACCATTCTGAAAGTATTCTTCAATACTTTCCCAATACAAACTCTATGGCTCCCTATTAATTGTATTAGTTGTATTTAAATTCTAGTCTGCCCTGGAGAAATTATTTCATTTTGTGTTGTCTTTGTAGGAGAATCTGCAATCTCTGTCACAATATAAACAGTAAGAGATAGAAAAAATTCATGCTGTGGGGGGGGGGGGGGGGGGAAGGGAAACATCATGTCATGGTTAACAGATGTCTTCCTGGCTGATACTGCTAAAACAGGAATTTGTGCAGATTCTTAAATCTCTCTAGAACAGGAACTTTATCTTCCAGACTAAGCATTAATTTCTTTCCTTGAATCTCATGCTGACTAGCATGCACACATACAGACTCATCAATGCCTCCCTCGTCTCTCTGCATTCTTTCCTGCAGAAACTCCTTCTGTGCTGAACTAGAAAACTCATTCTCCACAGCCTTGAGGCTGATCCTGCAGTCCTGCTTTTGTTGGTAACTCAGAAACACAGGACCATGTTAGCTGGTCGCTGTGTGCTGCCAGAACTTGCAGCAGTAGAAGAAAAGCTCAGATCAGCAGCACGTTGACTTTGAGTGACCCGTTCTGTAGTCGCATCCCTGAAATATCCATCTATCTGTACACGTGGAGTTAGGTTTGGCTACTGAGCTACAATGTCAGTGTTGGTTTAATTAATATAAAAAAAAACGAATTGCCATCTCCACACCGCTAGTAAAAGAAGCATGTCACAAAACTCTGCAGTGCCTGTCTGCCAGCCTGCGCTTGCCAGGTACCGCGTTAGCGGCGAGCACAGCCGGCCTGCGCTGTTTAATATTGGTCTCCAGTGTGATTTTAAAATTAGAACTACTTGCTGCCCTGGCCCTTTGGTCTAACAAAAGCCCTGCATGATGACATAATGCATTTGGTCTGCTGTTCCCCCCTTCTGTCTTTTCACAGGGAGCACCAAGGTCAGGCAGGCTCCACTACAGCCAGCGTCCTTCGGTGCTGTCACCCCGTTCTTTCAGCCACTTCTGTAGCTGTATATTAAGTATCTCCAGACTGCTTTTTTATCAGCTACTGACCTTGTACCCAAAAGTCCCAGGGAGCAGAGGATAGCAGTGGTAGATAATCCTGTGCTCTGTGCATTTGATGCTGTATTTGGCTGAGACTCCAATAAGTAACTACTTTGAGAATAATTCCAGAGTGTTTACAGTATAAAATAAACTGGTGTCCTTCCATGTACTTAATTTCAAAGGGGCAGTTTTGGGACTATTTGCCTTGTGAAATTTAAAATCTTTCAGTAAGGTCCTTGAATGTTAATAACTTTGTAACAACAGAAACATCTTAATTTACTCTAGCTTCCTTTTTTAGAATTTTAATTGTAATTCGGAATCACTCCCATTTTCCATCACAATTTAAAGTCTCTTTATCAGGGTTTGTCATATATGTGCATCATAAGCCATAAGTGTATGAATTAGGTTACTGGCAGTTGATAGGTATGTAGCTGGTCACCTATGGGATGCATTAAAGTAGTCTGAGGGGGCAGAGTTATTTACTTCTTTTCACTTCCTGTGTGGCTGAGAACTTACCTGTGACCTACCAAAAGTCTGTTTCAGGTGTCAGTCTTCTGTCTGCTTTCTGTGATTTATCAGGGGTACACAGTAACAACAGCTAAAAGAGCCTATCATACATCTTTCATTTTATTCACCTATTTTATTCTGATTTTATCCTTCTTAAGCTAAGAGATAGAGGCATCCAAGGCTAGATCATCTTTTACTGGTTGCATGCCAAAATAGGATTTATTTTCAACAATATTTCATCCTGCCAGTCTTTACTAACCATTTCAGGCATTCTCTCTCTTCCCATATTTATGAAACTATATATACAGCTTTCCTATGAGAAAGCAGCTGCTTGAAAATGCTTGTGAATAACACATGAGCTGAGATCCAAGTTCAAAACTGCCAGCCATGCAAAAAGTGTGCAGAGCAGAGACTTGGGCCCAAGCGTTTATCACTCTGTCCAGGCATCTGTCAGCTACCATATATCAAGGTTTTCATTTGTCTTGTGCAGCTTCCATTGCCAAAGTAAAATATACATACACAGATTTGTATACAGAGAACGTAACAGGGCCCACGAAGGAGTATTGCTGGATGCTGAACTGAAATGTGTTCCCTGCAAAAAAGCTGTGAGAAACAAGACAGACGGTTCTGGATGACAGAAGTTAAAAACATTGGAGATTAGACTATGAGAGAGACAGTTTAGTAATTCCCAGTGCCTTGCTCATGTGTCTGACAGCTCTGGGAGTACAGAGTGCCTGCCTGGTAGGGAATAATATTATGTATAAGAAAGTATGTTTGGATAGAGAAAAGCTGTGCTCCTTTTAGGGAAATATTTGCAAACCCTTCATGAAATCTGGAGCATCAGTATTGATTAGACCTCTGACCCAGGCAATACCAGAACTGTCCTGGACAGACAGTGTTGTGTTTTTCTTCACATGGCAGCTTCATGTGGGACATGCAGGCAGCTCAAGTGCAGTGACATGGCCTAAAACAGAAGAGAAGCTTAAACACTGAGCAGGGAGCAGGCAGAGAGGGCTCATACTGTGTCTAAGCTCTGTCAGATCCCAGCTGGTTCTTGTGGGTTGCTGGGCCACCCCAGAGCTTTCCTCCACTCTCTTATTTGTGGGCAGGGGCAGCAGTAAGGGTTGCTGCTCAGTGACAGGTTGTTTGCAGGGTGCATAAGGTACTCTGGGCAGGATCAGGGTTGGGGACTGAGATTGCCATGTGGCCTTGTGAGCGCTGTGCCCCAGCAACAGGGGTGCTCAGGTGCCTGGTTGGAAACCATTTGAAAGGGTAACTGATTTGATCACTCAACAGATGCTTATCCAGCATTGCTTTTAAACTACCTCTCAACAGATATTTTTTAGGGGTATTTTCTGCCTGCCTCTCTGCTGGGCAGGGTCGTGCATGCACAGGATGCATTTCTATAGGTACCAGCTGGACAAGCAGCATCTTGTTGCTCAAAGTCCAGCTACTGCAGCAGCTGTGAAAGGAACCAAAAAACAAGCGACAAAAAAAAAGCTTGCACAAATCCTTTTCTTGAGAATAAGGGCAGTTAGCTGAGCTCTCCAGCATGGCACTGACAAGATGAGACAGCTGCCTTAGAGCCAGTGTGTTCAAACATGCTGCCGTTATCCTGTTACATGAATCAAAACCAGCACACACCAGCTTTCATCTGGATTTCATTATTGTGATTTGTATCGTAGAGACTGTTGTCTCGCAGGAAGCAGCAGGATTCAGAGTTGGAGAGGGGGAGATCCTTATCAACAGGACAAAATTGACAAATCTCTGTGTTTAAAAATAACTGTAACTCTTTCCTGTTCTCAGTTTTAAGCTGTCTGCTTAGTCTCAAGCCTCTGACTGCTGTGCTTTAAATGAAATTTTTAAAAGGAGCTTTTCTCCTTCCAAAGAGAATTTAGCTGAATTCTGGCAAACCTCCCACAAGGCTGGAGGAGTCCCAGGTAAAGCAAGCTGGTGCCTGCAGAGCAGCCTTGGGGAAAGCTGCATCCCAGGGGGCTGCTGCTGCTGTCAGAGCCCAGGGCTCACTCACCCTCTGCACAGTGGCCCCCAGAGCCACCCTGACACCCACTTGGTAGAGGTGAAAGCAGCTGAAACTTGCTGTCTGGCACAACTTCTGTGCAGCCCTTCAGCTGAGCCTGGAGGATGGACAGGCCCTCCCTCCGCTGCTGTGCCCTTTCTGTTGAGCAAAAGAAGAAGATAACCTGGAGAGAGCTAAAGGCAAGTTAATTAAGCTGAAACTAAGGGCTCTGTGGTAATGAAGAACAAACAATGGGCAGTTAGGTTTGTAGTGAAGCATGAAATGAGGTGCCAGGTAGCCTTACACAGTAACACTAAGCTCTCTATCTGTAGGATTGCCCAAGACAACCAAAGAATAGTGATAGTAACTAAAATCTTCACATTTAATAGGATGTATCTGGTTAGTGTCTGCTGGCTCTGTAAGCAAGAGCAGCACAGACCCATGTTTCTATACCCTGAGTAGCAGACAGCAGTGGTCTGAATTAGATGTGGCTTGTTTCAGTGTCCTCTTGTAGCAGTACCAAGAGGGAGCCTCTTAACACATCAAACTCCCAGCATATCTGAACATCAGCAGCACCCAGCTTGCTGACAATCCTTTGGCAACAATACCGAGGAGTAGGCAGGCAGGCTGCAACATTTCAGGAAAAGAAAGGAAAAGGGATAGTTGTTAAGGTCTTAATTCTTTTGCTTTAGAAGTCTGAGCCCTGCCAGGTGAGATGAAGCATGTGAGAAGCTGTCTGCAGCAAAGAGTCACGGCTGCACAGAGCATGCCTGCACCCTTCCAACCTCAGCAGGGTTAAAACCAGGCAGGCCCACACATTCCATTGAAGGCTTTCCCACCAGTCCTGAGCAGGGCAAGGCTTCTCCTCCCTGTCTTTTCCTCTCTTCCTTTTATTCAGGTGTGGCAGCACATTGCCTGCTTCAGCATCAAGGCAGCTTATGAATTTTTAACCTCGGGGGCACTGCACTGTCTGCCTGAACCTGCAGTCAGACTCATCCATACACGTGCAGGGAAGCAGGTGTGGCAGAATGGCCCATGTTTTAAATCTTGTGCATGACCATAACAACACCTCACGGCAAAAACTTGGGGTTTTCCTCTCTATTGTGTTTACCTCAAATACTGCTGAGCACTATTTGGGGGAAACATGTACTCTGCTCTGTTTTAAATTCCTAATAATTCAGTACCATATCTCCTAAATAAAGTGCAGGAAAAGTTAGGTGTGTTTTACTCTCCTTCATGTTTATTTTGGAAACAGAGAACAATCTTAGTTGGATAAAAGGAATTGTCTACTTTCTCTCTAGAGACATTGCACTTTGTCCCCCAAGCCCTTCCATATATTATTTAAATGATAGAAAAAAGCCTGAAACTATATTCAGTCAGTCTTTTTGGCCGATTTCAATTCCCATGAGGATATATTACAGCAGAGCTCCACCACCTGTAAAGGCATAACACACAGCAAGAGTTTTGCATGCCTTTTTCCACATCTTGTTATTTGGTGTTAATAGCCCTTTGCCATAATACAGATTAATCAAAACCAGAAATGATGTCCTGGTTTAGGGCAAATTTGGGGAGAGGAGAAGAAAGGAAAACAAACAAACCTTTAAATGAACCACCCCTCCCCTTAGCTGAATTGGGATAGGAAAAAGAAATATTTTTTTGGTAGAAAGTGGAAAAAGTTGTTTATTTAACAGATAAAACACTNGAGTGAAGAAGACAACTGCCTCAGGAATTCTAGTGTGTCTTCTTCACTCTCAGATCCAATTTTTAAAGGTACAACACTTATTTCTGAGTGAAACAGATGAATGGGGATACAATTTAGCATCAACCCAGGACAAATGAGAAGGGAAATATTATTTTATGAGCAGGAGAATGCACTGCACTATCCACTACTGCTCTCTTACACACTTGAGGCTGGCAGGGAGCTGGATGCCTGGGGACCAGGCTGTCCCCCATGTGCCCAGGCTGAGACTCCTCTCCACTTCTGTCCAATCAGCAGAACTGCCAAAGCTGTTCTGAAGAGAATTGACACATTCCCAAAATAAAGGTTGGTTTGTTGTTGAGCTGATAGATTTTGGCCAGGTGAATGGTGACAGAGGATTTGGGCAAAGTGCAGCCTAAACAAAGACTGAGGGAACAAGAGAAGTGCTGGGCAGCCAACAGATGCAGGTGCTGTGCTGGTCAGGAGAACCCTCTGCAACTTGAGGAGATTCCTTAGGCTGTAACAAAAAGGAATAGGAAGCTCAAAGGAAATAGACTGTACACTCTGAATGTTGTTCTGACTCTTTAGTCCATTTACTGTGTAACTTACCACATCATTACTGTCTTCCACTCTACTGAGTGACCTGCCATATAAGCTGATTACTTACTTTATCATAAATGTATGCTAGAGCAGGCAAGAGTTTGTTTAAAGAATCAATTTGAGAGAAACTCAAAACGGCTCTCAGAACCACACAGAGGTGTGCACCAAAAGTCTGATCATGATATCAGTTATTGTGATGAATTATTTTTATCTTTATTTCAGGTAGGTTTCATCCAGCTACATTTATCTTAAACTCACTCTTAGCAATACTTGGAGGATGCTAGTGAGGTGTGTGTATTCAAGGCTTGTGCTGAACAGGTCACTTGCTTTGTCAGTCACAAATAAATAGTTGCCTTAGTTCATACTCAATTTTCCTGTCTGCTGAAAGCATTGGGACTGATTTGCACTTGTTTGGTATCCCTTGTTTGTCGGAAAATAAAAGAGTAATTCTCTCTTGACGTGTGTTGCAGACCACGGTCATAGACTACGTGAAGCCATCAGATCTCAAGAAGGACATGAATGAGACCTTTAAGGAGAAGTTCCCTCACATCAAGTTAACCCTCAGTAAAATAAGAAGGTACGTTGCAAAGCTCGATAAGGCTGCAACGGGATGCAGCTGTCTCACATGTCAGTGCAATTCCTGCTGTACATGAGGGGAAGCACAGCACTGATTGATCTTCCAGGAGCAGTGACCAGCAGAGGCGCAGAGTAAGTCAGCTGATTGCTTTGATTGCTGGGATGAGTAAACAGGATAGAGGAGTGTGCAAACATGCACTGGTCAGGTGTCAAACACAGCATCTAACAGGATGAGAATGAGAGCTGGGCATGCTTTATTTTAAAATACCCAAAAAAATAACAACAGAGTCTCTAAGCTCATGGCACTTGGCTTAAAAAGAGACTGAGGAAAGAGGAGTGCTGACTTTTGTGCCTTGGCCAGAAGCAAAAAGAGTAGTTGGCTTCACAGCAAAGTTGTAATATTCCATCTCTGTTGCTGGTGTAGCAGGCTAGACATACTGCTCCAGTGAAGTAATGATAATTTCATTTGACCCCAGTGGCCATAAGGACACTGAGCCACCCTGCTCTGTAACCAGACTGTAACTGCAGTACACGGACAGAACTGTCAGTTTGGATTTAACCAACCACAACCAGCAGCAAAAGCTGCATGCAGAGCATCAGTAATCAAAACTTTGTTACTAAACAAATGGTATGCAGTGTAGGACCTCTGATAAAATACTGTTGTTAAAATTGTCAGAGCTTTTTAGGTTGCTTTTATGTTTTGACACAACTGTCTTATGGGGACAGTGAGGGGGACTGATGATGTAAAAATGTGCCATGAAATATGCCCCCAAAACAGCATAAATACATCTGCCCAGATATTATGTTGCATAGTATGTATTTGGGCATATTATATGTGCCCAAAATTATGTTTTCCTTCCATTTGACTAAGCAGGAATCTCTGAGAGCATGGCTCTTAGGGTGAAATGAGAAATGCTTTAAAACTCATCTCACAGAATACTTGTCTGGTCTCTTTACTCAGCTTGAAGAGAGAAATGCGCAAGCTTGCTCAAGAGGAATGTGGTTTTGAAGAGCCCACAGTGGCCATGGCCTTTGTCTACTTTGAGAAGCTCGCTCTCAAGGGGAAGCTGAACAAGCAGAATAGAAAGCTTTGTGCTGGAGCTTGTGTTCTTTTAGCAGCCAAAATTGGCAGTGACCTCAGAAAACATGAAGTCAAGCATCTTATAGATGTACGTATCCATAAGACTCCAGTGTTCCATCTCCATGAAGTGCCAGTGTGTGGTCTGTGCAAGCCTTTTTGTCAGTGAACGTGCTCTCCTTTAGGCTTCCAGATGTACAGCCAGCTAAATATCTTCTTTTGTTACACATTTTTGTGGAAGCAGTAGTGACCAATGTCCCTGCAGAGGCGTGGGAAGCTTGTTTGATGTGATAGAAGGCCCTGGTGTCAGATATGGGGAGGTTTGAGATGTATCTGACCATCATTCTGTCAATACAAGGCAACAGGTGAAATTAATTTTGCTTTTAATTATGTTTTCAAGAGTGTTAGTAAGGATTTTCCTTCGGGATTTAAATGCAGATACTAATTGCAGTGCAATAGCCATTTGTATTTCTTTTATCAAGCTCGGCTTTTGGGCGAGAAAACCTAAGGAGCTGTTCCCATTAGAACACCTCACTCCAGGTGTTTTTTGTAGAGTAAGGTGTTTGGTCTTCTACCCACCTCACATGAAAGAGGTAACATGGGGCTGTTATGCCATAATCCTCTGCAAGCACCAAGGTACCAATCTGATTTAATGCTGCAGAAAGTTAGGCTGCTGTCTGGATGTGTGGCTACAACCAGCTCACTCAATGGAAGAGACATGGGATTGTGGATGGGGGGCAGGACACATGCCCTCCTCCCACAGTCACAGAGCTGGGTTCATGGTCAGTTTGTTAGAAAGTCCTCTGCATAATCACAAAAAAAAAGTCAGCCAAGTGGGAATTGGAAGATCTGGTCTCGCTATCTTGAGAAGTTGGTCCATCCATAAGACATTGAACTTTGCAGTAGACCTAGTGGGCAGAGAAGTAGCAAGCCAGGGAGATCCCAAGAAGAGGATGGGGGGGGAATATCCCTGAGGAGATGGTTGCCTACTTGCAGCATCCAAATCCAGTGAAAACAGTAGAGCATATGGGAAATTTTGTACATTAAAGCACAAAACCAACCATAAAACCCATCTCATCACTCCTGAGGATAGAAATTTCTATTACTCACTGTTCTTTTGTCACCTTCTGCCTCTGAGGTATTAAGATCAAGTTGTGGCAAAATAATTTCCCCAACAGGGCGTTGTAGCACAGTCTGATGCTGAAAGGAAAACTAGTGATTTCAAGCAGTGCAGGAAATTTGTGGACAATTACAAGATGCATGTCTTCCATTACACAAGTGATTTTGATGTTTGCAAGAAGCCAGGAATTTCCTGTTGCTGCAGTGGTAATCACTGTGATCGTTAGAAGATGTATCTGCTCACAGTGGAATGAGTGAAGTGAGGAATGTGTCAGAAATAGCATGGCTGGCTGAGCTCTGTGAGTTCACCTTCACAGTAAGGATCTGGTACACCCAGTTCACACAGCCCTGATTTTCTAAACCCAGAGCCATGCAAGTCGATCAGGACAGAAGTTTAATGACAGCACCATGCGTGTTTTGAATAATGTCGTTTGTGGGAAAGCTCTGGAAAGGCAAACCCCCCCATCCCATTTCTGTTAATTGATTGTTTTCCCCTCGGCTGTGGTTGCAGAAACTGGAAGAGAAGTTCCGGCTGAACAGGCGGGAGCTGATCGCCTTCGAGTTCCCGGTGCTGGTGGCCTTGGAGTTTGCTCTCCACCTTCCCGAGCACGAAGTGATGCCGCACTACAGACGCCTGGTGCAGAACTCCTAGCGCTGGCTGCCGGCGGGGAAGGGGCTCCCGACTGTTCCCGCTCGGCTCTCCCGAGCCACAGTTACTACTGGAAATGCAAAATCAGACTCCAAACACTTCACTCTCTCCCCACCCCCCAAAACAGTTTTTCTGGCTACAGGAAATACTGCATCGACTCTTGGCTTTGACGAATTTATGTATCGTTACTTTCTCAAAGCAGGTGAAGACTGAGCTGTTGGTAAACAGTTCACGTGCTGAAACTGGGTGGCAACTGACCCTACCTGTAGGGACTACAGCTATAAAAGTAGGCAAAAATTAGAAGGGCAGCCTCCATGACCACCCCTCTCTCCATCACACAAACCCTGGAAGCCCACTGAGTGCATTCTCGTAGCGCTTTTTCTACAGACCTGCTGCAGATTCCAAGAGGACTTCTTAAAACGAAAAAGCTTTTAAAGAAGATATCTTCACTGTGTCAAAAAGAATGTGCCAATCTATTTTTGTATCAGCAATTGAAAGTGCACTTTTTCCTGTGGGGTATTTGTGTGTGTATCCGTGTGTGTGTGCGTGTGCGACACCGAACTGATCTCAGTCCAGGTGGTTGGCTTAGCTGTTTCAGTGTATCAGTTACTGATGGTGAAGATCAAGGTGACCTTGCACGTTTACTTCTTGAAAAAAGTAACTACTGGAAAAGTGGTAAATGGGATCATTTTTGGACGCTTGGGTTTTTTTATTCTCTGGTCTTTCCGACATTGTACCTTTGAAAGGATTACACTGCTACTACTGCGTGAGAAGGATCAGCAACTGACCTTAAGTTTTCAGTCATGTTTGTGGTAAAGATGAAAGCATTAGTGTAAGATTTCCATGTCATGTTTTTTAAAAATATCTTGTGTTAAGCCACATGCATATTTTTAACCTTCGCACTTTTCCCACTGTGGAGATGGTTAGACTTGCACTCTGTAGTGTTGTATTTCTGTGCTCTATGTTAGAGTGCGTAATAAGCACATTTATTGTGCTCTATCTTAAAACAGTGTTTTATTAAAAAAAAAAAAAAAGAGTAGGGCTCAGCAGTATAATGGGTGTCTTAAGGCTCCAACGGCAGGGGCATCAGCCATTATAGTTTTGGGGTTTAATTAGGATTGACTGTGCAAAACCTAAAATCTGTGCCCATTGATATTCAGTTTCTTAGACACTGCAGTACTGGAGTTTTATGGTAAAACTTCTTGCAGCCTCCCTGGTTCTGACTGGACACCCAGAAAGCTTAAAGGTATAATCCAAGCTCCTGATGCTATATCCACACTAAGCTAATGCCATGCTGATGGACATTGTTTAATTGCTGTTATCATGTGGGATTCCACCCCTGTCCAATCTTCTCCTGTGCTGGTTCACTTAACAAGCCTTGCCCTCAGCGTGCCCCACATGGATCTGCTAAAGTCAAGTTATTACATTTGTGGTAATTATAAATAAATAATAGTCTCAACTGTGAGATTTCAGCTGAAGCCTTACCTCTGTCTAAGTTTGGGAGTGCTTGCTCAGAGTATAGAATGGGCTTGTGAGCAGAACGTAGAGAAGTGGGACATACCAGAGGATGCAAACACACTAATGCTTACTTTCTTTCGCTCTTACTTTAATCAGTTTTATAATTTCCTTCAGTTAGGCCAGGTAACATCCAGTTTCTTTACCAGCTTTGACTCCTTTAAATTCTAGTATGAAAAAAGCCTGCATACAATTGCTCTACAGGATCTGGAAAGGTTACACGTCAGGACAGATGGACATTTGTTTGATGCTATTGTCCTCCCCCATTCTAAGGGGAAGGGTGACTATGCTAGCTTACAGTTATTATTAATACTTAGCTGATTACTGATATAGATACATTCCAACAGGACTGGGGAGGAGGGGGTAAAGAGAAAAATGTGCACTTAAACCTTCCCAGTGCAACGTCCTATGTCACTGCAACCCACGCGTCACTCAGCCAGCTGCAGAGTGAGGGGAGGGGGCCCCTTGACAGCACTCTTACTCCTTCCTCTTCCTCCTCCTCATTCTCCTGGCCCCCACACAGCCAAGGAACAGTGGAGCCAAGAGCCTGAAGCACACCTGCCTGCCTTGCTGGTTTGTTCAGACCAAAAAGGCAGTGGGTGTAGTGTGGACCTACGATCCAAAAGAGTCTGTGGGTCAGCCAGGAGGGCTTCCACCCTTGGCCGTTCCCTTTCCACCCAAATTGTGTATATACATTCAAGATTTGTTTCTGATTGCAGAGATCTGTTTCTAGTAGCGACCACTCAAGGCTAAGCAGAAGCTTTACCTTTCCATGAAGGCTTCTACCTTTTGCTTTTGAGTCTGATTTTTTTTTCTTATATTGCTTTATAGCATTGCAGGGAAAAAGCAAATTGTGATTGCAAGATGCAGACTTAAGAATGACAGTCTTACAGTAGTCTTCAGAGATGCTATTGAATCAAGCTGTCACATCTTTTGCCTTCTGTGCTGCTACCCAACCATGATCTACAGTTTACACAGATTTCTGGGATGAAATCTGATTGCTGGAGACTTTCTGCTTTTCATTGTTATTGCTGTTGTTTTGGGGGCGGAAAAGGGTTTCAGAGTGATGTTCAGTTACAGTTTGAATGTGGAATAAACACTTAAGGTGGTGATGATGTTGCACTGTTCACTTAGGAACGTATATAAAGCCATATGTTGCTAGATCTCAGAGCACAAAGCTTGGTCAGTACAATTATGATTAGGACAATGGGCAGGATTTTGCCCCCCTTTTCTGCCCAACCTTGGGAAAATTCAGGCTGAAGAGGTAGAGAAAATCTGTACCAAACAAAAAAAACCATGTTGATTGTTTTCCTTTGTCTTACATGGCAATGAGTGTTGATTTACAAATGATTTTAGGTTCAACTTTAAATAGTTTGGGTAAATAATCCATTCCATATAACTTGTTCTGTTTTGAAATTATATACTGTACACTCTACCATGCAGAGTTTATTCCTTTTCTAAAAAAAGTGAATAAAAGTTTTAAAAAAATGGAAAAACACAGACTCTTTTCCACTAGTGATAGTATCTAAAATTGTTGTCTCTCATCTGTGTGTGAAAAGGAGTTTGGTTTTATCTCCCCCGGGATGCTCAGCTGCTCATTAATAAGCTAGTGATGGGATTGCCAAAGGATCCTGGCTATCTCCTGGTGCTCAGCTCCCTGCACAGCCCTCACTTCAAACATTTTCCCTCCATTCAAGATCATAACCTTCTTCCCAGACCATTGTTTTAGGTTTGTTGGGGTTTTAAGCCCTTCTTTCTTGGCAGCACCTGGAACTGTCAGGAGCAGGGTCTCTGGGCCCCAGCTCTCAGTGTGCCAGAGGATGAGGCACAGGCAGGCTCTTCAGTGCTGTTTGTATCTCATGATCCTTCAGTCACAGGAGAATTCAGAATACGCTGCTTTGGTTTAGTCCAGGTGGTAAAACTTCCAGCCAGCCCATGTGCCAGCTGCTTCCTCCTTGGAGGCTGAAAAGTTGTGTTTTGGACATTCATGTGTTGTACACCCAATTGCCCACCATGTGTTTGCATTCAAACTGTGCTTTTTACACCTATGGCACCCCCTAAATCCAATGCCCATCTAGGTGCTCTCACCAAACACACCCATTTACTTGAATTTTCATTCTGTATTAATAAAGTCATGGGAAAGGTTTGCCTCCCTACCTTTACCCATCACTCCAGACACCCACAACTTTAAATCATGTTTGTGATGGTACAAACATTACCATGATTTACACAGACTCCAGAACATGCAAATACACAGAAAAATACTTGGCAATCATTTTCCTAAACTACTTACTGACTTGCAGTGGCTTATTTGGGATAGTTTGTAACATATCTAAATGACACAACTTCAGCTAATTGCTCCAGCCTCCTAAAATATAGAGCATGAGACTTGTGTGGAAGCAGTGAGGAGTGGTTTGCTAAGAGATGATTGCACCTTCCCACGATGCTAAAGGATTTTGGCACCAGGCCCCACAATAAACATGTAAAAATACACAAATAAGGTAAAAGTAGTTGAGCGAGGCGAGAGACTGAGCAATCAGAGTGACAATGCCAACATCCCTAGGTGAGACTGAAATCTGTCCCAGGTTGCACCTTTTGGAAGGGAGGAGAGTGTGGGAAGCAGATTTGAACTTAATTTGTTCATCTCCCATTGTAAACTCTGTACTGAAGAGGGAGAAAAAAAAGAGGGGAAAAAACCATTGGGTGCATCCTTTCACAGAATATTGTATGCAAAGCAAAAAGGCTGTCGTGAAATCCTAAACTGTGATGCTTCCCACCGACTTCATGTGAACCTGTAACAGCCAGAGACCCTCACCTCAGCCTGGAACCTGATTAGCTCAGGGAGAGCTCTTCAATCCCTGAAAAAAAAAAACAACAAACATACACCCTGCCCAGACCCCAGCAGCAAATACCAGGACCAACAGAGAGAGAGGAGGAGCAGTGCTTATAGCATGGTACAGGGAAAGAGCTGGAACTGTGATCCTGGAAAATGGCCTGCACACCTTCAGAGCAAGGCAGGGATGGACCAAGAAGTTGGTGCTGACTTGAGCAGCAAACACATCCTGCCTTTAATAAGACCTAAATATTGGGTGCTATCATAAATTGCCCTTCCTACACATTCATCTAGCCTGTCATACACTCCTTTCCATAATCTTGCTAAACATCATCTTAAGCCAGCTAGGACCTTTGCCTCTGTTACACTGTTTTTGCAGATTCTCCAGGGCTTAATTCCTCAAACCTGAAGAAGTCTTCCAGTTTGCAGTCAGATTTCATTGGTGATCAACTTATACCTTTTTGAATTCATAATAGAATTTTATCTAACTTGAAACTGAAATCTTTCCCCTAAGTGAACTCTGAGGCATGGTGCTTTTTAGCAGCAATCCTTAACAAAGTTCTGGTATTTATAAGCAAGACACTAAAGGGAGACAGTAGACGCAGGAAAACCAATCCTCTCCCAGGGGCTTCCAAGGGTGGTGAAGTGTTGTCTTGGTTAACATCAGTGGGTACAACTACTGGGGAAGAAGCTGTGCAAGTCAGGTTTTCAGAAACACTGACACAAGACCTAAACTTCCCTCATTTTCAATTCAGCAGCATCCATCAGCAAGCCTTCATATCCTTCTATCCCTTCTTGCACTCAAAGGGCAAGTTTCCCTCTTCTCCATTGCTTCTCTTTACCAACATCTGGAGGGTTTTTACTCTTGTGAGTTAACTGGGAGAGCAAAAGGATGAAGAGGCAGAAGGATTTATTAACAAACCAGTCTTAAATAACCTGTGTTCAAAGACAATGACTGGTTTACCAGGAATGGATTCTGTTCATTGATTTAAGAAAGAAATATTGAGATATTCTCTTAGATCTTAGACAGAGCTTTAGCTAAACTTTAGCTAAACAGAAGACTAAAAGAATCCTGTTCTGGTCCCATCTGCTTGTGTAGCAGGAATCCCTGGGAGTGGACAGGTTTCTACACTTTCTCCTTATCTCACACTTCTCCAATCATCACATATATCCAAATTAAAAGAAAAAGGAGGTAGGATGGCAAATCTCAATGTATTTATAGAGTGCTAAGAAAAGAGCAAGCTCACCAAGCAGTAGCACAAGACTTTCCTGCTGGTTTGCTCCCTTCTTGCAAGGAATGCTCGTGGCAGTCACTGGCTGGGGAAGCAGCACACTCGTGACAGCCTCCCCCAACCCTTCACTACCCAACATGCTCTGAACTGAACATCCACTCTGGATGGGGAGGGAAGATAAGATCAGGAATAGATTCAGATGAATTGCATAGCTGAACAGTCTGACAGGCTGCGTGAGGAAAGGAAGAATTGTTTGCAAAACTATAAATATGCAGAAAACAACAGGAGGCTGTGGTTTCTAGTGGTATTTTTGGTTGGCAACCAAAGAAACATGAATATTGGGGTGGGATTTTTGTTAAAAAAGGTAAAAACCTAATGAAGAAACAGTAACTGTGAAGTTTTAAAGACACATAAGACTCTTATTTCTAAACTGCTCTCATCCCACTCAGTTAAAAATGCCTGAATTGCTACCACCAGAGTTGGATTAATGGTCTAGACCGTGTTATTTCCCCAGTCCCTCCCCACTTGCCAGCACATCTGCAACCAGAAGCCTGAACACCTTCTTCACAGTTGCCCTGCATCTGTGAGTGAGAGCACAGCCTGTGAAGCAATTAACGCCTGTCAATTAAACTGCCTCATGCAGTCCTTTTTAATTGGGAAAAATGCAGTTCTGTCGTCAGTGCAGGGCAAGAGCTGGACCTGGTTTCC
This sequence comes from Thryothorus ludovicianus, assembly GCA_013397245.1. Lineage (NCBI taxonomy): Eukaryota > Metazoa > Chordata > Aves > Passeriformes > Certhiidae > Thryothorus > Thryothorus ludovicianus. Next base: position 304,967 of record VZTB01010301.1, on the reverse strand, counting down.
ACCTGGATACGTTGGCTGCCTCTTAGCTTCATGCTGGGATAAGACCTGGCTGTGCACCCACCCACACCCATTCAGCCTCCCTTGGAAAGGAACCCACACCACTGACAAGAAGGGATGAAAGATCATCACCAAAATTGTCCACGGTAACATCCCTAGAGGAAAAGGGAGAAGAAAGGAGAACTGAAGCAGTGACTACCCACTCATCGTCATCATCATTATAGTCAGCATCATCTTCACCTTCATCTCTTCTCAGGACGTGGGCCTCTCTTCTCCCAGCAGTTGTGAGAGGACCAAGAGGTTGCTGAATCAACAGCATGACTGAAATGCAACCATTAGCAACTTCCCTTCTGCCTTCAAGGTCCAAAGTGAGCTATTTGAAGAAGGCTTAGTCTGAGCTCTGACCTCCCAGGATGCAGCCCAGGCACTGACTGCACTGGGGCTCCTCCTGGAACACAAACATTTCAGCAAAACATCAAAGCACAGACTTACACATTTGAGGTGGACAAAGTCCAACACATTTCCAAACATCTGTAGGTTGCGACAATGTCAGTCTCTTCTACTCATGAACAGTTTTTCTAGACAAAGCTAGAAGAACTCCAGCTTAATAAGCAACCCCAAGGCATTTACATCATTTACATGCAGATCTTCCAAAAGCACAGCATGTTTTTTAGAGCTCAATATTTAACGCCTTCCTCCAGAGCAACATCCTCCCATGAGCAGCAGAGACTATGGTATCAACATCTGGGATATTTCCAAGGGCCAAGATGACAGAGCACAAACACAAAAAACCAACAGCAGAATTGCAAAGTGCTCATCTCCCACAACAGCCCAAGAGGTTCATTAATTTTTTCTGAACACAAGACTGCAAGTTGCCATCTGCCTACCAGGACAACCTGTGAATCTGTATAAAATGGAGGTGAATTAAGACAACAATTTGCATAAAAAAAAAAAATTCCTTTTACTTTTTTTTTGTCCAGTATATAACCTTATGTTTCCTCAAACCTGAGAAATATGCCAAGTCAGACCTCCATCAGTCAGGGGAGCATAAGAGGCATTGCATTCAGATGTACTTTCTAAGGAACATTTTTCAGTTCACAGTTTAAATTATAGATCATGCAGATGGATTAAGAACTAGATCCCATTTCCTCTTTTATTCCTTGTTATGTGCAGATTTAATTTGCATCTTCTCTTGACTGCTGCTGTTTAGGCTTCTTATTTTCCTTCCCCCCCCCCATTTTTTTTGTTCAAATTTTATTATTTCAATAAGCACAAAGATAAACAGAAAGAATCTGATGCAGTACTGGGAGCTGGGTCTGGCTGACTCTTTCACACGGTGCATCCGGAGCTGCAGACTCCACCCTTTGTCTGATTTGTTTTAAAAGCCTGCTGTGTCCATTAATGGAAAATTGGACCCTGTTCAGGCTGTGATGGTGTCCATGGACAGGAAAATGGAAAGTTTCAGATTAAAGCTGCAGGAGACCAGAAGAAAAATATCTGGGGAATTTAATTGATGGTGGCAGCGCAATAATTACAGACAAATATTAAAGAAATTGCAGTCTGTGACCTAAAGCAGATCCTTAGGTCACAAGGAGGGGAGCATGAACGTCTGCAAGGCCACAGGGCTGCAAAACAAAAATATTCCTCACCAGCAGGAAGTTCAAACATTTTGCGAAACTGAACACATAGGATAGAAGCACTGTCACTGTGATGTATTTGCTAACCATCCAAGTTATTCACCCCTTAAAGATGTCAGACATATCTGATGACACCCATCTGATTTGAGGAAGTGGTAGGAATCTCAGGGATATCATTCTGCAGTTTCATGAGGATAAAGAGAAGTCATGTTTACTGAAAACCTGATCAGACATTGGGGAAGCCATCAAGGCACATGGAAAACAATCTATGCCTGGGCTGCTCCTGTCCGTGGAGTAGAAGACAGTGAATCAGTGAAGAGACATTTCAAATCCCAACCAAGCTTATAGCCTAGCAATGCGATTCCTAGGGGGAAAAATAAATACATGAAAAGCTGTAAAACCAAGCAGAACTGCAGGTTTAAATGCCATTGTCCTCGTATGATGTTTCTTTCTTCTTTTGTAGTTAACAGTGTAGCAATAAAGTATCACTGTAATTATGGCTATTTATATAACACTACTATAGAATACAGGAGAAAATAAAATCAGTAGGATGAAATGGAAACTTAATGCTTTCTACAACCAACCCCAACTGCCCCCCTTCCCCCAATTCCAAAACCTTAAAGAATGCTCTAGATGAAGTCTCATGCCATGGTCTTGCTTTATTGTTTGTTTTTAAACTGTTACATGGAAAATTATGATAGAATTCTATAGCAGGAACATATTTTTGGAGTGGTCAAAAATATTTTGGGCTACTTGGTACCTTCCTATTAAGGCAAGACAGCCAAATCTCCAGCCCATGAAAGAATTTGTCATGGAGTGAGTTCATGAAGTCTCTCAGAGAGACTAACATGATTAAGAGCAGGTTCCATTCTCTCCTTTCCCTAAGAAACACAAACACTTGCAAAACCTTTCCAGTCTTAACTTTAGGATGAAATGATTGCATGGACTGGGAGGTGGTGCAACATAATATTCCATTATTTTCCTCCTGCTAACTGAAGTCACATCCCAAGACATTCCCATCAGCACAGCCATCTGTTTACAGGAGCTGTATCTAGCCTGAAGGCCATATACAGTGAAGAGAGGAACATGAGTGAAACAGCAGATATAATTTGCATCATTTTAAAAGGTTTGGCTTATTAGCTCATGGTGCAGAACACGGTACTAGACCTAAGTTACCTTTAGTCTAAAAAACTCTCCCTGTTTTCCCACGATCTGTTGGAGCCCCAGATGCTGGCAGCAAGAGGCTACACAGCCATCTCAGCTGTTTTCCACTGCATAGACTCCTTTAAAACTGACTTTCTATGGTTTCAAAGAGGGATTTGAACCAGAATAGTGCCTTTGTGTCAGGTTTTCAGAAACAAGAAGAGTAAAAAATCATGAGAGGAATTTTGAAGGGAAAGGGGAAGTTATTCTGTAGCTTTTACACTTATTTCTGTAGCAGGAGGTTAAGGGTTCCTCTGTCAAAATTTTCAGTGGCACTGCCTTTGCAATTCAGCATTTGCTCTGGTGAGATACACTGCTTCTCTCCAGACATTTCTGAATCACAGAGGGTTTGTTTTATGGGTTTGTTTGTTTGTTTTAACCCAAAAAGAAAACACTATAGTTGAGTTTTTTCCATTTGAGAGACTGTGGTGAGCAACTTACCCATACAGACAGCTATTCACAACAGGAGCCATTCAATTCTTTGCTCAGCAATTTTAATATTCCCCTTTGAATACAGCTGAACCACATGAAATTCTGTTGTATAAGGCTCTCCTTCAAAGTAGAGATTTATTTTCTTTGGTAACAGCTCATCAAGTCTTGAGGCTACAACCATCTGTGTTAATCTCTGCACAGTCTGTTCTTATTCATCATCAATAATAAGACCAAGGAGCACCCATGCTGAAGACAAGTATGAACAGACAACTATAATAAAGAAATAAAAGCTGCCTTGCTGAAATTTTTAGCTTCTGTGTCTATCCTACATCCTAATTCTTTGACCATAACTGGAGACATCAATTGAGGGAAAACAATTAACTTCACCCGAAAGGAACACGATGTTTGAAAGAAAGTTCAGCTATGTTTTCTGAGTGGCCATTATGGGAGTGATTTGCAGATCTCAGGCTTTGGCAGTGGGACAGCCGGCAGCAGAATGGAGAAGAGAAAAACTTGGATGCTGTTTGCTCCTGCGCGCTAAAATTTATTGTGTCTCTCACGCTACAGCTATGGGGATGTTCTCTACAGCTTGATCTCCACTGTCACTGAAATGGGGTTGTCACTTCTGTCGTTCAGCTTAAATGGAGAAACTCACTGTGAGGGCTGATCATGCTGAGCATCCTTAGCAACATGCTGATAATCTTTTTCCTGGCATTGGACTGCCCACAGGGCTGCAGGCTTATGGGCATGAAGGGTCCTAATTAAAATTTCTTCTGTCTGCTCAAACCTGAAGGAACTTAATTTGCTACCTTGTAAACTTGTGGTGGTAACTGGCACAGAGACCTCCTCCCTGAGAAGGCAAAGAACAGACCAATCTCTAGGTGACCAATAAGGGAGAAGTGAGTCCTTAAGAGATGTTTTCCATGCTTGAAGCCAAGCTCATTCCTTAGTGTCCCAGAAGGTATGTGACAGAGAAACAGCAAAAATTCCTTTTGGTTCCTGTCTCTAGCCAGGGCTAGAGGGAATGATTAGCCAAACCAGCTTGGTCTCCACAGCTTTCAAAGGAAGGTCTGAGAAATATTTGCCTCAAGGAGTTTCCCACCCCAGTCAATGAATGCTTTCTGCTTTTGTGATGTGACTGCAACTTACAGCCACACAGTCCTTACAGTGGACATCTGTAAATCTACAAAACAATTCTGCTTAACAACAACTTCATGCCTGAAACACAGTCTTTTTAGCAGAAACTCCAACCCTCTTGTTAGTCTAACTGGTGTCAGTGATATTTCCTCTGTGCTTATGCATGGCAAACAGCATTCCCAGCTCTCCACTTTTCCTTCTCATCTTCATTGCCTAATGACCCAGTTTCAGTCTGAATAACCATTTCCTCCGAACAACATCAACCCTTCTCCTTATCAGTTTCAAAAGGGTTGTTTTATTCAGCCAGCTTGCTCCAGGCAGGTGCTGTTCTTACACGGTATCACAAGGCACGGGTTGCCTGCAACTCCAGCATAAACAAACTTGTTGGTGCACCAGCTTTCCCCATCGGCAGTGGAACAGAAATCTGAAGTTTAAGTGTAAACAGGGATCAAACTCCTACAGGAAAATGGGCCTGGCCTTTGATTCCCAAGCTGTACTGGCCCTCAGCTACTTGAACCAACATGTATTTTAGAGTAGAACAACCACTTCTTCACCAGCCTCACCTATGAATGTACAAGTTTTCCTCCCTCTTAAGAGCCATGTTTGTCAGGATTCGTTAAAGGTATGATGGCAAATAGGAAGTAGAAAAGCTGGAGCAGTCGCAGGTTCTCCCACAGTCACATCTGTGAGTACAGCCGTGGGATTTCACCCATTGCCTGGCAGGGGCACAGAGAGAGTTTCACATCCATTTTATGATATTCTTCTAAATACAGCCTTTTCTACCTGGACAGCAAGTTAACAGCTGAACAAGTCCTGGGCTATATGTTTTCAAATCTTAATGACAGAGCAAAAGACAAAATGTACTAATCATGCTCCCAGTGTAGCTTTCAAAGGGGTTTTGTATACCATCAAATCAAGAACTTAACATGCTGTCTGGCCACTCTCACCTACTGTGGAAACCAAGGCAATTAGGAAGAGTAGTGTGACTTTTTCCCATCACAGATACTAAACAAGAGGTAGATTCCCCATCTTGGAGATCAAGAAGAGAGCACAACATTTTACCAGCATTATTACAAAACTCAGTCCATTTTCTAGAAGAAATCAAGGCTTACACAATGACACTTTAGTTTAAAAAAGGGTTAAGTTTCTCAAACCAGACAAATAATATGGAAATAGTTACACAACCTTCATAGCCTCTTCTAATTCCTTTTTGGGACTAAACAGACAAGTATTTGTAATACATCCTAATTAAAAAAAAGCAAACCAACAAGCCCACAAAGAAAAGCCCCAGCCCCCACCTCCCCAAACCTATGGACAGGAAACACATTTTCAGAAGCAAATCTCTTCCTATTTTATCTCTGTACAAAAGTGTTTCAGCCTCAATATTTTTCAGTCCTGCCCCCAATCTCCTTCCCCTCACCCACGCCTGCTTTTCAAACCAAATGAGCCTGTCCCTGTGTCTATCCTCTGGAACAGGATTAAAGTTTCACACTGAGCCTGTTGCCTGGTTCACAGTAGCAGATGATCTGTTTGAAAGCTGTTCATTCAGCTCTGGGCAAGGCAAATTTGCCATGGAGTTTTCTTCAACCCACCATCTCCTTTAGCTTACAGGAGCTGGAGGAAACCTTTCCTCAGCACTCAGTACAGCTCCCAGCAACTAACTTTTCTACAATACTTAATAAAGCATCTTTTTCAAAGTATGTGCTATTTTGACATCACATTTCTTGAATTCATTAGATCTTCTAAAGATCTTTCTGAGAGTGGGAAACAGGAAAATATATATGTGTGTATATACATAAATACATATATATATATATATAAATACATATATATATATATACACACTCATCCACCAACTCAGACATAGGTATTACAAAGAGTAATGGTAAATCAGAATTCTATCCTTTACCAAGTACTTTAACCGGTCCAGAGCTTCTTTTAAAAATAATTTTAAAGGTTTTCCTATTGCTTTTTGCTAAGATTACTTGCTCTGCATATTTTCAGCTTCTATTGAAAGACTGACATAGATTCTCTGCCTATTGAAAGACTGGTAGAGGTTCTCTGCCAACGCAATGTAGCAATAAGTAACAAGAGATTCACTTGAGTGTTAAGGTTTATTTAATTCACTTAATATTTTCTTTGTGAAGCTATGTTATAGCCACCAGATCCAGAAGATTGTTTCAAAACAGAATCCTCGTGGCCTGCATTTGTGTAACCACTTGTAGTCTATACCCAGAAGCTTTACTCTTTGACCCTGCTTTTGATGGCACTTGGTTCTAAGGAGATGCTTTTTATGATGAAGGCACAAGTCATGCCACTGCAGTCAGTAATACAAGCCTTGTCCCAATTACTTTGTAGGAAAAAAAAGACACTTGGAAAATAAGTGTAAGCAAGGTAGGATCCAAAAGGTCTGACATGATTCAGGATCGTCTCTGCCAGTGGTTAGATCAAAACCAGTAGATGTGAAAAGGACATGATGGGACAGCCTCCAGCACCTGCTGCCTCTCAGGAAGACCAGCACACTCCATTTTTTCTCCCTAGTCTCATGTGTTGACAACCCAAGAAAAATAAATTCCTTAAATGATGGATACCAATAAATCTGGAGTGTTTTGTACCAGCTGAGCTACAGACCCACTGCCTTGCCATCAGGCATTAATCAGTGTCATTGCTTCTCTGCAACCTAAAGGAGCTCCTCCTTCCTCAGAGCCGCGTGTTCGGCACTTTGTCTTTTCGACTGACTGGAAAAAAGATCAGTTAGATATAAATGGTCCACCCTTTCATATTCCTGCTCTAAATTACTTAACATAACTGTTCACTAGTCTTGCAAGAGCCATTTTAACTTCTGAGGTTTGCTGCTTTGAAGATCACTTTAACAACCCTGAAGTGTGTTCTTTATTATGCAGCATCCTTCCTTCTGTGGCAGAACTGAATGAAAAGCAGGGCACTGCTCTCTCAGGAAATCACCAGGTTTGCTCTACCCCATCCCCTCCAGTCCCCAACCTCTGCAAGGAGCCAGTAGTGCCTGCCCTGCCCACAATTATCCTCTGCTGCCATTGCCTGCTCACCCAGGGCTGTGAGGACCAGGGTGCCCAAACAGCTCTGCATCTCTGCTCCTTTGGGTGCCACTGGTGGGAACATACACCTCCCCAGGGGCAGTGGTTGGGAGCCAGGGTATTCTTGGTGCCCTCCCACAGCTGACCTTTAGGTTTGGATGATCTGCTCTGCACTGGCAGCTGAGATGCCATCTCGGGGCTTTGCAACTGCTGCAGGTGACCAATTTCAGCTGGCATCCACAACCCAGCAGGCATATGTTGAGAAAGGCACCACTTGTTCCAACAGCCAGAAGTCCCTCAAGGGCTCTGTCCCCACCACCTCTTGCCCTAGCACAGGGCTGACCCTTTGACAGCTCACTGTGAGCAGCACTGAACCAGCCCTTGGCTCACAGGATTCCCTCAGAGGCAGATGCCACACTGGAGCTTGGCTCTGCAGCCCCCTCTGCCACAGCCTGAGCAAGAAGGAAACCAATCTGTGTCTTTAGCAACTTAAGACAACTCCAACTGTGCTAAGATGGATTTTGAAGGCCACTGAGAACTATTTCCACCCTAATATGAGTTTTCAGCAAGACTGATGAGCCTCATGCTGGTCTGCAGAGCTCACCCTCACCTGAAGCAGGTAGGGTTGGTTCAGAGGGTATTGAACCAATCGTGTTTGACAGAGGAGACCAACTCCACTTTTAACTGTGGTTCTTTTATTTTCTTATGTAGCAATCAGTTTAAGCCTGCACTTTTTACTTACCTCAAGCACAGTCTCAAAAATCCAAGCATGCTGCACTAAGGCATAAAAAATGCAAGCAGAAGCTGAACAGTTCATTGTTGTTTAATAAGCATTAGGTTAAAAAAAAAAAAAGGCAGTTGCCTTACTGTGCAGGAGGATACTAATGCAGTACACAGGGACTGAATTCCTCCAGAGTCCAGACAACATAAATGCCTGTTGCAGCCAAACAAGTTTCCTGCAGCCATGCCAAGATGCCCTCTGATCAAAGTGCTACAGCAACCCTGGCTGCTGGTTTGGCCTCTGCCTTTCCACTGAGATCACCAGCAAGAAAGCAAATGGATGTTCTTCACATTGCTATGAACAACACAGGCAAGACAGAGGAATTAAAAAAAACAAAAACAGACTGCAGCTTATCCTTGAAAGTTATGCAAGAAGAGAGGTACATGATGAGCTTTTCCCACAGCAAAGGTTCCAGCTAGGATTGCAAAACCTCAGAAATCATGCAGGGACTCTTCCATGAGGTCTCCTAGGGTCACTATTCACTTCAAAGTCAGCAGAAAGGTGGCACAGCAAGGATCCTACCGCATTGCCACAGGTGGCTGGCAGAGAGAGTCGTCTGGGGAAAGTCAAAATGCTGCAGCCATCACTCCCAGCACTGTCTCAATTTACAGACTGGAATGCCATGGGGACCCATGACTGGCTGTGTCATGGCTCACTGGGTGCATGGGCCCAACTTCCCAGGTGGCTCATGCTGGTTTCAGGACTAGTGCCAAAGTTCAAGCATTTATTTTTTCATGTTTGTCCCTCTCTTCTCCCTTTCTTCCCAAACTTGAGTTTACCACGTGGCAAAAAAATGGCTAATGCCAAACTTAAGCCAGAGTGAGACCAAACATACATAGACAACATATCCATATAAAGAGACTTCTTGTGATAAACTGAGAGAAGTTTAGGTACAAATATAGACCAGAGTACTTCTCTTATAAGCTTCTCTTTGCAGCATATTTTTTCTGGGAACCAACTAATCTGTATCTAAAATTCTCCAGTCATAGAAACTGACTGCAAACATTTGTAAAACTTACCTTCTTCATTTACTTATGGCTTTTTATCTGAAGTTAAAATGTTCCATATTTCCAAGCTCATCTGGTAGAATTTGTTAGATTGAAGCAGACATGCCTCTGGTAACTGTAGCCTTGTAGAAATCATGAGTCTTGTCTAGACTAGTCATCCAGTCTCTATCTGCACAGAGATATGCACTTCCTAACACAGCAATCTATTCAAGAGGCATCATCTCTGAGAGGGCAACCCTCTTTCCATTGACTATGAAGGAAACTTGGTCAGCTTAGATAAAGGGACTACACTTTACATATCTAACATCATGTGAGACAAGTCCCTCTCCTCATTGAAGATTTTTTATCAAGTTCCTTCTACCATGTAGACCTTTCCCACAATACAAACTCATCATTTAATATTACTTTCACATAGATTGCAGGCTCTAATATATCAAGACTAATTTCTAACAGCCATTAAGCAACCAGAAGTGAAATTATTTTAAGAGCTCTTGAGATTAATTTCCTTACACTCTTTATGACATTCATTCAAGGTTCATGTTCTTTGTTTCCTCTTGCAGTAATTTAAGAGACAAACCACTGCTGGGAACAGTACGTGTCCCTCCACCCCCTCCAGCTGACAAAAATTGGCAGAGTTCAAGAGAAATCTCAGCGAACGGGAGAGAAAAAAATTTCACAAAGAGCAATAACTACAGATACTGAGATTTATTGCTGATTTTCGCTTTCTGCAAAGCTGTCAAACTGCCACAGTTCCAGAAGGGGATTATCTGCACAAGCCCCTTGGCCTCAGTCCCTGTGCCAGTTCAGACAACATGACTAGAGACCTGTGTGTGGCAGCTCTCTGCTTACAGAACAGTTGGAGGCAAAATCCATCCTTCCAGACCCTGAATTTATGGCAGGATCTGGGATCTGACATTGTTTGGTATGACCTGCTGTCTGCTTCAAACAAAAAAACTCACCAGGGGTATCCAGTGGGGAATGCTGCTTTTCCTGAGTTTAGTTCCATGTGCAAGAAGCTGCTACTGAGTGGTACTCACACAGAGCCATCAGCATGAGACAGTGCAGTTTTTCCTTTACCACATCAATCTGATATAGTTTGTCTTGTGCTTTGAGGCAAAGGCTCCTTACCATCTTTGCCAACTATGCTGCTCCCTTACCAGCACTATTAATAGCATAGGTTCTTTTCTTAATTAAAAAAAAACAATAGATCTCTTTCCTCATGGTTGCACTTCTTCATTCCTGCTGGAGCTTTTTTTTCATGATAGTGTCTCTAGGCTGCAAGTCAGCTCTTTTCCAGCTGCTGAGATCTGGTTCCTCTTTATGTGCCTGTCCTTTCAGTGTAAACAAGCAATGCTTCTCCAACTCCACCGATCACAAGGCTGTAAACAAAGTATATCACAAATTTAGCATTATGCAAGTCCTTCTACTTGATACACAAAGGTATTATTTTATCTAAACACACTCCAACCTAGAGACAGTAACCCAGGTGATTTTTTCATTTGTCTTGCTAAGGAAATGCTGAAACCCAAAATATCTTATTTCAATTATCTCATCAGAAACTACCTTTCCTGTGTTTTAGGGCTGGTGGTATTCAGTGATAATGTGCAGACAGGAATCTAAATGGAGAATGTTGCCCCTAGTTACAAGAATAGCTGCACGCCCCTACACTAGCAAGAATAGGAAAGGAAGGCAAGAGAGTTTGAACCTTATTACCCTAATAATTACCTCTTGCAATTTCTGCTTGTGTTCTGTCCTGAAAACTTGCCACTTGACAACATCAGGAGGAGATGTAAAGCCTAGGTTTTGTGGACAAGGGGAAATCTGGGAAAACCTTTTTGTGCTGGGGTGATCCCACTGGCATAGTGAGGCCAGTAGGAATTCCTGTGTTTGCCTCTCCTGGTGAGGTGAAAGGAGCTGTCCCATCCAAAAAGGCACAAGGACCCAAGCACTTCTTTTCTGTGCTGCTCACAGCACACCCGTGGCACCAAGGCTGCTTCCCAGGAGTCAGCCTAGGAGCAGGACTCTGAGACAGGATGGTTTTACAAAAACCCTCACTGTACTATGCTATCAACCCACTCGATGAATGCAATAGTTAATGATCCCCAAGTCTCCTCTGTTACCTCTCCCAGCTGACAGGAATATGGTAAGATGCTGACTCTTCTCCCCTTTTACAACAGTGCAAAGCTAAGTGCACTGACCTTTCATCTTAGCCCCATGGCTTAATTAGCTTATGAAACAGGAAAGCTCCTTACTGAACTTTATAAACAAAACAAACTTCTCTTAAGTTCATTTCTAAGAGTACCCTTTTTTTTTTTTTCCCCTGAAAAAAAAAAGCATGTAAAGCTGAAGGCTCTTTGGTCTAATAGCATTACATTCACTTAAATCCTAGCTTAGGTGAGCCATTTTAAAAACCACATAATTGCCCTTGTTCCGGACAGGAAAAAAATATTGTATAACAACAGCACAACATCATACAATTACACAGTAAACAGCCCTGGAAAGTAGGTGCTACAGACAGTCTGTGAAAGTCCACTGGTGAGACAGAATAGCTTTGGTGTGGAATTACCAACAAGGAGCAAAAAGCTGCAAGGGCTGCAAGCTTTTCAAAAGGAGTCTAAACCATTGAATCTGGCCACCTGCAATCAGTAACAACTTCTGACTGCTTTTTTTCTGGAGAGGGTTAACTCCCATGTCTTATTTCAGCTCCAGTTATAAACACATCCTAACTCCTTTGGAAGCTAAGGCTGGATAATATATCCTTTACCCTAAAGGAAAAACCCCCAAAACACTACATACAGAAGACCTAAAATTGACAGAGCCTTAGAAATCTTTTAATGTTTCTGTAGTTGTGCTGTTTTCTAAATTTTTAAGAGACATTAAAAAATAAATCTATCTCTGGCGTACCATTTCAAAAATTAGAATGGCAATTATGTACAAAAGACAATAAACGGCCCAGTCTTTTCTGTAAAAAGATGCCTGCACCTGAGCTGTGCTTTAATATCATATGTCTTACATCAGAGAAGAAGAATGCCTTTCTGAAGGATTTGAAATCTTGGGATCCACATGCCCATGCAGTCCAAATTAGCAGGCAAATGGAAACCATTGTTATATTTTCAAGATGAAGCAGAGCAAAAGCCACAGCTAAATGCCAGCCTTTGATTTTACCTTCATTTTCCCATCTGGCAAATCCTCCAGCTTCTGTTTATAATGGGGTGACAGCTAACTGCACTTGCCCATAGCTCAAAAATGAGCACATGGTATTGTCCACGACCACACTGGAGCAGCACTGAAATCCTCAGTGATTAATGTTCTCATGAGTGCTTTGCAGCTGCTGTCATCCAGCAAACTATTTCCAGAGCTTTGCTGATAAGTCAAGGCACTTCCAATGCACAAGCACTAACAGAATTCAAATTTTTAAAATAAATAAATAAAATAAATTGTTTCCTTTTTGAATTACGATAAAGTGTCACAGTGGCCTAAGGGCTAAAGCAAATTTTCTTTTAAACATACAGATAAGTTCATAATGTATAGAAGTTTCAGTCTATATAGGACAGGTGGCATGTCTGCAACTATATGGTTCCATGTGCTCACAGTAACTAAGATAAACATTAATTTTTAGTGCACATGTCATTGAATACAGACATATAATCAAAGCCTGCCTCTAGCACACATAGGACAGACCTGCACAAACACATGTAAAACATGGTGAAGAGCAGCAAGTTAATGGCCTAGACTAGCAGTGTTTTGTAGGTGCTTTGATATTGGTTAAGCCTCTGACATGCACAGGCTGCATGTATTTCCTACAACTAAAAAAATGTCACTACTTACTTTAGTGTTTGATATTACATGTGCCTAAAATACAGATAGGAATGCATATTCACACATAAGTAAATTGTGCCAGTCTGAACTGAAGATTCTCCTTTCTCTAAGGCTCTTATCACACCTGAAGAAAGGATATGCTAATTCCATTCAGTGGAGAGCTGAACCTTTAGGATGGCAATCAAACTGAATGAATCATGAATCAAGAGGAAAAAAGGAAGCTTAAAGCTTTTCAAAAGTAAGTAGATTTTTATTTCCATTAACAAATCTGTCATCAGAGACACATGCCTAACCCCATACTGAGAAGTTATTTGCATGGCAGAAGCATTTGGGAGCATCAGCCATAATCTGTGATTCCCTTTCACTACATGCTATATAAACAAAGATCAAAAACACTGCCTTTGACCAAAGGAGTTTGCACCCCAATCCTTTATATTACTACCTAAAAATGTGTGGCCACACATTACAAAATCAGATATAGCTTTGGAAAAAGTTTATTATTATTATTTTTCTCCACTTTAATTTTATGCATACAATAGTGCACAGTGTGTTAGGGAAACTTGAATGCACCCTCTTGGTTGAAAAGATTTTGTCAAAATACCTTGAGTTCTGTGTTTTACTTCCAGTTCTGCCACTAAGTTACAGTATGACTTTGAATGGTTCATTTATTTGCCTCACTGTGTAATGTGCAGAGTGAATTGTGGAGAGATTTAATGTCCAAAATGTCCATATTCTCCCACAGAGGCAGAAGAAACACTCTTCTATTGCTGTGCTGCAATAGAATTCATCATTGCACACCTGGCTCTCCTTACATGCAAAATAATACTGATAGCAATAGAACTTGACATTTTTAAGTATTTCCACATGAAGCACTGTGTGAAAATTCATCGTTACTGTTAAGTAAAAAGCTCATGTAGGCACTTACCAAGAAATTGTTAGTACATTGGCAGTCATGACAAAGAAGAATGGTGATAAGCTAGCAGTGATAACCTGTTAAATTGAAAAGAAGGAAAAAAAACTTCATGAACTTGTGATATCACAAATGGAAACTAAAATACTTTTGCTGAAATTTAATTTCCATGTGTGCAGTCATATCTTCTTCTCTTAGTTGGAGAAGACAGCATGATAGTCACACATCACAATTCAATTTTGACTCAGACAGAACCCAGGACACAGCAGAGGCAGAGCAGGGAACCAGAGCAGGGGATCCCTTGTCACACTCCCTGGCTGGCCTGGCCTAGAACTCTGCTTTTACTTGTCAACAGCACAGTGGGGAGAGCAGCCAGATCCCAGGTTTGGAAAGCCTTGTATTTCTGAGGAGAGCAAGAGCTTGAAATGTGTTTATAGGTGTACAAAAACCAAACAAAAATTAACAGGGTATAGGGTTAAGAAAAACAGCACAACTTCAGTAGATTTGTGCTACAAATCTCTCATTATCCCCAGGTGTCCTGGGGCAGAGAAACTAGAGACAAATGACTTTAAACTTTCCAAGTGCTGATCCCAGAAACAGCTAGGTCCTGACATACAATGGTTTGTAACAGATCCCTGCCTCAGCAGCTATGGAGCTACCACATCTGCAGCCTGCGTGCAGTTTTGGATGTTTTGCTGCCAGATGGATAATGTAAAATGGAAAGAGTTCAAAGAACAGTGACAGAGTCATTAGATGGGGGGATTGATTTTCAGTCAACAGTTAGGATAAGCAATGCCTGTGGGAAAGGAAGACTTGGTAGTGGTTTACAGAAACTTGGGAAACACAAGCACTGAGGAATGAAAGGAACTATTTAGGTTAATACAAAATTGCCCAAGGAAAAAGATGAAATTAAGAAACAAAACATTTAAACAATTATCAGTTAAGATTTCCTAATCATTGTTTGCCTAGTTGACTCCCAGAGGAGACAGCAGATACTTCATTCTGTAATCTATTACTTGTTAAAGCATTATTACATGTGCAGTAGGGAATCAAATGCCATTTCAGAGTAGATTCTGTGCACCAGAGCTTGGACTAAGAGCATGCTAGTCAATACCTGCTACATTTCTTATGGCCACATTTTAAAAGGCAGGCTCTGAATCTGCCTGGAGTGTAATCAGTGAAGGATCACATGCAGGAGTGGCAGGTGAAGAAGAGAAGGTTATGTGTCCTCCCTCCAGTCCCACTCTGGGTTAGCTGGACAGGGGACAACAATCTAAAGGCAGCAGTGAGAACATGCAATGGCACAGGAGCAAAGGTGTTCAGTGGGGACTATACAAGGCGTATGTCCTCTGGCCTCTTTGGGGATGTTTTCTGCTTTAGGGAGATTCAGGCATGCAGGTGGCTTTTTTCTTCCTAGACATTACCATAACTCCCACCATGTCTGTTCTCCATGTGCCTATAGCCCAGGCTCTTGTCAGAGGAAATGGGGCAGGAGATGGACTTGATCCAGGCAGACCCACTGCAGACCCACTCCATCCCTACTCAGCAACCAAATTGCTGGTACCAACAGAACCACAGACACACCTCCTGATACAAACTTCATCTGACTTCAGTGTTTTCACACTGCCAGCCACAGCAGTGTACAACATAGGCAATGCTGTATGACTCTAAGCCAACAGAAAAAGTGAGCTCTGAATCCTGGGGAAAATCAAAGAAATGTATTACTCCTATAGACTTGTATCATGTAGGGGAGCATACAACTTAACATATATACCCACAAGAGACTGACAGAGGACAAGGACATGTCACAAACAGAGAGTTATGCTTCAAAACTCAAGATCATATTGCAACTGTGCACATCCAGTGGCCTGTCTCATAGTCATTTGCAGCCAGAGAGAGCTGACACCTACTCCAGACAGTGGAAGTTAACTATGCAGGAGCTGAATTCTACAGGAACTTTACCTAAAAACCAGCTGCGAGGCTAAATATCCATTAGTTCAAAAATAGTGCTCTAAAATATGTTTGCATCTTGTTCCAGTGGGCTGGGACAAGCAGTGCAGCAGATGCACTGACCTACAAGGAACCATTTCTCATTTACTCTGGTGTGAATGCTTGTGGAATTAACTGTACTGAGTTTATTTTAGGTTACTGCTAACTTATTACATAAAAATATACAATACCAATTACCGACCACGTAAACAGAAACTAACTAAGGATGGCAGCTGTGGTATGTACAGAGCATTCTTTTCCTTAAGTTCATCTCCTTCCAAAGAAACTGAAGCGCTGTATTTGAGAAGTGGCACAAGTTAAAGTTGTATCACCCACTCTCTTGTTGAGTCCTGTTTATTAGAAACTTGAGAAGAGGCCAAGAGCAGAGAAGCAGGCATTCAAGAAACCTCCAATAACAGGCCCTATCAGAAACAATACACCATTCTACTGTGATCATCCCAAACCTCTGCAAAAATGCAGGCTGTAGCCTTTTGGACTATTGTAGCTGAACGCTGCTGTATTTTTGAGAAATTATGTAAGAGTCCCTCAGTGCCAAAAACAAACAAAATGTGGGTTGGAAGAGCGCATGAAGTAAGTGTGTGTAAGGAAAGAAAAAACAAATCAGAAACAAACCAAAAGGAAAACATGTTGCTAAAATGTCTACCTTTGATGGTTTATCTAAGAGAAGAATATGTTTTAAAATGAAAAACAAGTCTTCAGAGAAGCTAACAATGTAATTTGTTCCAGGACAAGAATCTAAATCTTAGGGACATAGTAGAGAAGGTAATTTTCCTTAAAGTACATTTCAGTATTATCTGAAGTGTTTTAAGTGCCATTTAGTTTGAAAAAAAATCTCCACCTACACTGATGTTCTGAATGGCCTTTAAAAAAAACAAAACAGCAAAATAAATTCACAACGAGCTAAATGCAGTAATCTCTCTTTCTTCACTTTAAAGGTCACAGTTGTCCTAGGCATTCAGATGCTTTAGTAAAAGAAATGAGCTTCCAAGACAAAAGAAAGCAAGTCAAAGGGCAAACAAAAGTTAATGATTTCCAAATATATTTTGATGCTGAATCTTTAAACTAAGAAGTGGAAAGGAAAATTTTAATTAGCTATAATATACCTATTTTGAACAAATCTCCCCAAGATTTTGACATACAGTCACTAATTCTATCAAATTATACAGGCTGTATGGTTGAAGGCCAACTATTTTGGAAACAAGAATAGCTCCATGGATTCTGCCTACTTTTAAAGGAATTGTGATCAGTCAGTATTATGAAAGCTACTTTAAAAACATTCATAGCCTGAAATTTTCTTACAAAATTCTGACACAGTTTCCCATGATTAGGAAAAGAATTCAAGCATAGCATAACTTAACATTTCCATGTGAGTTGAAATTTTTCCTGAGAAATCATTTCAAACCCTTCCTTGCATGAAAAATCAAATCAAAACAAAACAACCTCCCTTCAAGATTGTTACTTAAAATAAATCAGTCTAAGTTTATTGTGTCATTCCATTGTACTGTGAAAACAAGACCCATTTTAAAGGAACACTTTATCAACACCTATTTGCCTTAATTCCAACTATTTCTGGTATTCTTCACATAAATACTCTAGTACCAGGGCTGAACAGGAACCAGGAGAAAAAACAGAGAGCAACTCAGACAGTTAGAGGTTTCAAACTTATTGGTTACAGGAGATTCCCAAATTCAGGTCCCCACATAAAAGGTGAAAACTTCAGGCATCCCATTATTCTGGAAACCAGAGATAGGCTCAGGTGCCATAAAACATTCCACACACTGCTTACATTGCCATTTACACTTAACAAGCTCCTATCGAGGGCAACACAGCACTCAACTTCAGAATCCAAAGAGATTCATTCAATTCCAGAGCTCCAGAGTTTGTCCCTTACCAGGATGAATTACTGGCAACTAGAAAAACAATGGCATCATTGAAATGCTGGGTAACAGAGTAAGATCCATGAAGCAGAAATATCCCAATGTGTAGAAGAACTTGTTGCATAGTAGGGACAAATTCAGCACATAAAATCACCTTTGCACAGGAAAAAAGTAGGCCTAGGAAAAAAAAATGTGCTCCAATGCATCCACTTTTTCTAAATCTGCTTTAGTGATTCCTGAGTGGAGGGAGGCACAATTACTACTAACTTTAAAGGGTTCCCAAGGAACTTTGATAGATAGACCACTGGACAACTCGTGACATGATTGATTTTCTCCTTTCTCCCTATCACTTTATGGTCAGATAAGAAAAAATTTACAAAGAGAAATTAAAATTTGTCTCATAAATGTTGTTTCAAGAAAATATGGGGGGAATGGAATTTATTTTTGAGTAAGAGGCTAATTTAGTTTACAGATAACAATATAAAAAATAAAGGGAGATTTCTTGCTGTAGATGTTAAGAACTGGCAAGATAACTATTCAGCCAGCTTCCCTGTTAGACGTTTTTCTTGAACATATAACATCACAGCACTCTGACACGTGGCTTGAAGACAGGAGATAGCATCCTAAAGGTTCCTGGTCCTTGGCAATGCACAAATTTGGATCCTGGGAGATAGAAGAATGTGGAACTGCATTCTTTGCTGCCTTGCCTTCTCCACTGACCAGCTGTGGTTGTACCACAGCCTCTGGAGTGTCCAATCTTTACCGGTTCAAACCACACATCCATCACTGGCCAGATAAAAATGTCATCCTTGACCAAGCTATCGTGGATCCCTTTCATCTCTGACTTGATAATCACTTCAGAGAAAGATTTTAAGGCTGCAGAAGCTGGCTGTAGATTTTGAATATCTAGCATTTCTGAGTTGTTCAGGAACATGTTGTTTATATAGCCAAAGAACACAGATGAGAACATTTTCAAAATTTAGATTCTGATTTCATGTTTCTATCTGGAATGGAAAGATATGGTGGAGATTTAGTCCTGACATGACCATGATTTGTTAATATTACAACTCTACTTGTACATTCCATATAAAACTATGTTTCCTCTGAAACTTTTAAACTGCTAAGAAGTTAAATGTCATAGTTCTCACTGTGAACACAAAATACTTTACCAAAGTTTTCTTTAGTTTTTGTACACAGAGCCAATCCTTGTAACTTCACTTCCTGAAACTGTCAAAACCTCTGTCCTTACAAAAAACGTGTATTTTTTCCAGAGAGAGTGTTTTGAAACAGTTCATCAAGTTCACTCACTGCTCAAAATAAATCATTCTATTTACCATCGGGTCATCTTCTCAAAACATCAGGAAAAAGATTCTGATGTACGTAAACTTCATTTTCATTCTACTTTCGGAATTAATGTCAAACTTTTTATAGACAAAATATTTGTTGTTGTCCCTTTTCTGTGTGGTTTAACCAGCTGCTAAGATAATCATCAAAAATCACCACGGAAATGGATCACTGTTAGTGTCACTGAAAACAGCTACATCAAGATAATCCAGTACTACAAAAAGAGAAAAATTACAGCAGGCAAACATCAATAACAACACATACTTTTTTCTTGAGGGAGAGCCACTGAAATAATTTCCCAGATTTCAGAGTTGCATCTCTTTTGTACATATGTTTACTTCAGAGTAAGCATATGTTACATGTGCATACAGAATGTTATGCCAGGAATGGAAATATGTCCAAAAAACCCCAAAATCTTCAGAATAGAAAAAAAGAACAACTAATATTTTAACACCATCCTATGCATTCATTAATTCACATGAATTTTCTAAGCTTTTAATACCATTTCTCTTTGTTTAGATACATTTTCCATCTCAAGTAGTCTACAAACCATTTCCATCTTCCAGTTCTCCTCTGCTTTCCTCCATCCAAATTTAAGACAAGAAAACATTGCCAGATGGGCAATTTCTCTGCACCTTAGCAGGAATACTTTAATTCACAGACATCCAGCAGCTACAGAAGCAGATGAACAGATGAGCAGATGAAGGTGTTGACTGAGACAACCAAATCCATGGGAGAACACTGGCGGACTGGGATCTCTGCTGTCCAAACCCTGACTGGAGTGGTCCAGCATGTACTGACAAATCTTTTTTAAATAACCCAGACTTTAGAGATTTTTATAGAGCAGGTGCTGACTGTGAGGTTTCAAACTGCAGAAATTCAGCAATGATCAACGAGAGGCACCAATGACCACCTGTAAGCTCAGTGATTGTGCAAGGCTGGTACTGTCACTGGAAATCTGCCATTAGTTGGCAGCAAAAATACCTGCTAAAGGTGACAAACATGGTACATATTCTCCCTCACAAGAAAGAGAGGATGGGACTAGAACTAACATCAAGTCTGATTGGATTCACAGCAAATAGGGCAGGGAAAAAACAAATATGAACAAAGTGTGTAGAAAAAAACCCTATTTTTTTCCTATGGCCATTAAACAAAATAAAGCACTGTTAACAGCTGCAGATACTGTGCACAGGAGATATACTCCATTGTGAGCAGAATTAAGCATCTGAATGAATCCTGCATGCAGAAACAGACCAAAATCAAAGTAGCATTCGTTATTTAATTTTAGGTCAGCTTTGGGGATGACCTACAACAGAAATAAAAACTTCCCTGGAAGCTTTCAATTATATTGCCTATTGCAATGACAAAACTTTCTGTGCAATCATTAGAAGCTCAAAGGCTCTTCACAAAATGTTTTTACAATACCAAAGTCAATCTCTGGTTAAAAAAGATACAGCAAATTCAGGGAGAATTCCTCTGACCAACTCTCCTTTAAAGTCTCCTCTCCCTAGATATTCATTTAGTTGTATTAATCAATCCAGTGAAACAGTCTCTGAGAATTTTCAACTTTGTTCTGAGGGTCTGTTGTTACCAATTAAAAAGCAAGACAAAAGTTGGTGCTTAATGTAAGGTCTTCAGGTGATAGTCCAACCCCTGAAGGAGCACTGCTAATAAATCCACTGACAAGGAAGGGCTTCACACAACTTTTTCCAAGGAAAGGTAATGAACCTTGAACCACTAAAATAATGGCTCTTCCCAAAAGAAACAGCAATGCCATGATCCTGCCTGAAAAGCTGAGAAGCCCAAAGGCAAAGAAACAATTCAAAGTGAAATAGATTGGAAGAATGGGGAAAGCAAAACAGGCTTCACTCTCAATTCTGCCCATTAGTTTAACACAAACTGTAGCACATCTGCTGTGTTACCCTCAGCCTGACCGAAGTGCAGACGTGCCCTGGGGGATTTCATCCCCTGACAGACTTAACTGGAGACTGTCAGTCTATGAAATCAGCAGACAACACAAGGAGTTTGTGCATTACAGCATACTTAGATTCACATTGCTCATGGGAGGACTCTGTCCCGCTCTTCTGATGGAAGAAAACCCTTTAACCCTTCTGAAATACAAGCTGCTCCTTAAAGAACAACGTGGTGATGCTGGCACCATGGCAACAGTGGCACCATGGCAACGGTGACAGTAACTTCATGATCCACACAGCTTTGATCCAGCCACAAAGAAGTTTTTTCAGCTGCTGTAAATTTCTTTGAGACTATTTATTTCATATGCGCTCAAATACCTGCACTCATCTTCATCTTCTCTAAAGCATCTTTTTTCTCAAAGGAAGTTTTGGTCACTCTCTTCTGCCCTTTCTTTATTATTTATCTTCTTTTTATGTTTTTCTTTTAGCATTATAAAAGCAATGATGGTAAATTTCAGGGGTTAAGAACACAATTAATTCCATGTATTATGACTCAAAAGCAGCTAGAGTTTCAACATGCCTTAACAGTCAAATGCCTAATGGTAATGATAAAACTTAATTCTAGTGTAAATTAGTCTGTTTTTCATAGCAATAGATTTTGACAAAGCTTAAAATCATCTACATATTACATTCAAAATACAGAACATACTAAAAACAGAAGGAGAGGGTAGATCAAATGACACACAATCAGCAACTTGCCCTTGAAAATATTTTCACAACAAAAGCAGGGCAAATGCTTGCCTCTAGAAAAATCATCAGATATCTTAGGGAGGTTTTTATTTTTTACATTACAGATACCTAAAACAATAATCTCTTTGCTGCAAATGAGTATTTCAATATATTAGCTTTTTGACTGCTATGAGAAAGTAGATTTCTTAATTAGCCCTAGTATGCATTTAGAGGGAAGATAATCCTCTGCATTTCTGTAGGCTAAGTACCTATATGCAGTTCCAGTATTTAAAGAATTTGGTATGCATCCTCTACTTTCTATCACATTTATGAAGATTTTTTTCAGTGCTGTTTTCTGTAAGTTCTTTTTGTTTCCAGGATTTGATGGCCAACACAGTCATGATACTGATCCTGGCAAGTGCAAGGTGGGACCAACTGGTGTGGTGGTTGCATCCTTAAAGCTCCCTTAAAGTTATTGAGCATCCTGTCTTACCAGATTAATACATGATTAATGTACAATCCTTTCAGATTAATATGCTGCAATGCCTAGTTTTTAACCTTGAGCATCATGTGAATATCAAAAGAACTGCTGATCTGCTGTCTAACTTTATCATTTTTTAATTCCACATAAGACCAAAAAGTGGCCAAGTTATTGTGCTTGCACCTTATGCACCTCACCAGCAGTTTGTCTGCAGGAGAAAATGAACCATTAAAGTTTAATTTCTTGCCTTTGAATCACTTCCAGAGGACCCTCTGCCTTCACCTCTTTGAGGTATGTGGCACTTGTCTTACAGCTCTCAGCCATACCAAGACTTTCAAGTATAGCTCATAGGTAGTAATTTTGACTCTTGGCCTTAATTTTCTTCTCTCTCCACTGTTGCTTCCTTTTTTAAACTTTACAACAGCCATCACAAAGATATGATGATTATTTTATGTTGCAGAAATGTTAAATTACAATGTTAAAGTACAGTAAGGAAAGAAAGATATGTGGATTATGGAGGGTAATTAATAGAAGCTATGTAAGAAAATTCCCCTCTTATGAGAAACAGGATATCATGTTCATATTTACAATGATCAAAGAGGAACAAGGCAAGACAAGACTCTTCCTTTTCAGGAAGATCTACATCTATCAATGTATAAATATGTATCTATATATGCATTTATATATAAATGTGTACTATATATATACATACCACAGAAATACATAAACATACATGACTGATGAGATAGAACTGAACTATTACAAGCACATTAGAACTTATTCTGCTTTTCTCAAAAAAAAGTGAGACATGTAAAGAAAATCAAAACTTTTTGCTCCTTGGAAAATACCGCAAGGACCCTAACCCTAACCCATGGTAATGATTTCTTTCTGAACATCAAGTAGCCACTTCACACGACATTCACTCAGACATAAAGATCAGACTTTCTGATCAAAGACAAAGGCAAAAGAAAAATCATTTGCCTCTCTGTTGGAGATGATGGCCAAAACATCCATTTACCCTTCTAAGACCAAAAGCTTAAGCAGGGACACCAATCTTCAGCCCATAAAGTGTCTATAGAACTGAAACCAACTGTAAGAGTACCTCTGCTCATATTTTAAATATATCCCTTAAATGTGCCCATCTGTAATCCAGATACTGTTTTTGCTTTCAGAATTCCAGCTTTGAGGACACAAAAAGCATGCACAAATCTTGAAATTGCTGTCCCCAAGTGTGCTTTGCTGACATGGAAACACAATCAATCATGATTCAAACAGGTGTGTGCACATGCACCAGCCTAACAGCATCTGCTCAGATGAGTTCTGCAAATCAGAGGCACAATCCATGCATCTGAAGCTTTGTCAAGAAAGGACAACAAAAATCATTTAACAGGGCAAGAAGGCTTCTTTATACCAAATAAATCTGATTTTCTTTGAATTTGTCGAGAAACATTTTTCCCGTTCTTGTTATTTCACCAAACTTAAGACCCAACACCCCCTGCTTCCTGTAGATGCTTCATGCATTATAATGCTTAACTGTACTTTTCCTGTATCTTTTCAGCCTGTCGAGGAGTCTCTTTTGCTTAAATGCTGCCTCATTACTGCAAAGGTCTTAAATGGCTGCTGACATTTAGCCTCTCCCCTTAAACCTTTAAGTTCAGAATCTGACAGGGCAATGTGATTCATCATCTTGTTCATATTTTATGAATTATTAAATATTTGTGTAATGGAATAAGCATATCAACAGCAGCAACAACAATAACTGTAAAATGTTCTACCTACTAGGACCACAGACAAAAACTGGATTGGACTAAGATAAAGTTCAATCAAGTATTGGATGATGGCAGAGAATTCAGGAGAATTTATTACTGTCCCCTAATGCAGCAAGTCTGGCATCAATGTGCACATCATAGAAAGGGAGGTATTTGTATCTTGACCTTAGTTGAAACAAAATTTTCATCTCACGGCATGCAGCTTATTAATCTTTCCCTTTCTGTTATAGAAAAATTTCCAGATAATGTCTACTACTGCTGAAATTGTTCAGTTCCTGGAACCTTTTAAGCAGATCCAAGTCTGTAAAAAATATACACCCCTCTTTACTTTTACTCAGTCTCAGTATTATCTTCTGTTTGAGAAAGTGAATTTCACTGATTAGTAATACAGTACACTGTGTAAAACAATTACTTTTTCTATCTGTTTTGAGAAGTATTGGTTTTCAGTTTTGGGCAGCAGTCAGCTGTACTAACTCTTTGCTGCTGCAAAATACACAATAAAATACACTTCATCCTATGTTAAGCTCAGCAAGAGCCAGCCTTCTGGCATTCCAAGTTATTCTTCACCTCGTGGAAACATGGAGATAACTCAGATGAAACAACCATGATTTTTATTGTCACACTTAAAGTGGTGAATTTAACAGCCAAACTGACAGTTTGCTATGTATATCTGGCAAGAAAGGAGCTGGCTCCTTGGGAAGGAATGAGCTCAGCCTCTGCCTATGCCTATCTTCTTCCCAAGTGCTGGATGCCCATGAGTGGGCACCAATCAGGAATGGTTACTCTAACTGCCTTGCAGGAGTGGATGCACTTCCAAGCTCCTCACAGGTGAATCATGACCTCCACAGCAGCAGCTCAGTGGTAGCTCAGCTGGCATCCAGGGGAAAAGAAAAAGCTGGCTCCAGCAGATAATACCTTCACAAAACAGACCAGAAGCCTGAGAGCAGTAAATGCCCTCTGAGAAACCTGGGAATCCAACAGCAAACTTTTCTTTCCCACATAGACCTAAGGTGGGTGAACACCCATCCAGCTGTGCCCTCTAAAGTCACTGCCATAAGTGGCCCAAAGACCCAGAGGGGGACTAGCCCAAGACTGATCACATCTGGAGCCCTTTGCTGTAGAGGAGGGTGCTGAGCAGGATGCTGCACATGTTCTCAGAGATTGTTCTTTCCATGCTAGATTGCCTGAAGGTCTCATGCTGAACACTGCAGACTGAGGCTGTTGTCAGTTCAAGATCTGAGCGTTTCTTGAGTGCATCTTCAAACACCTCCTTGCCCCCAGTGACACTGCTGTAAGAGAGCAGACCTTGTGCATGCTGCTTTTCTTATGTGTGGAAAGCCCAAATGCTGCTGAAAGGGTTCAAGTGGGCTGTGAGAACCAACAAGGATGCCCAGCTTAAAGGGAATACTTCAGTGAACAGAAATGCAATGCAAAGGGAATACTTCAGTGAACAGAAATGCAATGCAATTTACCCCTGTTAAAATCTATAGACACACCTGAAGTGCCTATGTTCCTTGTCGACATTATCAGATGTAAAACATTTTTCTGTCGTGACTAATTCAGAACTCTATGGAGGATATCAGCAGTATCAAAATAGCATAGGAAACTTTGGAATGCGTAATCAAGGTTTTTTTAAAAAAAATCTGTTAGCAAAAATAGCAAGTTTCCATCAACCTCTCTCCCAGATGACACTTAGAGTTTTGGTATTTCTGTGCATGTATAAAGTCCATTTCCTATTGTATTTCCCATCTCACAGGTCCTTTGGGAAAACCTAATTCATAAACAAACAATTCCCAGAGAAGATAACTAGATCTCCCTACTGACCCCTTTCCATATTACCCAACAATAACAACAGAGGCACAGTCTCTGCATTGCCATTCTTTGGTGTGTTTATGCTGTTTTAGTAATGATGTAATGGAAAGAAAGTGACATGCTATTATTACTATTATTATGCTAAGGACTGCAAGGAAGAATTGGTTTTCTTTAAGGTTTTATTTTTCCATTTAAAAATGACAACCTTTCCAGAGCTTTCTAACCATTAAATATTACAAAAGGTCAAAATATTCCATCAGAAACTTTAAAAAATGTGATACTTGAAAAAATGTTTTATAAAAAACGTTTATACAGCTGATCAATTTTGAGCAATGCCTTTTATGAGCAATGTCACAAGGTTACACACTGTGGGCTTCAGCAGTCTCTGTGTGTCCCATGCATGGGAAAAAAGGGACAGAAGTGACTTTAGCTGACTATACCCTTAGCCTCCCATTTCCTCCAAAAAGAGTTGGGTAAGCCTCTGCAAGGCAGATCAATTCCCTTCTGGCCCCTTAGAACAACCATCCACAGCAACATGCATGGAGAGAAAATTGGACCCTGCCCCCTTCCCCTCCATGCTGGCTGTGTATAGGTCAAGAACAGCCCACAGTCATCTCCTGAGACTGTCTGAGGCCTGCATGACTTCCCTGGGTACCACATATTTCAGGAACAGAACATAATCCATTTAGTCTGCCTTCCCTAGAGCTCTATGGCTGTTTGCTGACTTTTGTTGAAAGTCAAAATCTAATCCTTGAACAGGTGTACAGAGTGGGACTAAGAAATGAATGCAGTTGAGGTTTGGCAAAGAGTTGGTATGAGTTGGAGAGGAAGAGAAAGACACAGAGACCTTTTTCAGAGAGCAGCAGCTGAAGTTTCTGAAGGAAGCCACCTGAAGTGTGACACCCAGTGTCTGTCATAGGGGTCAAGGCGCAGGACCTGTGAGATAGCCTGGAGACATTTCACCCACGATGCTATTTAAAAATCAACAGGGCACATTTTGAAAAGAGCAGATAACCAGCAAAGCAGAAGAATGTGGCTATATCCTTCTTGTTTTTGGAAGCTCAGACTTAGCTAGCTTTAGAGCCTTCTACATTAGCATGTTAAAGAGTGAACTGTTCTGCCATGTAATTTTGGCATTTACATTAGCAACGGAAATGACTTCCAAAACAGTTCTCATTCTTTTGACTTCTCTTTGTCACGATAATGATTCATCTCCCAGCCTCAGCTTTCCATATGTTAGTAACTCCAAGAGACTAAATAAAAAACACGGAAGACCAGGAATTCATTATGCAGAGAAACAAATAAACCTGCATTCTCTGCAATTCAAAATTCTGTTAGATTTGAAAACATTTACTGTGAATTGTGGTATTGTACATAAAGAGATGGTTTGTCAAGGCTAGGAATGAAAAAGCATCTTCCAAAGACATACTCCAAGCTCAAGGTTCTGCCTTTAGCTTTACATTAAAGAACATGTCGGTA
Organism: Thryothorus ludovicianus; assembly: GCA_013397245.1. Lineage (NCBI taxonomy): Eukaryota > Metazoa > Chordata > Aves > Passeriformes > Certhiidae > Thryothorus > Thryothorus ludovicianus. The sequence goes on along the minus strand of VZTB01010301.1, from coordinate 277,577 downwards.
CCAAACATACACTTCAAACATATCATAATAGATAAAAGGCAACAAACTATTTCAGAGCATCTCTTAGGGCTCAAAGTTAATGTCTGTTGAGACTGGATTTATTACATTAATCACAGCTGAAAATTGTGCTGTGATACCACTCCAGAGTCACAGCACATAAATCTGTGTGACCATGTCATGTTCAAAAGCTGGGTAGCTGGCTTTTTCAGTGGATGCACAATTGCAGCCATTTACACCACCCTCACAATATTAAAATTTTCCATTACCTGGAGATTCAAAATTTCCAACAAGTCTCAGCTGTTCTTACAAGACGGCTTCCTTAAATTGCAACAGTACCCCAGGGAGCCTGTGTCACTTAGCTTAGAGGCCATGCAGCACACAATGAAGTTGTTATGGAGACTGATGTCTCCCCAGCAATTAGATGGTGTAATTAGTGTTGGCTGCTACAACATAACTATGAAGCTGTCTCTATGGAAACTACCCGAAAACTGGTATTTTTAAGGTTTCAGCAAGTAGTTTTTTTTACAGACCCTTACAATGCAGTGAAGTTCACACTGATTGCCTTCTCTGCTTCAAGCTCAGCTGAGAAACACATTTTCTTTTCCAAGGTATTTGCATAGTCCCCATGGTGACTCACAGGAATCAACTCTGTGTAGCAAGAATAAATGTACATATTTCATACAGTGAGGACCAATCACAAAGCAATAAGGAATTTTACCATTTTTAGTTGTGGTTATTTGCATATGTGTGCACACCCACATGCATGGCAGGTGTGTAGATGGACCAAGTTCAGTTCTACTTTTATGAGCACCTTTTTAGAATCCTTGAAAACTTCAGGGTAATGGAACCTTCCTCTCTCAGATTAGAGATGCACTTCTAACCACACTGGTGCCACAAAGAGCTCCTACCAGTAGAGTCTAGATGGGTCTAGGACAAAATTCTCCCTTTCTCCTAGGGTTTTGGCTTGCAGCTGCACAGTTTTTCCAGGTTGGGTGAGCAGAAAACTTGAGAGAGTCTTGCACAAAGAGCAGGATCTTTGCCGCATGAAAACGCATTGTGTTTATGGAACTTCAGTGGGAGTTTATGACATTTTTGCCTAAAGCTTTATGAGGTCCAAGCCAAGAAAGCAATGGGATTTTCAGCCAAGAATCTCACTGTCACTTTTGCCTGAGCCAACAGCATGCAAAGAAGACACTACTTCCGTCTACAGTATAACCAAGTGGGCAAGTGCCAGAATACCAAACACATTCTTGTTATAGTTATGATATACATATAAAATTTTTAAACAGACTTTTCAATTCCAGAATCCTGTTCCATTAAGGCAGAGAAGAATAAAGGAGACATTTACTTCAGAAGCTACCATGGCAGGACTCTTTTATAAATTTCCTGCAAGTAAATAGCCCCCAGCCATTTACCAGCTATTTACCCCAGCAGAATATTTTCTAACACTTGCATGCTAAGCAGCAGTGAGAGAGGAATTAAAACGTATACAAATTGAAGCACATGTTTTGGCAGATGCTTTAAGATTGCAACAATGTGGAAGAGCATGAGTTCGTTTTATTTCTCTTCCTTGGCTTGCCCCTGGAATTACAGCAGATAAAATTCTCATGTAAAATGCTATATGTGAAGAGAGGTGCAGTGAGCATAACAAGGCTAGGAGCCCTAGAAGACCTACAGTTGTGGCCTCTCCATTTTCTGAGAAGCAGAAAAAAATAATTTCTGTTTTAATAAAAATCAGTACTTTTCCAACCATTAAGATGGATATCATGAATTATTTTTGCACTGACATGAAGAGGGGACTAGTCTATCCATTCTCCTCAAGACACCACGGGGAGCAAAGAAGCAAAAACACAGACATAAAATATAAAATCCAAGACTACGGGAGCCATTCTGAATAGCAGGAGGGATTCTCAAGAGTCATTATATATTTGGGGGGAAGACTAAACCTGCTGGGGTATAACTAAGTTGGTACACAGAACCCACAGACAAGAGATGCTTTCAGACACTCATGCAAAGCTGCTTTCGCAATGTCTGGCAGCCAGCATTAAACACAGGATGACCTGGGGCATACACATCTAAAGTTAACAAACAAGGAACCAAAGCAGCTGTCAGAGGATGCTTTTATGTATTAGGGAGCCTCCAACACTGTTCAGATAAATTATAGATTACATAATAGTGCCTGGGATGTTTATCTAGAACACAGTTGCATACTCCTGATCCAATTATTCTATATTTGCTTCCAACCCATGCATAGGAAAATCAGTGTAAACTGCAATGCAACTTTATTTCAGTTATTCAATTTCCTCTCTCCACGTGAGGGAAGATGAAAAAGAGAATTCTAAATCCACTGACCTTCCAATTTGTTCTTCCTGTTTATAATAAGCTGCTTCAATAGATTCCTACTGGAAACAAACTGAATTCCCTATTACAAGTTTATTAGGATAACACTAAACACGATATGGGAATATGAATTCGTAAGTAATCAGTATCTTGCTGAATTTTTCCATTCTATCAATGATTTAAATTATTTCTGCTGCTTAACTTTTAGAGACCCTAACAGGCTTCAACACCAGATATAGATTGGCACCCTTAATCAAAACAAACTCACTGACAGCACTGTTAGAGCTCATTAGCACTCTCACCAGATGCTTCTGTCTGTATATATGAGCATCTCCAGATTTTTCTTTCCAGTACATGACCCATGATACTAGCATAGCTTTCAAATTAAAATAAGAAATCTCAGTACAGCTTCAAATCCTTTTTCTTCTGGGGATTAAATCTGTGCAAGGCTATGACAAAGCATTTCATATTTCTTGGACTTCTTAAAAACTTTTTTTTTATACAGATCACTGCTGGTTTTTTTGCCTTTCTCAGGAATTTATACAGATATGACTAACACATACACTATTTGCTTTCACAGAAAAAGTGCAGAGAGCATTTGTCACTATAATTATCACACAGGACTTTATGCACAGGCAAAACCTGTGCTTTATCTGTCTCGTACAAAGCAATGCTCTGACACGAAAGCTGTCAGAAATCATCACGGGGAAGAATTTAAAAACCTCATTCATTGATTAAGTTGCTGCAGCCAAAGTAAAGATCATAACAACAAGTTATGACCCAGCTCCAGTTTTTAAATGAATGAAAAATTAGATAGCAGGGAGGCCAAATATGTGGGCTTCACAAAGAATGTGTCCTTGGATGTGCAAAGCAGAGCGGATCAGATCTCATGGTTAATTTATTGGAAATGAAGCTGTGACAACGATCTCAGCCCCAGCTCATCAGCCACATAGGTACAAAGCATCCAAATGGAAAACAGATTTTCCGATTCTCTGCACCTCCCTGGAGGCCTGTGCTGCTGTCTGAGGACTGCAGCATTCTCCTTTCTTGGCTCATTTGCAAGATAAACATATTCTGGCCTCAAACGCTGCGCCTTCCCAACTGCTGGTGAAAACTCCAGTCAGTCTGAGAGATTAAGAGGATGATCTAGGGCACTACTCAATCCAAGAAAAATGCTCATGTGGGAACGCAAAGCTGTTGTTGTGACCAGAGGTGTTTTTTTTTTTTCCCACTGGATCCCATTCTGCAAGTCCAGATACAAATACTTTCTATCTTTATTCTTTATCTACATTAACTTCCTTCTTTTTGTTTTTTTTAAAGGGAGACAGACACTTAGACTTAAACAGATTTTTCTAGCATGAGTTAAATGCTGCTTTTCTGCACTTACAATGATTTAAGATGTGACTGACCCAGCCTTCATACCTGGGCAATGCTGAGCTGGATCAATATGTAGTTTTAACATTTTCAAACACCTGCAGGAAGTAGTATTAATGATCAGATTGATGGAACTCAAATCTTAGCTCCACAGTACATAAATTTATAGTTCCTTCTAGATACAAAGTTCCTTGGGAGAGTATTTTAGGAGCTCTAAGGCTAGCTCCAGTTCAGCTCTTGATTTCTGCCTGTCTGTGTCTTTCTCTGCTTTGATCCCTGTTCTAAAATTGATGTATGGCACTTCCAAACCTTTCAAGAATTCACTGACTTCTAACCCCAAATCAGCTGCATTTCAGCACTTGGAGCAGCAGTTCCTCCATGCTGCTCACACATCCTTAGATAGGTATGGTATAACCCTAAAATAGCAAGCTTTAAAACACTAGTGGAAGACATTAGGAAAACTGCTAGTGTTGATAAAATTATTAGTTATACAGACAGATCTCATGTCATTATTATTGCCCTCTTCAAACTCAAGATAAGACATAATTTGAGCACTGGGTTAGGAGTTATAACAGGAAAAGGACTAATTGCTCTGTTTCAAAAAGCTCCCAAGCAAGATAATTATACAATGTACATTAAAAAGCACACACTTTTAAGGCTAAAGAACAGATTAAATTCTCCCAGTGACACAGAGACAAGGTTTAAGTTGCTATGAAGGCACATAATTTCTTTGACAACAGTGGCTAGAACAAGCTTTGTATCACTTATGTCTAGAGTTGGCCAAACCACCACAAATCTAGAAACACTTGAACTCTGGGAAAATTTTGATCCAGTCCAGACTTTATGGCTCTGATCCACTTCAGCTGGGACAGACCCAAATCGCCTTAAAATATATTTCACAACACATCTTTGCCTGCATTTCTTTCCAATAGGTCACAAATACCACATGCAAAACCATTTACCCTCATTCACAACACCTACCAGCAGAGCTAGCTATTCCAATCTCCAGCCCAGAATGTTAAAAAAACAAACCCAAACAATAACAACAACAACAAAAAAACCCTCAAAAGCAAGTTTTAGATCAGTTGACTTTGCTTCCAAGGAGCAAGAAGAAAGCTGAGGTACTAAAAGCTGTACAGTCAGAATGTTTGGAAGCCACTCAAACTAGTAAGAAATGCTCTGTGACTTGTACAGTGGGGAACAGCTTGCAAAGCACAAACCAAGTCATATCACTCCAATCTTGTTATGCCCAGAAAAAAAAGTATATTATGCAAATCTACGGTTTGGGGGGTGGGGGGAAGGCTGATAATGCAATAGCTTCATTCACTGTAGTAGAAAAGGTGAGATCACAAACCACATCGGAAGGTTGTGGTTTTCAGATGACCCAGCTGAAAGTGACGAAACTAAGTAAAATCTAACCAGAGAAAAGGAGTCCGACAAGCTCTTCTGACAGCATTCACCACCAATAATTTAAAAACTGAGTTGTTAATAGCTTAAATCAAGTACAGCCAGACCCTAGATCCACAGATCACAGGATAATTCCAGAAGGAATGGACCTCAGGAGCTCAGACTGGGTTGTTTATTGCTTTATCCGGCTGGGTCTTGTAAACCTTCAAAGACTGAAACAGCACAGCCTTCCTGGGCAACCTCTGCCCTTGTCCTTGGGGTGAAAACATTTTCCCTTGTACCTAATCTGAACCTCTCAGATTATTTTACACACCCCTACAGAGCACTGTGAATAGCTTGGTTCTGTCTTTTGGATGATTTCTCCATAACTGTTTTTTTAGGTGCTCCCAAAGATGTCCCTCTT